>JBBPDA010000025.1:8979221-9005899 GCA_037974385.1 Arnoldichthys spilopterus | reverse complement strand
TGTCCATGTGAGATCTACTGAATGTGAGGCATGTCCTGATTTAAGAGCCTTATGACCTGTGGGTAGAAACTCCTCCTAAGACAAAAGAGCTGCTCAGGAAGATGCTACAGAAGAAACACATTTTGTACTCTAAAGAAACTTGGGATTCTGTTAAAGGCAATGACAACTATTATAAATGTGTTTCAAATCAATAAAAAAAAAATGTCTTTGTCCATTCGCTTACAGAACCATCACTCAAAGGTTCTTTAGTGAACCAAATGTAGTTCTTCTGTAGCACTACGCCCTTTTATGATTATTTTGTTTAAAAAAAACATAGCACGAAAAGAATAATTTGTTCGTCGTGTCTGAAAGTGAAACTAACAGGGATCATCGTCTGTCAGCGATTAGGCTGGGGAATACCTGTATAACCACATCACTGAATGAAAGTGTAAAACTGAAAGGCACCGCTGAATCATACAGTCATTAAATTTATCTGTCAATCGTGTGACTGTGCCGGAATGTAAGCTATCTATGCTTTGAGGTTCAGACCCCATGAGAGGAGCTTTGGTATAGCTTTCCATAATAGCAGAGATGTAATTCATAGCATGTCTGCTTGATTTCAGCTTTTGTAACAATTGGGGCACTGTTTTTGTGCGATAAGGACAAGCGAATGCGTCGAATATTTTGCAGCAGACAAATGGGAGTGTAGGTGAGATTAATGCTGAGGTGCATGCAGTCAGTCAGAGGGACAATTGCAGACGTAATAAAAAAGGCAGACTGGGAGAAAGGGAAGCCATGATTCTGCTAACAATAGCCTTGATGGCCCCATTACTGCGCAGAATCACATTCATTCCCTGACATGGAGACCCACCCAGACTAAAGTACCACTCTTCACACTTTCAAACAGGCCATTTAACACTGTCCTCCCCAACTCTCCATACAGAGAACGTTGCCGTCACAACTTTTCCCAGAGTGATTGTAGCTGTCCTTCATTCTTATCTTGCTCACAGCCTTCAAATGTCCTGCTTTCCCTAAAAGGCCAAAAACAAAACCCCCATTCTGATAAATCACGGCTCAATTAAAAGCTTTTCACCTAACAAGCTACAGTCATGTTGGAGGGTCACACACCTCTTGTCCTGATTCCAGATTCAGTCTTACAGTAGAATCTAGAATCGGAAACATTTGCCCCTACTACAAACAATTTCTTGAAAAAGGGTGTGGAATACTATGGACAATTCTGGTCAACAAGATCTTACGAAAACTGCTCAGTTGAAAGATCAGGAAGGCCATTGTTATGGGTTGCCACCATTTTATACCATGTTAGTGTACACAACAGTTATGACGGACAAAAAAGTGAAAAGTACACGTAAAGGCATTTGGATGTAGGCTTAGCTGCATGTTCTGCAAATCGAATGTTTGTGCTCTTAACACTGACATGCATTTAAATGTAAAGCGGTTTATGCAGAAAAAGACTGCAGAGCCAAACAGCTCCAACAAAACATGGTCTTACCCTTAAACGAACCTATACAAAGCCACTCTTGAGAAAAGAAGTGATCAAAGCACACTGTATATGTCATGTTTTTGCAAAGCTAGAGGATTTTTGGGAAAAATGACATGCTCAGTGGCCACTCAGCACATTACAGAGGCTGCATAAGAAGACAGGCTGTCAACGTTCCATAGAGTTCAAGGCATGATTGACATAGGTGTCATAACAGAGTCCTAGCGACTAGAGCTATTTTGAAACTGTGGGTTTTAACATGAAACGAAGGGCATCTGGCCTATACCCATCTTGCTCATAGCCTTTCAACAAATCTGCAGCCAGCACGCAGGGAAAGAAAGACAGAGAGACCCCTCCCTGCTTGATTTATGAAGAGCAGAAGAGGGGAGAGGATCAAAGCATTTGTGCAGCATATATGGAGTACTGAAGAACACACCTGCCATGGCCAGGAATGTCAATGGAAAGGGGTATATGTAACAGAGCTTCTTAAGAGCATCAAATCTAACCAAGGCCTGCACAAGCTGATCGATGAAGAGCAAACACTGGGATGCGTTAAGTGCTATAAGTGAATATAAGGACTTACCATGGCCCCCTCTTGTGAGGAAGGGCATCCTGTTGATGGCAATGGGCACAGTGCCATGCTTGTTGTGAAAGTGGTGAACATGATGTGTGGTGCTCAAACTGGAAGACACGCGGGCATTGGCCGTTCTATCGGGCAGCGAGACCAGAAGGGCCAGGGACAGAGCCAACCTCCACCAGGAGCTCAGGCCCAGCCAGCCCGATCCCCCAAACTCACAGCCCAGGAGCAGCACCTCCAGCCTGGGGCAAGAAGCACCATAACAGGCCCTGATGCCCATTCCCATCTGTCCCACCCGTTGGAAAGAAGACATCTCAGAGAGGGAACCCCATGTCTGCCATTATCCACAGGACAGGTAAACTATTCAGAGAAATGACAACCAGTGGGACTTCTGCTCTGATAGACAGAGGGAGAAAAAAAAAACTCGATCTTTGCTCCTGGTTTCCGAAAAGCAGATACAACGCTTGAAAAGAATCGGAAAGATCCTCAGTCTTTTTCAAGTCTTGGAAATCCAAAGGGGAACAAATCTATTACCTTCCTCCTTGGGCAATTCTTCTTGGTTTTATGGTCCATTACATTAAAAAAGGCAGAAACCAAAACGCAGTTTTTTTTTCTTCAACCGAGCAAAAAAGTCAGAATGATAAACATCTGTAAATGTGATTCACAAAAGCATTCAAATGAGCACTACAGCAGCCCTAATCAATGCATCAGACCACCGATATTGGCTTAATTGAGCAGAGAACAAGTGCTCCAGGTGACATGGATGCCGGGAGGCGTCTCCTTCTCTCTTTCGCTCTCTCTATCCCCCGGTCTTTCTCTCTCTTCCAGCCTCAGGTAGGGCTTACGCTGTGTTAAGACCACTCTCCGTCAGACGGTGGCCCCTCCACTGCGGAGGGAGAGATAAGAAACATCCCGGCAGGAAGAAAAGGATTATTTTAATAACAAGGGGTGGGGGGGGAGACCAGAGGATAAAAAGAGAGAGAAGCAAAGAGAGGTGAGAGAGAAGAAAGAGAGAGGAGAAAAAAAAAACGTGAACCAGGCTGACTGAAACAGGACAAGGCGAGCTGTGATGTTCTCCTGGCGCCCGGCGGACAGAGAGAAAGAGAGGCGTACGGAGAGAGAGAGAAATCTGCTGCAGCGTGGCAGTGGGGGGGAAAAAAACCGTCAAATAATTAAATAAACGCACGCTGTCGGAGAGTCCTCACAAACAGGCGGCAGTCGAAGCACTCGTCCTCCTGTAAAGCCTTCACCTTCCGATGCCGAAGCTGTGAGGAGAGGGCAAGAGCCGTACCGGACGCTGGTCAGAAAGCAGGCAAGAATCTTTCTGTTTCTCTCTCTCTCTCTGGCTGTTCTCTGTCAGCTACTGACGCACACTCCGTATTGATTAGCGCTGCTTTTGCATCCCCCCCACGTTTCTCTCCTTCCTGTTCCCTCCTCTCCTCGAAAACGGACGCGCTGGCCAAGATCCTGACAATTCCCAGAGGAGGAGGAGAAAGGTGGTGGGAAAAAAAAAAAAAAAACCAACAACAAGCCTCGCTGCTGCTGGGCGTCTGTGGAAAGCTGAGATGTCCACTCGGCGAAAGCTCGTGGCAGTTAAAAAAAAAGGCACGGCCAATCTATCGCATCTTACTTCCCCCCACCTCTGAAATCCTCGACGGCTTTCTATTCCCAGGACGGCCTGGACCGCGAGCGCAGAGATGCAGAAACAACAACTGGGGGCTGTTTTCTACCAGCACTGCAGACCAGGACACACAGTGCACAGAAGCCTCAGCCAGAGACGATCACTGTGCAAGCGAGCGAGAAGGGGGGAGAGAGAGAGAGAGAGAGAGAGACAGACAGAGACAGAGAGGGAGAGAGAAGGTAGGGTGGAGGGGGTGTGGTAGAGCGGCACAGCGTGTGTCTGAGAGAGAAAGGGAGAGGGGAGGGGGGCGGATGAAGCAGCAGGCAAAACACGGCACATAAGCACACATGCAGACATAGAGGCAAGCCAAGAGAAGAAGCACGAGGACAGAAAAAAAAGGGAAAGAATCAGTTGCATGGGCTCATGCGCACTCAAGCCAGCAAATTCACAGCTAATGCGCAGGCTCACTGCAGCTTCTGAAAAGACACCACCAGAGTAACACACTGCAGCATAGCGGATCCAGGGTTTAGGAGAAGTGGGCTTGTGGCAACGAGGGGGACAAAAAAAAACAAAAAACACAGGCTGATGTGAAAGACAGAAGAGAGGGTGAGGAGCAGAAGTGTTTTCAAAGAGAATGCTGAATCACATACAGTAGAGCTGGCAACGTTCACAGGTGCCAGATGTTGCTCCTCACCCAAGACCAAGACAGGCGTAGTCACCTCCCATTCGTGATGAGTGATTTGCTATCAGACAAAATTCAACAAGAAGTCCCTGTCTCTGCCTTGGCTTGTTGTCTATTGCCTTGCCTCTCTTCTGCCTAACCGCAGGTTGCCAAGTTGTGCCTAAAATGGATTTTTGCATATTTAGCCACCTAGCCCAAGTTTGCTGTATAGAATGGCACCTGCTATTAGTAGCAGGGACAATCAGCAGAAATGGTGCACCTCCATTAAAAGAACTGTTGGAGTGCTGAGTGAGAGACAAGCAGAGAGAGAGAGAGAGAGAGAGAGAGAGAGAGAGAGATTGACTTTGTGCAACCCTATACATCAGATAAGTCAACCAGGATAGAGATCTCAGCTGGGACTGCCTCACCAGTTGAAAGGACATGCTCGGAAAAAAAAAAAAAAAAAGTCAGAACAGGAAAGAGGCAGCGCCACCTTTCATGGTGACAGGAGGGGAGAAGCAGGCCATTACTCAGACACAGAGAGGCAAAAAGGGAGCAGGCCACCGCCAGCAAGCCTGGGTTGATTGAGGGGAGTTGTGATGAAGAGAGGTAACTCCATTTCATGGTAAAACAAAACCAGCACACGTAAATCCTGCAAGGCTAACCGCTGCAGCTAGCCACAAGGTTGAAACCAACAAGGCCCACTAGTCAAGATTCAGTCAGAGCAAGCAGGAACTCCACCTCTCTCTTGGTTGTATTTCCTCTTTGCACCAAGTGAGATGCATGAGAGATAACCTTGAGACTAAGCCACGCGTGCTGCACTGCTTTGAGCATGACGGAGTTGACAAAGGAATTAGGGGTATTTGGAATATTCTCTGACGCTGTGCATATTCCCACCCATTCCGCAAAGGCAAGCAAGTCTGCTTACTTTAGGAGAAACCAACTGTGATGGATGAGAGGTAAGGGCCACAGAGCCCTGGCTTCACTGAAGCTGGAAAAGAAATCACAAAATGCCCTAAATGAAAATTCAAAATAATAACACCGCTGATGTCTATGGCATCGCATCCATGAAATGCCACCACTGTTTGGGGCCTGATAAACCTGCTGGATATCAGTAGGGTTGAGATAATAACTGCATCGCCACCATTCTCCATACCTTTCAATTCCATTGTGTTAGTCTTGTCATCACCAGTACCGTCATTAAAGCTGCCCTCATCACGATGTGTCCAGATTCTTACACAAAACATTGTACAGGACATGCTGCAGCCCTACATTCTTTCATACATTCATCATCCAAACAGCTTATACATTTTGGGTCGCGAGGGAGCTGGAGGGGATCCCAGGTGACCATGGGCCCAAGGCAGGGTACATCCAGAAGAGAAAGCCAACCCATTGCAGGGCAACACAAAGACAGACAACCGCGCACACACACATTAACACCTATGGGCAATTTAGAGTATCCAATCAATCTATTGCAAGCCTTTAGACAGTGGGAGGAATCCCACATCCCACATGAACACAGGGAGAGCTTGCAACCTCCACACAGAAAGGCACTTGTGGTTGGCCCAGGGATGGAACCCAGGACCTTCTTGCTGAGAGGTGGCAGTGCTAAGCACTGCATTACAATGTCGCTCCTGCTGTAGCCCAACATGTCATGCTATTCATTTATTCTCTTACCTGTATCAAAAACAAAGGTGGTGAATTTGATCTGAATTCAAAATATTACACATATTCATGGCATTGGTTGGGATGCTAATCTTCACAGTGTAGCCCAGTGAGTTAAAATAGTTTTCATCTTAGTCACAGACCTGCAAATACACTGAAAAATGTATTCAGTATAAAGTTACCATGAAATTATGCTGCAAGTACAAAAGTCCCCCTCTATAGGTGAAGGTTTGACCAATCAGTGGCATTCCAGTGTTTTCAGGGATGTAAACAGTCACCATTTCATAGCATCCCAGGCACAACAACCACTTCTGATGGATGAGCCCACACAGACATGTGTATTCACTTACATTCACATACGCACTTCTACAAAGGCACAGTAAAAACTGAATGAATGATAGAGGAGAGCCATTCAAAACCTAGCTTGTGATCTTCTCTGGTGCTTTAGCAGGACAACTCAGTGCAGTGACACTTTAGAGGAGCTTGCAGATAGTTACAAAATGGGGTGGTGATAACGTCAAAGAATAATGAAGGTGGGAAGGAAATTAGGGAAATGGTAATTTATAATAGGTGCCATCCATTGTCAGGTCAGCAGATTGGGGACATCCTCCTCAGCAGTGATGATATCTTCATGAGAGTTCTTGCAGATGAAAGGCTGGTATTAATCAATCTGCCAGCCCTGGGGTGGCTCAACACGATAAGGAACGATGGTATCTGGGTGGCGCGGGACTGCGGGCGAAGGCATCCCTGCGTTTAACCATCTGCCGCCTGGCACTCGATGCTGTTGGCCATCTTCTCTCTCTCCAGCCCGCCGGCTGACTCGCAGCCAAAAGTTCAGACAGCACACAGCGAGCATGATGGAGAGCGTGTGGGGAAGCAAAGCGCCAATCAACTCCATTGTGCTGGCTCCAGAATTTCAACCACTTACTGTATTAAAGCGGGGCTAATGTTAGCAATCCAGCGTTATTTCGTACTTACCACATGCAGGCTAGTAAAGCTTTCGCACGAAAAAGATAAAAAAAAAAAGATCTAACCAAGTTTAAACGAGAAATCTGAAGAATTAATAGAAATAGGAATACTAAACAAATATGGCTAAAGATATGAAGAGGGAGTACAGTATTCAAACATGCCTCTTTGTTAGATCCACGCTTTACTCCTAGAAAAAGGGATCTACATAATAACACTTATACAGATATTGAACATTTTTCTTTAAAGAGCCATGAACAACAGTATCTTCACCATAGAGAACAGAGAATATTAAAATTAGGTGCTTTCTGACTGGAAGAACTTTTTCATAGTTTTTGGAACAGCTGAAGGAAGTTCCCCCTTTATTGCGTTTGCACTGCAAGAACTGAAAACGATTATGGTTCTTAGAATAGCATTTTGAAAGACATTTTAGCTCCTACTCTAGGGTAGGTACCTTGCCTGATCCTGGAGAAAGTTCTCAGGGACTGTAGCCGCCATTTTTAAACCATTTGAAGCATTAACCGTGGAAACAACAACAACAAAAAAACATAAACAAATGCTCTGAAGTCCAAGCCAATATGCCACTGCATACTACAAGTTGTTGATACAGCTAAGCACTCTGATCACGGCATCCTTCATCTTCCTGTATGGAGTCACTGCACCAGCCAAAGGCCAGTTAACGTCACTTCAGCCTTTCTACTGGCAATGCAAATGCAAACAGGAAAACATGCCCTGAAGGTGCAAAGCGTTTGGAGGAGCTCCTCAGTGGAAGTGGGTTCCTCTTAATTCAAAATGGTTTGGTACAAAAGCGCCTAACGTTCTTTGAGTTGTCACGACACCAAAAAATTGACGGCAAACTCTTAATGCATGTGTACATCTGTTAGTCTGATACCTTCAATTTTTCCCTGGCTAAGCAGTAGGGGTGTAAATCATGAGTTCCATCAAGATTCGATGCCATCCAATCATTTTAGCCAGCGATCCGATTCGTTTTCCATTCCTCAACATTTGCAGCGATGTGATTCCGTTTGCTGCGATTCGGTTCGTTTGGTTTGATACTGGGGTCTGCAGTCAGTATGAAACATGATGACATTTTACACAATCTGCTCCATTTCCATTAACCCACACATGCAATCACATTACAATCTGAACATTTTATTATTAAAGGTCAAATACAGCAGTGAAGTCATAAGGAAAAGCAGCTTCTCGGTACAAAACAGTGCTCACAGTTAAATCGATTTTTTTATGTTTACATCGCATGCACTATTTTGGTCGATGCATCGATACAGATCGATTCATTTGTACACCCTTACTAAGTAGATAAAACATTTTTTTGACCATGTCCACTTCAACCTAAATTGCAATATAGATACTGATACAGCTGTTCTGATACAAGCAGTGGTGTTGTGTTCGCAGCACTCCTAATCTGTTGGTATAGGGAAGTACAGTAGTGAATTTAAATTCCTTGTGAAACTCTGGAATTAAACAGCATGATAACTAATCTGTCACGATGTCCTAAGCTGCTCTGGAACATCATCGTGTTTTTCGTGGAGCCATTTATTTATTTATTTATTCTCTCATATTTTCCAGTGTTGTGTCATTTGTGGGGAAAACCAACAACATAATAGGCTAAGTAATAGAGGGAGAAACATCATCTTTGCTCTCCTGCATCCTGAGCTTTCCCAGCCGAGACGCTGGCGCAGTGGCCCCCGGGGAGGAAGCAGCCGCATTAATAATGGCAGTTTTGGCATAATTACTCATAATGCCTGCCTTCTCTGGAACTAATGGCCTGCGGTTGAGATATCTGCTTGATTTAATTCGACTTACGACGGCAGCACCTCACATTGCTCTTAAGGGGAGAGGGAGGGAAGTGGCAAGTGCAAACACAGGCTACGCTGCAGCCAAGAGCCCACAGCCAAAGACCCTGTGGGGGCAAGGAGTGACCACAAGGTTAAGCACATTCTGCTGCACTTAAAGCAGTAGGCAGCCGTGTATGGTCGGGATTTCAGGTGATTACAGAAATACTCATGGCTCAGCTATATCAGTGAGCCGTGTGACAATGTTCTCATCTGTGAGGTTTATGAGATAAGGTTTTCTCTTAAAATGGAGGAAGAGAATGTAATCAACACATTTCTCCTTTTGTCGTCTCTCTGTGGATTATATTGGCAGAGCAAATCTGGCTCGTGATTTCACAGTCTAATGGGCCTGTTTTGGAATTAAAGCAGAAAGAAACGAAAAAAATAAATAAATAGCAGGGTTCTGGAAAAGGATACCTCAATGTCTGACAAGGTACTGTAATTAAAAGACTATTAAACGTTTTTTTTTAAAAACTTGGACTTTGATCTCAAGAAATGGTCTCTAATGAACATTTATCATGTTTAAAGAACTAAAATGTAACAACAATCACTCATTTAAGCCTTTAATCTTTACGTTATACCTGCAACTGAGCTGATTTTATATCTTATATTTTCCTTGCATATGTCTGCATATTTTAGGACTGGCCCAAATCATTTGAATAATCAAAAATGTGTGTTATGTTGATTTATATTGTAAACCTACTGTAACGATGGAGGGTCGTGGTGAGGACGCAAACGCAATGTTTCAAAAGATATAAAAGATTTAATAAAGAAAAACAAAACACTGAATCCAAAAGCAGAACATAAACACACGTAAACACAGGCAGGACAGGACACGACCGCGACGTTTGTAAAAGGTACACACAAGACAACCGACAAGGACTTAATGGACAGACAGGAACTTAAATAGGAACACTAATTACTGACAGCTGACTGGGAGTGACGTATAACAAGAAACAGCTGACGGGGGTGTGGCTAATGCGAACACGAGGAAACTCAAAACATAAACACAAGGAGACACGGAGGGGCGTATACTCGACACCTACAGTGTGTGTAACTACGATAAACTGGAATAATTTGACTAAAAAAATTAGAAATGTAAAATAAACAAAGCTACTAAAGCAATGCTTCAATCTAAGACGAAACAGAATTATAAAGTGGTAAAGATGGTTAAGGCGGTGCTATCAAATGGTACTGAAATTAAATATTTAGATTCTTGCTCAAAATAAATGTGAATCTGAAACCTAAAGCTGCTGTTTGGGGCAGGATCACTGTATTTTATTATTCACATACCACCCAGCCAAATTTGCAAAATTAATAAACAAGTACCATTACTTACATAATTGTAATTTGTGAGGCTTTTTCATTGCACTGACAAAATGATAGCAATCCATGAATGAAGCGCTGATCTATACTAATCAATAACAACAACAATTTCATATTAGGATGATGACTATTATAATGGTAATCATGTAATCTTATAATAATGTTGATGATTAATCAAGCATTTCATTGACTCTGCTTTGTTTTGTTTCTCCAGAACAGTCTTTGGGATTCCTGACACTTCTCAGGGTTTGTTTTATACAGGCGTATTTGTCTGCCACTAGTTTGGACTGCTGAAAGACACTCAGTGTGAGAGGGTTGAGCATGTTCTCACTCACGCATTGGGTCAGTGTAACTGAAGGGCTGAGAGGAAAGGGGAACATTTTCTAAGACTGATGTTTTGAGCTTTCATATTTTCGCTGTCTATGTAAGCAGAAATCCTCTCTGACTGTATCCGGTAACGGTAGTGATTGGGAGTCAGTTACAAAACAAAACAATCAGCTCTCCAACTGATGCTGATTTTTTCAATTTCATCATGTTGAAACACCGCACAATGCATAGGTGAATAGGTAAAAGGTCAGAATATCATGCCTAGGTATAAAAGGAGCTTCCAACAAAGAGTTTTCACAATTGAAAGCAAGGATGTGTCAAGGCAAACCATGCCAAAATGTAATCAGTGAAAGAAACCAGTGTTCAATGTGCATGACCTTTGAGCTCTTACAGGGCACTACATGAAAAACCACAGTGATAAATACTGTCTAGTCACATGGGCTTGGGAGGACTTTGGAAAACCAATGTTACTTAACAGAATTTGCTGCTGCATAAAGAAATGCGACCTTAAATTCCACTACAGTTTCAAGCACAAAAAGAAAGTCATGTCAGTTCTATGTAGAAATGCCACAGAGTTCTCTAGCTGCAGAGTTCTCTCAGGTGGACTGAGACAGTGGAACGATGTGCTGTGGTCAGATGATTTCTCCAAGCCAAAGATGAAACACGCCATCCAGACTTTAACCAGTGAAAGATGCAAAAGCCGACATCTGTCTAGGTACAGGCATGCATCAGCGCCCATGGCATGGGAGAAGGTACCGCTGATGTGGCGGGGTGTATTAGGATATAAGAGAGACGTATGCTGCTGAAAGTCTATGGTGTAAATGCCTAGTGTGGGATGTACAAAATGGTGCTGATCCTTTCCAAAGCCCTGCACACTTGATGCCAGGATGGCCACAGTTGTCTCATCCATCACTGTGGGTGGTACAAGCAGAATGTGTGTGTGTAACACATATCTGTGTGTGTGTGTGTGTGTGTGTGTTCCTGCACCCACTGGGGTCCAGGTGCCACCAGAAATGAACCTAACCATCTGTGACAGAAATACTTCTTCCCATTACGTTGAACTAGGGAGTCCCACCTGTTCAAAAGCTCAGCCTAGCAGTGCAGCTTTCGCCCTGACACCAGTTAATCTTGATTTCAATTAGGATGCCTTAGACTGTAAAAGTCAAAAGACTGAATCGTCTAAAACACTTACTTAGCCTGAATACAATCAGTATGTGTTAATGTTTTATTCAAACATTATTTATTTTAAATACTGGTGAGTGATCAGTGGAGAGACAAACAAACAAACAAACAAACAAATAAATAAGTAAATAAATAAATAAACACATTACTCAACCCACTAATTGCATAAATAAATGAAGTAAAAATGCATCACAGTTAGCTAGGAACTGTCAGCAGTGAAGAATGACAAATAACTAACAAAAAAAAAAAAAAAAAGGAAAAGCACCAAAGCAAACATGCATTCTGTGAGTCTTAATTAGCCTCTGCTCATGCTAGTCCAATCCCATGCTCCTAATGCTGGGTAGTAATGTCATCTGCAGCCACATCACACACGGCATAATCCTCTTAAACGGGGGGAGCGACAGGTCTGTGTACTGCGTGCATGATGTTTCTCGCCATTTTCCCCTTGATGTGGCTAAGCCTGAAATAACCGATCCAATATTCTGCAAATGAGGCTGATCAGCTTCCTCGCACAGTGTTTTTAGCTGTGAAATGGCTGAGATTTGTAGTGGATGTGCAGCTGGATTAAGGCTCGTCATGTGATCTGGGTAATGGAGCTGCACCAGAGTGGCACCAGTAGCACAACTGACAAATGTGTGTCCTGCTGAACAGCACCAGCAGCTAAAGGTTGCTGGGTCCACACGGATTAGGTACTTACAGAGCTAAGTACACCCTTGGAAATAAAAAGGGTTCTTTGTGGTGATGCAGCTACAGATACACCTTTTATTTCTCCAAGGAACCTTTCAGTGGATGGTTTACAGGATAATCCAGCATCTTCAACCCAATGTTTATCAGTTATCATTGAGGGTATGGTCACTTACTGTGGGTGATCAAAGATGCTCCCTGTGTTTAGTGAAAGAGTAGACAACAATATGGCATGAATTTACATCTGAGGAGCACTAACATTTTGAACCATCACAAACCCTGTTTGACGTTAAAAAGTAGCTGTCACCATTTAGTAAATAGGCGCAGTGGCCCATGAGCCTGCATAATAAGATCAAAGAGACGGTTGCTGCTCTTTTGCGCATTTGCTTCATTGCATATGCAATTACAGAGTTTCCCTTTCAAAG
Organism: Arnoldichthys spilopterus; assembly: GCA_037974385.1. Classification (NCBI taxonomy): domain Eukaryota; kingdom Metazoa; phylum Chordata; class Actinopteri; order Characiformes; family Lepidarchidae; genus Arnoldichthys; species Arnoldichthys spilopterus. The sequence goes on along the minus strand of JBBPDA010000025.1, from coordinate 8,993,135 downwards.
TGCAAAATACTAGGAGGGGATTATTAATAAACCGACTATTCCAATTTACCAAGGCTGATGGTGAACACTGACTGTGTGCTGTGTGATTTCTGTGAAAAGCTTGTCTTATTTTAGTGCTAATGTGGCTGTGGTTCTCTATGCTCAGATATGTAGAAAGGAGAGTTTTTCAAAAAGATGGATTTATTTTTGATGGAACTTTGCCCTTACATTACTCTTTGTCTGATGCAGGAAATAACTTTAAAACCAAATAGTCTGAAAAGGCACTATCAGAGAGAAGGTTGTGCCTAAATAAAAATGTATAATGAGTTATTATAATATGAGTAATAACTCGTTTAATGTTAGGGTGGGCGATTCTGGAGAAATCAGCAGGTTCTGAAATAATACAATGGCAAAATTCCAAACCCCACATTCTGAACTCTCTCCAAAGCCACTCCTCCATATACAGAAACACACACTGCCTATTTTCTTCCCTTCTTTCTGTTGTAGAGAAGTCACACCAATGTAGTTGTCTATTATGCTGTATCTAAGCTCTTTCTGGTCATAGGTTTCTTCAGTTCGGTTTTTCTTTTGTGACTGAAAGCTAATAAAGGCAGTTTCTCTGCCATTGTGCAATGGGCTCGCTAGATTCACCTAATGTGTCTGCCTTGAAAAAGACATAGGTAGTGAGTAGGAGGTTTGGATTTTCCTGGTCATTTTTATTAATTTTGTTTTTTCACGTCATGAAAACAAAGCATTTTAACACTGACTATACGTTATAATGAGTATTTCAGTCCTATTTCCTTTAAATTAAGCCTGATGTCCAAAGAGAGTATTGGTCTAAAAGGCAGAATAACATAAACAGTCTGTTTGATTCTAAAGGTTATAGTTATGCAGAAATAAATTATGACAAATTACAAAAAAAACACACAAATGGCATTAGTGGACCTCGGGAAAAACATTGTTATTTCATTGAATCTTTCAGCATGGTACATTTTTTCTTAAGCACTACAAAAACCTTTTTTGGTTGTAAAATTGGTGTCTGATCCTGTTAAAACAAGCTGTATTTAAACATCTATACAAATCTGGACAAATTTGCCTTAGGTACCTTGTTTATAAGTCTTCTGGGTAGCTAATGATAATAAGTCTGTTTTTAATTGTATTATTAAATATTTAAATACACACCACTGAGCCAATTTAGGAACTGTTTCAGATATTTAAAAAGGGAGGTTCTTAAGGGACAAGCTCAGAGAAAGTTCCTTGTCTACATAAAAGCACCCACAACGCTGGGGTGTGAAATCCCAAGGCCAGGAAGCAAGTGGAGAAATCCATTCAGAAGCATGGCAACAACTCAGGGTTATAATGCCGTTACTGAATCTATGCAAAACGGCTGGTGAAAAGAAATTGTCTTGACTGCACATACGCAATAGATACAGATTGCAAAGTATAAAATTAATTTATCAATCACGCCTCACTGAAGCTGAAGTGCTTCAATAAGTAACACATTTACTTTGCAAATTTCCTTTCAGAATAATAAGAAACACATCTAATAGCCACATTCATCAATCCATTTATCGATTACTGTGTTAATCATGGCTATCACTACCATAACAGATAATAATGACTGGTTGTACATATTAAAAATGATTAAAAAATACAATAAGACACGTTTTATAAATGAAACAAAAACTGATGCTTAATCCAGACTACCCTATTAATCAGACGTGAATCTCAGATCTCAAAACTTTCGTCATTCATTGTAATTAGACATAGTCATAGCTTTTTACGCGTCTGTTTTGACACAAAAGCTCCCATTACCATCTCAATTAACAGCAAGGCTGCTGAGTGTCTAGAAGAGAGAGGGATTCAGATTGTGAACTAATGCTATATTGTGTTGCCTTCAAGCCAGGCCTGCCCCTGCTGCAGAGTTTGTTGCGTCTGTGTAGGCAACCTGGAGAGCAGAAGGTTGGAGAAATAGGGTGAAGGAGAAGGCTGCCTGCTGGGCAGTGTTTAGGCCTGTCGGGAAGCCTTGGTGCTGGACACTGCTGATGTGTGATTCAGGTGGAGGTATAGCTAAATGGACCAGCTGGCCAGGCTGAAGAGTAAAAGATTGGACAGCTCTGTCCTCCAGTCACCCAGCCACAGTGACACTGCTATTAGGAGTGTGAAAAGGGATTGGTGCGTCAGAGTGTAAACATATTTATATACCCCATTTCCAGAAACGTTGGGACATTTTGTAAAATGCAATAAAAATGAAAATCTGCAATTTTACAAAAGATTCCAAAGAAAAATTGAATTATTATACATTGCAATGTTAAACCATTAAGAACTCACAGTCTGTACAGGGCAAGGCCAGAAACCACTACTGAATGTGTGTGACCTTCAAACCCACAGAAGGCACTGCATGAAAAACAATTATGCTACTTTGACACATGGACTTGGGAATACGTTGGAAAGCCATTGTGAGTTAACAGAGTGTGCCACTGCATCAAGAAATGCAACATGAAACTCCCAAAGAGAAAGCCATACAAAACGTCTATGCAAAAATGTCTTTGCAGACTTCTCTGGTCTCAGGCTCATCACAGATGGACCGAAACATGTGCTGTGGTCAAATGAGTCCACGTTTCAGCTTGTTTTTGCGACATGAAGTTCCCAGGGCAAAGAAAAAAATGAATCATTCAGACGATTATCAGTGAAAACCAACATCTGTTACAGTATGGAGATGCAGTAGTGCCCATGGCATGGGTGACTTGTATATGTGTGAAGGTGCCATTGATGTGGAGGCACTGAAGCGTACACAGTGCTAAACATGCCTCTGTTCAAGCTTTTTTGTACTGAGGCATCAAAATCTACCTTACATATAAGTTGGTCAGTGAAAAAACTGGAGATCGTTTCTTTGTGTAAACAGCCCTTATATATACAATACATTTGGGTTCTCAGAAAACTTTCCCCAAAGACATTACCCAAACCTTAATTAGCTTGTTAGGGCTATAGCTTGTTCACAATCACTGTTAAGAAAGACTGGGTGCTGCAAATTTTAAAGATCTGTAAATACAGTCACTCTGCAAACCTTGTCCCAACAATCAGCAGCCATGGGCTCCTAGCTCCTAGCTTAGCATTCTGAGAATTAAAATAACTGAAGCCCAAAGAGCAGAGGAAGGCAATAAGAAGATAGGAACCAAAAGTTTTCAGGTATCTACATTCTTAGTTTGTAATGTAAGTAAGAAATGGCAGTTAACAGAAACGATGGAGGTCAATATAAAGTCTGGAAGACCAATCACACTAGAGACTTCTGCTCGTATGGATGCTATAAACGCAGATCAAAGCCCCTGTTGGTCTGAAAAGACATCCACATTGTTCTACTGTGCAGAGACACCTGCATAAATCTGACATTGATGGAGGAAGTTTAAGGGGACACCTTACTTCATACACGCTGAGTAATAATAACGATAACAACAAAATTTAAATAATGATAATTATTAGATTCATTATTATATTTATAGTAACTTATAAAAATAGAAACTAGCTTCCAAGGCTTCATAACTAAATACATAACCATACTGTATATTGTGGGAATTTTCCACAATATACTTCTATCTACTAGAGCATTATAGAAATGGAAAAACAAAATTCTTTTGTTTTGAAATGTGTGGTCTGCACATGCAAATGATATCATCCAGAATTTGGGGACATTATTACTGATGACAGAGCCAGGAGGTGACAGATAAAGAGCTGTACTGTATCATGGCCAAGTAGCTGCGATTGTTTACAGTAACATGTCTGTAGCTGAACAATTTTGCACTGGTTTAACAAAATGGGATGTGTCTGCAATGCAGCAGTGCCAGAGGGACTAAAGGATGCCTGTTTGTCAGTGTATTGTAGAGCAACAGAGAAAATGTGTGGCTGTTTGGAGCTGGAGAGACACAGGGCTTAGACGGTGACCTCAGGAAGCCATTCTATCCATCTAGTGCTGGAACAGCGTGTGCTGAGCACTGGGGCTGTTCCCATTCCTAATCAGTCAGAGCAGATCGATGCTAATGCTAACAGGGCAGGGAGAGGGATGAGCAGCTCGGGCTAACAGAAAGCCCATTCATCATGCACCTGCAGTGGCCCTGGTGCCAGTACGGCCCTTCCCTCAGGCAGGGTGGGGTCCAGGGCCTGACAGAGTGCATGATAGATGCCCTTCATATACTCTGGCCACTTCTCAACACACAAAGTCTGTGGCTTTCAGCAGCAGGAATTTACAGAAATGTCACAGGTGAAACATCTGCAACCCCCTTCTTCTGACTTAAGAAAACCTTGTGGCTCTGAGATGGAACGTTTACAGAGGAAGAAGGAGGACACATGTACACATCTGATAACCCTGTAGAACCGAGTGTCTCACCAGTAATTCATTCGGAGAATCTGGCCACTATAACTTGTTCAAATCTGCTGCAAGATGAGTGTGCACATCCATCATAGCCAGAGATTTCTGAGCGCTACCACAGTTCCTTCACTATATAAAGATGCACAAGGCTTCCTTTACTGCTGGCAGTACTCGTGTGGTCTTCTGCAAGCAATGCAAGTTTATTCAAAGCGCAGTTCAGATTAGTAAGCACTTATTACCAATTTGTTTCATTATTACATACATATCAAATAAATGCAAGAACAGCGATGATGTATCACGTAATTATCAGAGAAAAGCAGACTACATAGGAACAGATTTCTGCATGGGCCTTGAAGGGTTAAAGGAACTGTTTACCAAAACTTGATTTCACACAGTTCTTTTTCTTATCTCAAGCTCAGCGGATCGGCCAAGGCATAATTCATGTCTGAAAATGTCCTTTTTAGTTCTGCAACTGCAGCTGTTTAGAGTAAGATGAGAATGACAAAAATGTGTTGTTCTTTCAGTGAACCATGTAACATTTATAGTTATATCCATACTTCATCAATTTTCAATCTAATTTCTCTTTGCTGCATTTGTAGGATACACTCAGTCACTACGAAAAAGCATTTCCCTGTACACAAAGAAAAGAAGAGAAAAACCCATTAACCCAACACACGTTTACAATCCCAACCAACAAACCGCCGCTGCAGCAGCTTTCTACTGGGGTCGTCTACACAGTATGTTTGTTGGAGTCACCTAAAAAGTAATGTCAGTAGTAAGTGACCACATGACAGACGCAAAAAATGCATAATATGTTTTACATTCTTTTTATAGTTTCTTTTGGTTCATTTGTAATTAAATGTTTGATGTATGTTAACGTGCAAAAAAGTTATGAGGAGTTATGAGCTATTCTTTTGACAGCAATGACATGCTCTGGTTGCTTCTCAGCACACACACACACACACACACACACACACACATACACAAAGCCTGTGGCCTCCAGGGGCAAGCATTCATTTAAACATCACTGGTGAATCATCTGCATGCAAACGCACAACACACCATCAAGATCTTCATTATCTGGGAATAAACAGAAAGACGCCACCACAGATGCGGTACAATGATCTATTTTGCATTAGGCCCAGACTGTGCTGTGTTTTTCGGCCATCTCTTTCCCAGAAAACTCCCAGCACATCTCTTCCCCCGGCATTGCTGTATTGTACTGTAGGCTGTTCCTGCAGCGTCAGCTGTCTGTGCATCTCTCATTTCCTGCCAGTGTCCTCCTTGGCTCCAACCTGATCTCTTGTTTGGGCTATCATTACCCAGCCTCTATCCAACATGTCAGCCCAGGCACACCTCGCTCCGATGCAGCCCACTCAACATAACAATCTCATACGCTTTATTGGCCGGAGCGAGGATGTCAGAAACAATAAGGGTCAACACCCCATAAGCATGGTAGCCATGCTGGCGGGGAAAAAAAAAAACGGCAAGGAATGAATGGAGGATCCCCAGGCTAATGCCTAGAGCTGGATCTTACAGGCTGCGTGCGTTCGCCATGTCCATAAATCTCCCCAAGCACTGGATGGAGTGTTATAAATGAGTGGGAAAACGAGGGCTTGGCCTGCTCGGGTCCCACCAGCCTGCAGTAAACAGCCCTGGCTGGACTCGAGGCTAGCAGGCACGGTGAGTCACGTCACTTGGCGCTGGCACACAAACACATTAGCTTTCCAATTAGAGGTGGCCAGGCTCTCCACAGCCGCGGCACCGGCCCAGGCAACAGCAGCGTCCCTCTGAAGTAAGTCGAAATGAAAAGGACAGCAGGGCGAGAGCGAGTGAGTCACAAGCTGGAATGAGGAGGAGAGTGAAGTGAAGCTGCTGGAGCAGAGGGGGAGGATGGGAGGATTTGGGCAGGTGTTTTTCATTCTTTCTGTTTACAATCAAAAACATGGCGGAATGGAAGAAATTAGACTGTCTTTACCAGTGACGATGGCTTGTTGCTGTGAGATGTTTATTTCTGTCTGACAGACGTTTGACCTTTACTAAGAACACTTGCATACAGGCTCAAAATAGTCCAATACAAACTGATGAGACTGTACGAAAAATCCACACTTGGGCTAAAATGTACTGCTTCGTCTCATTATAAAGATATAATTATCATTAAAAATTGTGTGATTGTTGTATTAATTGCAATTAGCTGGATTTTAGCATTCACTGTCTATTAAGAACACATATGGAGCAGGGGGTTTATACATAGTTTGTGTCAGAATGTGCCGAACACATTTTAGGACCATTTATTTAAAAATATTATCATCTCATGTGGGCTGATTGTAAATGATGGTGATTAACAATTTGTCAATTGCACATTAAAGACATGAAAAGACAAAAGACATGAACAAATCCCTGCATTCTCACACAAGTAACACGTTTACTGATTACATGGCTTGAACAAGACATGTAAGCACAGCATTCAAAAAGCTGTACAGCTGCTCCTATATAGATGTAGGTGGCATTATGCAAAAGGTGTTCATCTCCTTGTATAGCCTATGGAGACAACTTTCCTGCTGCTTAAGAAAAAAACAGATGCAAATTACTGTGAAGGTTTAGCCCCGTGCTCTCCAGACACATTAGATTCTTCTTGAAATTCTCTAGCTGAAGGGCTTGCCGCGCTCTCTTTGGTTTGAATCAACACCTCGTCACACTCCATTAACAGTCTGATTGCCAGGTAATTATTATGCTCCCAAATTAGATTTGACCACATTGAAAGTAAATTAAGTAATCATGCATTAACAGGGGCTCATCCAATGGGAAGGCTGTTCACACACATTAGAGTGATGCCAGAGACATAAAGGTAAGATTAAAAATTCAAAGGTTGGCCTTGCATACTTGCTACATGCAATGCTATGTGCTTGATCACTACGCCCAGTCAGAGTGCATTAAAACATAACTATTCTTAGCTGCAGGAAAGAAAAAAAGAAAAGAAAAAAAAAAAAAAAAAACAAGATTGAGCTATAAATAAAGCAGTTGTTGATGTATGGGTGTGGTATTGCAATCTGACACGTTCACACAGGACGTGAACAGGCGAATCATGTATAAAAATTGACTGCATTAAAGGCGCCCAACCTGAGAGAGGCCCACAGGGAATGTGCCGTATATAAATATAAAAATATATTACAAATTACACAAAGTGCTCCCCTGTATGTTAAGGTCAGCTGGTAGATTTATGCATAATTCATCTGTCGTTGTCATTTGTACAGGAAGAAAATGCTATGAGTGTATCATTATCTTGATTATAACTTTTCCTGCGAGAAAATATATGATATGGGGCATCAGCATTATTCAGGACGGGAGCAGCAATGGAATCTGGTTTATTATTCATTGCAAAAAATAAGCAAGTCACCAAGGCAATCCATAAAAGCAAACAGGCGAGCAGGTATTCACCTTTATTTATTTCCTGCTAAGCAAGTGGTCGAGAGAGATGTTCATGCACTGCAAATTTTTAAAAAGTTAACTTTAAAAAAAATGATGCAAACTTATTGCCTTCAACCAATCAAGTAAAGATACTCATTAAAATCTTAAAATTTTATTTGATCTAAATCTAAATCCAAAATCTAAAGCTTCTTTATGTTGAATTTTTAAAGCTTGTTTTATATTAATTCGATTAAGTAACTTTACTTGACTGACTGAGAGAAATGACCTATTAACTTAATATGTCACTAATAAAGGGAAATCATCCCTCCGCTTTATTGCTCCGATTGTTTCAGGTATGTGCTTTCACAGTGATCTGAAGGTACATTAATCCAGCTGTAGCAGCTTTACATTTACACTTACAGGATTTAGCAGATGCTCTTATCCAGAGTGACGAACAACAGTGCTTTGTGGTCCATGTCTGTTCTTCTATCTGTAGGGCTAAACCCGTCAACAGCTGTCATTCTACTAAGACACTACTAGCTAAGTTACACACCATAACAAACCCTGCCAAACCTGTAAACCCAAAAGACAGTAAAGTATATGAGTAAACAATAAACAATATACAGTAACAACAAATGTGCAATAAAAATGAAGCTATTTAGTTTCCAGGATACTCCTTGAAGAGGTGCGTTTTGAGTCGTCGCTTGAAGACAGCGAGGGACTCAGTAGTTCTGATGACAAGAGGAAGTTCGTTCCACCACTGGGGAGCCAGGACTGAAATGTGTCTTGATGTAGATCTGCTTTAGTGTGTAAAATCATATGGCATTTGTAAGGAACATTCATTCCCTTCATGAGTTAGGATGGTGAATATGTGCTTGATATTAATGATGATAATTTCAGGTGAGTTGCTTTTAAAATCATAGTGATGCACAGCGTCTGACAGGAAGAAGCAGGCATGTGTGAACTGCCAGCTAAAAAATGGCAACACTTTACTTGAACCCTGCTACATAATGTTGACATAACCATGCAATACACATTTCATGGAAGATCTCATTGGCTGTCATGAGTTTTCATGATGAATTCTGTGCATTAAATGCGCAATATAATGCATTTCATCAGCGTTTTAATGGTTATCTGATGCCTGCATACAAGTTATGTGAGTTTGGCCAGAAGAGGTTTTACAACCCTAAGATTTGGCTCCAGAATGAAACAGGCTGTATTACCTGATGTGTAGCGCTCATGAACATTTTGACAGCACAGAGTGGCTGGTTAGAGTGCTGCACCTGAAGTGCTCACACAGAAGCAAGATGCCTACAGAAGTTGCTATAGCTGTCTGAGGTAAAGGATGGAGAGGTTAGGTACAGAAGCTTATATCAGAGGAAGAATTCAACACTGAGGAAGAGTCAGGTTCTAAAGGTAAATATCACCTAAGCCTGTTAACTGTTCGGTTCCTTGGGTAGGGTATGAAAAGTTCAAACATCCGCTGCATATCCTGAAACAAAAAACTGTGTCAATGGTCTTTATGCTTTGGTCATTATAGGTGTCTGTGTTTCCTTCTATGCAATAGTGATAGAACTTTCAAAGTTCTTGGCTGTGCAGGTCCTCCTAAATTGTCTCCCAGGCTGGGACGTGGGCTGGACTATGTATGTTCTGGTGGCATGAATATCAATAATCCTGATGAAGACATAATACTGGTGGTTTGCTGGAAATGGCCTGTTTTGCATTCATGCTATTTTCATTTGGAGGAGGCAGCAGTGGTGTTTGAGGCTTACAGGATATCACTGCTGTGTACTGAACTCTCCTTCTCAACTATGCCTAGGTAAACTTACCTTTAATACATTAGTGATGTGTTGCCATTGCCAATAACTGGCGATGTCTGTCATGAAAATGACAGGAAATGCCATGACACTGTTATACTAAGGGACATCGTCTGTCTTGACAACTCATAACAGCATATGACATTTGTCGTGACATGTTTATGGCATGTTTATGTTTATGTTATATAAGACGGTTCAAGTGAAGTCTTAATAAAATTCCCTTAGATGAAATATTGGAAAAAGCACAGCTGCTCCTTATATTGTGCCTTCAGAAAAGGAAAAAGTATATTTACTCTGCGTCACTTTCATATTGCCTAACACCAAACACTCACCTACCCACTCCCATACACACACACACACACAGCAAGTAAAGGATGATTCTGCTCATGGGTGGTTGGATTCCACAAACACTGTATTTACTTCAGGTACTCTCCATCTCATATTCTCAGCGGTGTGGGCAATAAATTAGCAGCTCAGAACTGTACCATTTCCTGGCCCTCGCAGCCCAATACTGAAAAGCTGAAAGGATTTCGCTCTGTAAATGTGCTCCAGCAGCCACAGCCTGTGGCTTATTATGCTGTTATGAGTCCATTCAGAGTAAAGCTCGGGCTGTTAAAGTGATTTAGCGGGATGGCTTTGGCAGAGGTGAAAGGAAACAATACAGCGCTGCACCACCACTGCCACAGTGTATGACTCCACTTGGCCCTGCTGCTTCTCCATACCAATGATGGGGGCTCCGTCAGCCACAGCCCAAAATAAGCGTGGGCTATTATTTAGGCGATACACTCCTGCCGAAATGCACACTTTATGAACCACCATGCTGCCAGTCCGGAAAAAAAAGAAGACAGAGAGAAAACAGGCTTCTATAAATGCGTCAGTGCTGCACATGAGGCTTGGACTTTGTGTAAATACATTTAATTAGATGTTTGCTGTGAAGAAAATGCACATTCTGTTTCAGAAAAATAAAATTAGTTTCCTGGGGTACTTCACAGGAGCTCCATGTGTGTGGAAAATTGACTAGCGAGAGAGCGGGAGAGAGAGAGAAAGAGAGAGACAGAGAGAGGGAGAGAAAGGCAGTGAGAGAGATGACTAAGTGAAGATACAGTCTAGAGTCTGTCTCATAAGGTGAAACATGTCTGCCATACGTACTGCCGCACATTCATTTGTAAGAAGGCACCTCTTTTGCAATTCAAATCTAAGTGCACACTCCAACGTTTTTTCATTAAATGACCTTGTGGAAGTGTTGGACCATTCCATTTTGGATTAACCTCTTAAAGAGTGCAACACTTTGTCAATTTCCTATAATAAGGATGTGTAAGTAGGCACTCAGGGGCTGTCCAAAACGTCCACAAAGGTAAAAACCACAGAATGTTGATGGCCTGATTGTCTTTTCCAGTAGTTCTTTTACAAGGGAAAAAAAGCTAGACGTCGGGAACAATGAACCAACACAAAGAGACACTGAACGCTCATCACAGCGCTTTGGCCTTGGTTCAGTGCCTTCTTCTACATCAAGCTTGACAGCTTCAGCTGACCAGCCTTGAATTTTCTAAGTGAATTTCTGGTTTTCAGCAGTGTTAGAACGGCTTTTCCAGGACAACTTTCTAAACTGTTGTGCGCTGAAGTGTGCTGTTCAGGGGTCCAGAGTAATAACGATTAACTAGCACTACACAATGCAGACAAAATTCTGTTCTGCATTTATACTGACACACATTGTTGTGATACAGTCATTTTGCCCCAATTCCTCACCTTTACTGGGTCTTTTGGATGCCTCTGTTCTTCCAAACACACACACACACACACACACACACACACACACAAATAATGGAGCATCTGAAAAGGTTCATGACATGGTTGTTTCTATATCACACCCCTCTGCTATGCTAGTTTTGCAAATTCCAGTGCTGTGATAACGATCTTCAGGCCATGCATGGTGCACCCCTTCCATCAACCACCTACAGGAAATACAATGCAGGGATTTTAGAAAGACAGATTTGTATTAGCAAGGTGTTATGCTAATGACTGACAGCTTGCCAGTCCCTTCGGAGGCTAAAATCTGTCCGCTGTCAACTATGACAAGTCCATGAGGCACTGAAGCAAATTCTCCAGGACCTGTTTTTTTTAAATAATAGCCAAGTTTGGTGCTCATCTGGTACTCTAATATCAGAGGCCGGAAAGGCAGCATATCTTCATGTCTCTTGACTGTGATCACATCTGACATCCACCACAGGCTGTTGACCCTGACATCAGCAACATATTTCTCTAAAAGACAGCATAGTACTCATTCTCTCCCAGTTCTGTTCCCACTGTCAGAGCCTTGACATACGAAGGCATTTAAAACATTTCACATTTTTCAACCTTCATGTTACAAAGCCTTACCTTGACTTTAAAAACAGCAGCTTCAACGTAATATTCTAATATGGCTAACAGCAAACGGAAGCTAGAAGCCACCATTTGGCATGATATAACTCATATAATGCTCAACAGTACCCACTCCCACTTATTCACTGGCAACGGCAGCCTCCCAGACTGTTCCTTTAAGAGGCCATATTCTACATTTTTGAGTTTTATATTTCCCCTGAGGTTCACTTACATCACATAGACATCTGTGTGGTTTTATGCAACAAGAGCAGTTGTAATCCATGTTTAAATCATGTTTAAATTCACGTCAAAATCATCATCAACTTTGCTTTATGTGTTATAATCAAACAGGCTGTTTTACTGTGCCCTTGGGGCTGTTATATGTATATGACATGTGCTTTGATTGGCTCATTCATTGATCACATTCAGTAAGAAAGCATTACTCTTATGAAGCATTCAAAGCGACACGACTACTAATGAAGCCCGTTTTTAGCGTGCAAAACTTGAGTGAGCAAGTAAATTATACGACAGTTCCATGAGCTGCTTTGCATCTTAAAAGCAGTCTGAGATGAAACACCCCTTATGACTTCAATGTAAATGGGCAGAGCTAAACTGACACAGGCTCAAACTCCAACTGAAAAACAAGGACAATTCAGTTTTCCATCATGTCGGTCCTGTTCTCAGTACAATTTTAGTATTCTGAGGTTTAGAAGGAAAACTAGGAAATCTGCAGAATGGATTAAGCACCCATACCGCTCATATCCAGCCCAACGTGTGTTCATGTGCCGTTATGATTTTCTCCTTCTCATGCCTTTGAGCTTCGTTAAGCACATGCTCAAGCAGCGGCAGGGAGCTTGCCGCGTTGCAGGATGTGTGTGTGTGTATTTGTGTGTGTGTGTATTTGTGTGTGTGTGTGTGTGTGTGTGTACGGCTGTTTGCTTATTTTGGCCACACTGAGGAACATATGCCTAGAGCCGCCCCACTGTCTTGTGCTCATACCGCAGACTGTGCTACGCTTGACCACACATTTTGTATGCGGCTCAACACTGAGGATTTCATGGCCAATTGAGCTCTCCCAGAAAACATTACACTGACCCAGCATGCAGCACATGAGAGCTCATATACACACTTACTGAGACACACACTCACACACAGGGCCAGTGTCACGACTTCTGCCACAAAGTCTACTTTGTGAGGTGGTCAGAGATACAGCGCTTTAGTTAACTGTGTAAAGTAATTGGTCTCTCATAACTGAACTTCACCTCTTTACACCTGATCTTATTTATGGACTTTTGGTCCATTCATTGTGTAAAAGGCATCGTGCAATTTAAAGTCTGCTGGTTGTTTTGTTCAACCGTGATGACATGCTAACAGCATGAGTTTACTGCTGTAAACTGGCAATGATGCAATAGCAATGCTAATATTATTTATGTCTTTCTTTGTCAGTGCTTATATTAGTCTTGTATCCAGTTAAAAAAAAAACTGCTATTACTGCATAGGCAGTATGAATAATATGCTGGTATGATGAGTTACATGTCAACAGCATTTGTCCACCACAGTAAACTGTTGTTGATACAGTAATGTCATGTTTACATTACCGTTATTCACAGGAAAGTGAGTCGATCAGTAAAAAGAGTAAATTCCATTAGTTTAGCTTTAAAAAAAAAAAGAGGCAAATCTAAATGACCTCTCGTGGCAAGAGTCTACACTTTGGCGGCACAGTAATACTAAAGAGATAATCTGGGATCCTAGGTCGCTTAACTTTGACCATATTTTTCAGCCCACGATTGCAGTTAACAACGGGGTGCGTGTTTGCGCCATTAACTGGTCACAGTGCTCATTAGCTCCACAAAATAGGAAACCTTGACATTTGCCTGCCCACGCAGTAATATCCCTGCCGCTCATAAACACACCACACACACACACACACGCACACACACACACACACACACACACACACACACACACACACACACACACACACACACA
>JBBPDA010000025.1:8930983-8942325 GCA_037974385.1 Arnoldichthys spilopterus | reverse complement strand
TAAATGCAGAGGTTGCATTTCGTTGTGGTGCTTGAGTGTGTTCACAATGACAAATAGTCACTTTCACTTCATAAGTCGAAGTTCTAAACTGAGCTATTTGTAAAACCTGTACTGTCTAGTGCTTGAAGATTAATTCATAAATCATCATTAAAAAGCCACATTTAAATGGGTCATCCTGACATTTTTATTGCTTATCCCAACATTAACAAAACAACGTTTTTACACGCCAGTTTTTCACCAGAAAACTTCACCTGATCTACCCCAACATCATGATCTATCACATGGATACAAAATATATATACTGTTAAATTAAAAATTCCATTTTTCAAAAGAACGAGTTGTTCTACAAACACTCATTAAGCTGAATGTGAATTTGATACAAAAAGGTACAAAAGGATTTTGATACAAAAGGAAGCGTGTGAGCAGGTCATGTTTCTGTTGCTCACAAGTTGCCCTGTAGGTTTCACCGGTCTTAATTTGCTTGTTCACAAAATCAAATAAAGAGTGCTACACTGATTGAACGCAGCAACCGACCACAATGTAACCTGATGACGGCTTTTTCTTTCACCCTGTGGGATGTAGCACTAAGCCCTAGATAAATCTGGAACAGTGGCCTGTGGCTGAAACACTGTCGTCACTCATTTATTTGCTCAGATTACGTTTTACGACAACAGTATATAAAAATGGAGCTGATGGAAGTTCTTCGCTGTGCTTCTGGGCTTTAATTAAATGTTCCACAGAAGGCCCTATCAAATGAGCTTTAAAGGAATAGATTGGTGAAAGACCTCATTTACACAAATTTACACTTACTCCAGATGTAGGTGATCCACCAAGGCATGTCAGGAGTCCAAATTTTGCTTCCTCTGTTTAGCACTGGACTATATTGACTTAGGATATCATTTCTAACATACACTAGATTCCATCAGTCCCTCAAATTATTCCTGTAAATACATCCTCAAAGCCTCTCTCAAACCCATCCAGACCTTCATTAGGTGATGCAGACTTGCAGATGTGGTTTAGGAACCAGTATGGCTTACGATACGTTTTAAACTGAACAAAACTGACCAAAACTTCATTGCTAAGGACAGTCATGACTGTAGAGGATGAATTTTGGATCAGGTCTTCTGATTAATATTTACCACAGGCATTGTCACAAAAACTGATTGTAGATCAACACAAAAAGTGGTTTATAGATATGCACACATAGACTTAATGACATAGTGTTTATTAGCTATCTTGGAGGAATGGACTGCAATGGGTCAGCCTCCTGTCCTGGGTTTACCCTGCCTTGGGCCTGTATTCAGCTGGGATTGACTCCAGCTTCCCCGCGACCCGAAAAGGAAGAAGTGGCTTGGAACATGAATAATTGAATGAATGAACTATGCAATTGTAGATCCAGTTCTACATTAAAGAAGCCACATTTGGACACTATACATGTTTGGGTAGACTTAGTGCATGTGAGTTAAGTGGGAACATTTGTAAATTTGATTTTTTTTTCACTACTGTATTTTTCTAATTCTTTGGAGTGGTGTACAACAGAATGGTGTTATTGTGAATACTTGCTGTTTGACAGGAGAAAGAATAATTTCCTTATCCAAGCCAAATCCTCTCCATTTAAGAGGACACCTTCAGCTGTTTGCACATGTCTGCACATTGGGGGCTCAGCATCTCTCCTCATAATCCTTAGCTTAGCAAACAAACACTGAGGTAATATTAGACTGCTGCTTGACCTTTAATCCAACTCGCTTTCGCATTAATACGCAAGGCACTAGACACTCTGTAGCTTCTCATTCGGCTACTTGATAGGCATGAGCATGTGTGTGAGAGATGTATAGCCAGATAAACCAGTCATTATCTTTTAGCACTAATCTTAAACCCTGCTGTGTAGACTCATAAGCTATCTACAGTGCTTGAATGGGAAATCACACTATAATAGGTTGCGAATTAGGGCTTGGTCACACTAGTGCAGCATGCAGTGCTACCACTAACCAGGCGTAAATCAGAGGTGTAAAAACAGAACAACAAAACAAATGGCAATGTGAGTTCTGCGTGTAAGGGCCATTATAATAGCTTAGCACATTTGTAAGAAGGCAATAGGCAATAATCCCATTAACCAGACACAAAACCAGCATTAACAGCTTAATTAATTTCCTCCTGCTGGTTCTCTGCTGGTTGAACCAAAGGGAGTACACACACACACACAGACACACACACAAACAAACAAAGGCACACAAACACGTACACCTGCAGTCATTTGGAGAGCGTTTTAGGAAAGCAAACCTTATTTATCTTTGTTTAGCTCATTAGGCTTGTCTCAGGAGCATTGTTGTCAAAAATAAGGGGAGATGATTAAAGCAAACCGAATCCACCATGTGAATAATGTCACTTCATGTTCTGTCGAAAAGTGGAGTCTCCTTTTAATTGTGTATACATGTCAGATATTAAATGCCCACTGAACTAACTCAAGCTCAGTGGGTAATTACTAGAGCATAACATGCAACCCAGATAGCTCTTTGCATTATCAGGTTAGGAGGCTGAGCACAGCCCGGCCATTTAATATCTCACTAATGTAAAGTACTAATTAGGATGTGTTGCCTCTCCAGTATAAAGGTGTTTGAAGTGCGCGGCGCAGTGCCCCAAACCTACGGCGAATGTACACACCCAATTAGAAGTGTCTCTGAAGAGGATGTTTTGATGTTTTTGGATGTTTTTCTAAATGGAAACTAAGCGGGCACTCCTTCCTTAACCGCCCAACGAGAGCGCATATAATGAACTCACGGTCGCTGCAGAGGGAGCCGCCATAGGTTGTCATGGTGCAGTCACAGGTGAAGCCCTCCCACTGCTGCAGACACACACCCTGGTTAGAGCAGGACTCCTCTGTGCAGGTGGTGCCAGGACCAGCTGAAGGAGGGGAGGGAGAGTTATATCTGAGTACTCACTTCAGAAGAGCTTAAACTATACACGACTGCTCAAAGGTTTGGAATCATCTGCCACATTAATGCTTTTGTTAGCTCAATTTTTTTAAACTTACTTGTTCACATGATTCAGTTATAACAATTTTCCAGTTATTTATCTACTGCCCTGTTCTTCATTCTGGATGCTTCAAAAGTTTCTAAATTCTAGCTTGAAATGCAATAAGACACAACATACTTGCATAATATTAGAATAAGAAAATGTCATGTTGAAAGTGAGAAATTTTGTTTTATGAAAAATCTTTGCATATTTTGAATTTGACGCCAGCAACACATTTCAAACATTTTGGGACAGGGACACTTTGACCATTGTGTTGCATCACTTCTTCCTTTGGGAACTGAGAGATCAACTGCTGGAGTTTTGAAAGAGGAATGTTGTAAAAGTATTGCCTGATATGGGATTTCGGGGCTCATTGTTTCAGACTTTTTTTATTTCATGACCAAATGTTTTCAGTGGCTGACAGCTCTTTACTCCAGGCACTACTATGCAGCCATGCTGTTATAACACTTGCAGAGTGCATTCTGAAATAAGCAAGGCCTTCCCTGAAAAATACGTCTTCTGGAGAGCAGTAGGTGACGCACCAGAGCGTATATATGTCATTCAGCGTTAATGGTGCCTTCACAGAGGTGGTGTCCACAATTTCATATATTTACAATCACAAATTCTTCGCAATTTTACACTGAGGAAGATCATTCTTACATTGTTGGACTATTTGTGCAGCTATGGTGAACCTCTCCAAATCTCCAAATCTTTACTTCTAAGACACTCTGCCTTACTGAGATATTCGTTATACCCAATCATGATACTGATCTGTTGATAATTAACCTAACTAGTTGTGAAATGTTTTGAGGTTTCTTTTTAACATTGCACAATGTCCTTTGTTTGTTGTTGCCTCTTTCCCAGCATTTTTACGTATTGCTGGCATCAAATGAGCATATATTTTTCTTAAAGCAATGCAATTTCAACATTTCAGCATTTGAAATGCTGTCTTTGCTACATTATAAATATATGTTTGCATGAATCGCAAATCATTGAATTCTGTTTTTATTGGCATTTTATAAGTAGAGTGTTAGGTAAGACTATCATCAGGAAGAATAGATGGCTTTGTCACTCACTTTGGCCAAGAAACTGCCTTTTTTGACAGAAAGGGTTAGTTTGACTGCCATACGAAACTACCAACTACAGCCTGCTGTTTAGCTAGTAGTTCCATTTTATTATCTGACCTTCCTCGGCCATTATCAACCTCTTGACTTACTAACCATGTTATTTTGCACAATTTTCAAAAGAGCCCTTTATGAAACAAAGGGGTACATTGTAAGAATAGTACGCTGTGAATGTTTCTTGATCCACTGACTATGTTTTGGTCTAAAATGCTCATAAATGCTTATTGTTGTCCGTGTGTGTAGAGGAGGCAAGTGCTTGTTACTGGTGACAATCAAACTAAATTGAAAGCTAAATAAAACAAATGTTTCCCTTTTGACTGATAAAACCAGAGCACATGTGAAGAGTGTACAGGCATCAACGTGTTCAGCCATTTAGAGTTCAAGTTATACAATTCTAGCAGTCATGGATATCTTAGCATATGGCATAGACTGTCAGATGGGATGTGTGTGGTTGGAGCTTCTGAAGCCGAGACGAGACAAGGATTAAAACTCACCATCACATCCTCTTTCCACTTGGCCAACCTTGTGCAGGGCGTCAGCAATGAGATCCGGCAGTCTGCCATTCAAGTCCACAGAGGCCAAGCAGCCCTGGTAGCCATCCCGAGACGCTATCAACTTTGGCAGGCTGTTGTACATGCTCTTTCCCACACCGCCAATATACAGCTCTCCTGGAAAATTGAACACCAGTGTAAAACAAATATATGGTATTGGGCACAACAAAAAGCATGGTGATTAATCACAGCCAAGCACCGTAAACACTTGGAATATCTCAGTTCAGCCAGTTTATTTGATAAATAGAGCTTCATATGGAGGAACAATTCTTCTGCTCTCACTAATGATTTGTTCATTTGATGCTAATTTCCAGCCGATGAAAGATAACACAAATGTACCTCTGATGTACAGGAGAAAAAAGAGGAAATGGCTTGCTCTTGAAGTGAGAACATAATCACATTAACGATAACACCGCCACCCAGCCTCGGAGACAATGTTCAGAATGCAGTATATGCAGATAAACACAAGACAGAAAATGAAGCATCTGTGTTTCCTCCATGGTTCTGCTTGCTCGGAGTTCAATGACCCCACATTCGGAGAAACTGTGCAATGAGGGGTGGGCTCCCCACACAGACGCATATCTACCTACACACCTGCAACAATTATACAGCCTACATAACTGGCACAGAGCCAGCAGCAGTGAGGCCACATCGTCTGTGCTTTGGAGCTGTACGCCGCTGACTGGTACACAGAGTCTGCTTGCATACCTGAGGTGCTTCTCATTAATTTGTTCGCAATTACACGCTATGGAAATGGCCAAAGATGGAGAAAGACCCTCCAATCACCTCGCTGAGGAGAGCATATTTAGAGGGCATTATTTGTGAGCGAAATCTCCATCCAATTTCACTGAGCTCTGACAGAAAGACAGGCAATTATGTTCTATAACTGACAAGCAGGAATACATATGGCAATTTTCATCCCACAGTGCAAAAGTCCGTTTTACCTGCTTGTTTGCTGAAACATGCTCTTTCTCCCTCTCAAATTGACTAAGGCCAATTAGACCATCATTGAAAGCGCTCTTCGTAACCTCCTCTCTATTTAATTTGGATCCAACTGTAGAGAAGTTCCATTTTATTATCTGACCTTCCTCGGTCATTATCGACCTCTTGACTTACTAACCATGTAATTTTCCGCCACTGCCTCCACAGTAACAGCACCTCGGTATATGCCATCGAGGTGAGGATACATCAACACTTGAGCAATACCAAGCCTTTTAGAAATTGGTCACAGGGCTATACAGTTCAGCAGAATGCATAGAGAAGACATTTGTAACTTGGAGACATGGAACCTATACCCCAAATCAGCACTATGAGTATTATGCAAATACTATTTTTAAAACTTATAGCAAAACATTGAAACGGGCCTTAAATGAGTCGTGGGATTTATGATGATATGTTACCATGATTGTAATAAATTACATCAGGGTGCACTTTTCTTAGTATATGTCAGTATTGTCATTACTGAACACCAGCAGTTGTCCCTCAGAAGGTGTGTAGTAACTGTAGAAGCTGATTTGATATTGGATCATTATGCTGCTATTTTAATTTGACTGTTTAATTTTCCCAACCTTTCCTTCTTATATAGTCCTTTAAATAAATAAATAGTCTTAAATAGTTTTTTTGCAAATGGCTAAATTAAAGAGTAAATATTGTACTTAATTTTGATGAGGTACTGCTGTTTTGCAGTTGCATCTGTTCATTCCAACAAGCCTGTGAAAGACTAAATAGTGTGATACACATCAGACACCATTTTGCAATATCCCACCCAGAACATTTGTCTACTATACAGTTGTTTCATGTGCACAGCAAAACATTTATACACTACATTTTCTCTGTAGATCAGAGACAAATGCATACTGATGTCACATGGACAAAAAGGACACCCTGTAGTCAACACTGGCCATAAACAAAGGTCTAGGCATGGCATAGTCTCTGCATGATCCCTGTTATACAAAGACTACTAAAATCAACAACATCACAGATCCAGTTATACTTTCCATTGTTTCTATTATTCTAATCTAATGGACATGGAAGCCATTTAATCACAGAGAACATAGAAAATCAGTTACT
The DNA here is from genome assembly GCA_037974385.1 of Arnoldichthys spilopterus. Classification (NCBI taxonomy): domain Eukaryota; kingdom Metazoa; phylum Chordata; class Actinopteri; order Characiformes; family Lepidarchidae; genus Arnoldichthys; species Arnoldichthys spilopterus. The sequence continues at coordinate 8,935,568 of JBBPDA010000025.1, read as the reverse complement.
TCCAGCAAAACTGAAGTGTAATTGTAAAAATTACATCTTCAGCCATGTGTCTGCAATTAGCAATGGCATATGGCAAGGGAGAAATTAAAGTAAGAATTTAAATCACATTAAGCCAATGTCCATGTCCACAAGGCTTGGCTAGAAGACTATAACCACGCAGCAACTATTATCACTATTTGAAACTGATATTACTTCCAAGTACCATAAGCCCATGTTTTACATGGCAAGTGTTTTTACGGCCAACTCTGAAAAGAACACTTCACATCGTCAATGTTTTGTTAATCTAAAATGCAATCAAAGAAGATCTGCACTTTATTTGATAAAATCAAGTCCATCTTATTTGATCAAGTTTCTCAAGTTTCAAAAGTGCTCCTTTTCCAAATGAGATAGGAATGTGAGTGAAACAGATGCTGCTGCAACAAAACAAAAATAATTATATGGTACCACAGCAACTAAAATTGCTTTTCAAGACAGGGGCAAATAAAATGCAGCAAAAGAGAAGAACAGACAAGAGAAGAGAAAAGCATTGCACATCAGTGTAAAAAAGAGCAACACAGTATTTTTGAAGCTTGAATGGATATGAAATAGTGCTTGTGTTCTTCTAAACTAAGCGTTACTTTCATTCTAGATTTCATTCTATGTATTTGGTGGATTTGAACAGTCAGTTCAAATAGTTTCTACCACAATTTATAATGTCGGACGGACAAACTAATTTGTACAGCGAAGGAAAGAAAAACAATTCAAATAATATGACAGAACTCGAAATTGTATCTGAATATGAAAATATGAAGTAAATAAATATTCATAATTTGTCATATAGTAATGTGAAATATTAGCTAAAGTAAAAAAAAATGTTTTAAGTTGCTGTTGTTGTCCTCTTGTCGGAGGAAGTTCTCCAAAATGTTAACTTTATAGAAGAAATGTGGGTAAGTGAGTTAAAGCCCAGTTCCCACGAGGTGTTTACCACCTTTATCCAAGTTACAAAATAGACAACATTCCTAGTTTACTTCACGGCTTCATATATATGCTGACTCATTAGAGGAAAGACAGAACAATTACAATCCCCTGTTGATGAAGCAAATTATCTGAAACAGCTGTAAGCATTAGAAAAGAAGCCAGTTCTTCAGGAAAAAAATCGTCAATTAGCAGAAATCTTGGTAAGAATCTCAGCGTGAGTGTTCTGTTGGGTTGAGAGTATTCTGGTGCCAATAAACAGAGCAGGTCAGCTATTACTTTCTACTGATGGATTAAAAATCCCATACATAATATACGCCATCCAGACCCTCCCATTTGAGGACGCTCATTCTACACTTCACAGAAACGGGACGGAGCTGGAGGATTCCCACACTTTCCCCCATCCTCCCTCACATAATTGCTCAAGCAATTACAGCTGACACATACTGCTCGGCTGTTCTTTTGATGTATAAAGAACTTGTTCTGAAGAAACCCAATGAAAGGGCCCATGGAGCCTGCTGTACTGACAGCAGGAAATGCTGCTGTGCAGCCTTATTTGATTTGGACTTTATTACACGTGTATTGAGAGGCAAATTGACTTAACTTGTGCAGGAAGATTCGACGGTTCGTATAAAGTAGCTCTTTAGTGTTTACTGCTCCCTTACACTTCCCTCTCCTTATATTTACTATCATTAACCTGTTCTCAGGGGAAAAGCAGAGTAATTCATTAAATAGTAAACATGCATAATGAATACATAAACTAAATGAACACGCATATATTTCTTCATTTATATTTGTAGTTAATTGTGCAGAAAATGTGGCACATTTCTCACTTTAGTAGAGAGCCTTTAAAAAGAGGCGTGCATACAGATACCAGGTTTTTAAACATTCCTCACTGTAATCTAAATACTATATTGTAAGGGAACAGGTAAGACCCCCCTACAGCAGAAGGGGGGCTACCGCCACCCAGTGGCTGGCACCGGTCTCTATCTCCCAAGTACTGACTGGCCCAACCTAATCCAGGTGCGGCTAGTTAGCCCCCTCATCCCCTGGCGATATAGGCAGGCCCGGGACACGGGGAGAGCACGGAGGATACTCATCATGAGCCGTCGAAAGGCAGCGATTGTAGGGTCAGTATTGAACGAGCAGCACCAGGTAGGAGCGCCTGGGGAAGTACTTAGTTGTAGGATCAGGATTGAATGCGCAGCACCAGGTTGGTGCTGCTTAAACAGCGCTTAGCTAAGCGTTAGCATTATAGGATACGGTATCGAACTTTACACGAACTGAGCTGAGCCGAGCTCCAGCGAGGGCAGTTGCTGCCGAGCGCCCCTCGTGACTTTCTCCTCCCGGAGCGCCGGTTCCTGTGTAGCTGGTTTTTGCAAATAAAGACTCTTTGTTAACCGCACTGGTTTACAGATTCACCTCCTTTTGTGACAATATTGCAAATTGATAATTTTCAACTTCATTTATTTGTCTCTAAAAAATGGATAAATTATTTAAATACTTTATAAAAAATGTTTAAAAAAAAATCAAAGTGAAGTAGGGCTGTAACAATGCAGCAGAAAATGTTGATATTACAGTGCATAAAAGTGACCGTGTGTATCTTGGAGATAATGCGCTGTAAAGAATGACCAGTCGATTATTTATAAAATCTAATGCAACTGCAATGTTTGAACACCAAACAACCAGCAATCAACAATCCAGGCCAGCACATTCCTATCATACATCACCCTCCACGTTCCTCCGAGCTCTGGTGTTATAAGATATGAGAAGATTGCTCTTGAGTTTGCTTTTGAGTAATACCCACTTTTGTTAAGGCAAGCCTTAAGGTTATTGACAGGGACAGAAAAAAAACTATCAATAGCTCTTTCTATGAACCTAGGTGAGTTAAGAGGTGTTTTTTCAGCCCATTAGTATTGAACTACTGCCCAGGGAGAAGTGAATGATTTTTGCCTTCTCCGAAAACTCACTCTTTTAATTCTAAAACACATCATTTTCTTTTAATTAAAAAGCCATGCCTTTCCAATTCATTAGGGTAAATGAATATCCAGTGAGTCAGCACTGGTTGAGACAAATTGCCCATCCAAGGTCAATGAATCAGTACACACTGCATTTATGACTAGGTATTACTCATTTATCTTCTTTTGTATAGAGAATAGATCTCCATTCCTTTGTGTTCTGTAAGTACAACAGCTTAAAGGTTTGATTGACTCATGCATAAAACTTTTGTATTACCTGCCAAGGTCCAAAGAATATGAGTAATAGTAACTGAAACGGCAATAGTCCATCAGTAATTACGGCTTTTTTAATCCATTACTGAGTAAAACTCAAACCGAGAGTTCTATTTTAACACATATGAAGAGAACAGCACACTAGGATAATTTAGCTATACGCTGTCCATTCAAATAACAGTCACACGTTTCACCCTCTAGTGACAAAATGTAGATTGAAGCAAACTGAAACTGCAAGATTTCATCAAGCAGGTCAGGTTTGCTAGCTCAGAAATGTGAAATTATAAGCTGAAATGGACTGTTTTTCCTGAAGGCGCTGCTGTTTGACGCTGTGGACACAAAATGAGATGTGCTATGTTGTGGTTCCTTGTAAAGCTACTGAAAGGTAGATATTTTTTTTTTTTAATGGGATGCACCTGGGGAGCTGACAGCTTTATAAATAGCCTCAAGGAACAGCTGCTTATTAGGGTTTTCAGGGAGTCAAAATTAAATACAAGAAAAATGGGGGGCTGGAAATGTATGACAGCATTTTAATAGCATTTTCAGAGGAGTCCAGCAAAGGTCAGAAGGCTATTCCCAAGACCCAACGTATAGAGGACACAGTATATGTCGTGCTGCTGAGGTAGTATCATTAATCTAGTTTAGAAGCCCATGTATGTTCCAGATGCAGTAAGAAAACAGGACTCATTTTGACAGACAGGGCTAAAAACATGGCAGTACCTTTGAGGTCCAGGTTGCGTGCTCCATTGGAGTGCTGTGTGACGGTGCGAGAGTCGATCTTGAGGGTGTGCACGTTGCTGTCATCTCGGGACACCACCACATTGTGCCACTGGTTGTCGTTGAGCGGCTTGTCAGAGTTGCCCTTCATGAGAGACGGCCCATTGCCCAAGTCAAAGACGTAATGGATGTACCTGCAATATATCAGGTCCTCTTTCAATCAAACAGCACAGCTAAAACACGCAGTGCTTTTAGGGTCATGGTGCTTACAAATCAATACCTGTAATAATCCTTGAACTACTGGCTCTGAAACAGGTCCTTCCCTGCCAAGCAGTTTAAATCTGTGCAATGCAACTTTTTTGATTCATTGCTATCAGCAGTTATGTCCCTTGGATGCCCCAGTGGTTAAACATTACGACAATTCCACACATTCCTGTGGTTACATAAAACATTGTCTTGGAATCAAGCTGATTTGCCACACTGGCACTGAAAAACACATAGAAATCTATATTTAGCTTACAAGCTCCACATAGTGTACAACAGATGTGCAGCATGTATAGCATGACATGATTGCCAGTGAGTTCCTGTAAATATCCATTATAATGCAGGGTTGTATATATTCACAGTGCTGTGACGAGGGGTGAGAAAGAGACAGATAGAGAGAGTGAGAGAGAGAGAGAGGG
>JBBPDA010000025.1:8886861-8912560 GCA_037974385.1 Arnoldichthys spilopterus | reverse complement strand
GAAGAGAAGAGAAGAGAAGAGAAGAGAAGAGAAGAGAAGAGAAGAGAAGAGAAGAGAAGAGAAGAGAAGAGACGAGATGTGTTCCAGAGAATGAAATGAATTCTGGGAACCACAAGACCCCACGTGATGACATATTTCCCAGTGGTCACAGTGACCCCTGCTGACTCATCTCTCTGCACTGCTAATGCCTTCAGGCACACAGAAGGCACACAGTGCTAATGATTGGAGGTCAAAAAGTTACCTAGGTTGACGGTGAGTTTAACTTTTCCCCCGTCCAGCTCCAGGCGCAGGGTATCGGCGGACTCTGAGGAGGTGGTGGTCATGAGCAGGCCATAGGCCCTCTGGGACATGAAGCGCAACGAGACGTCCTCTGCCTCAGTGTGCATGACGCGAGGCATGAGCACCTTCAGGAACATGCTGCCATCATAGCTCAGCACCGTTGACTCTAAAAGCAGGACAGGAGAGGATAAAGGTCAGTAAAGCCTTTAAAATGTTATTCTGCTCTTTATGCTCCCACACATGCATTTGTTCATTGCAGTTGTTGCTGAGTTGGAAGGGCTATACAGGTTCAACCATGGGATAAGATACTGTAGCACAGATTTTGCAATTTTGAAGCGTGATCTAGATGAATCAGCCAGATCATTAAAACCACCTGCCTTATACTGAGAAAATCACCCTCATGCTGCTGAAACAGCTCTGACTGTTTGTTCCGACCCTTTTCTATTATAGTCACCATTCACTTTTTAAACCACAGTAGCTCTTCTGTGGGATTGGACCAGACGGGCTAGCCTTTACTCCCCTCATGCATCAGTGAACTTTGGTCTCCCATGACCCTGGCACTCTTTCTGACCATTTTTGGCAGGTACTAACTATTGCATACCTGAAACACCCCACAATACCTGCTGTGTTGAAGCTCTGACTCAGTCGTCTAGCCATAATAGCATGATTCTTGTGATAGTCACTCAGATCCTTGCACTTGCTCATTTTTCCGGCTTCAAACACATCAACAAGAACTGACTGTTCACTTGCTGCCTAATATACCCCACCCCTTCACAGGTGTCACTGTAATGACAGTTCATGTGTCATTGGTTTTCATGTTATGGCTGATTGGTGTAAATGTAACATCAGTTTTTGTTTGTATGTTTACATATCTATTCTTATAATGGTGCACTTTTTTGTTGTGTAACCAAGCTAACTTTAGCTTGGTAGCCAATTCTGTACTGTTGCTATCCCCAGCTTGGCAGTGTACCATTTTAAACTACAAATTCATCTAGCACTGTGGAAATCCAACTGAATAATCTTCTTATTTCAGGGTCAGACCACACTTTCCACATATGGTTGTAGTATGAAACAAGACTGTATAGCTATCCTTACACATAAACACCAGACAATGCCAGACAAACAGCTCTAACCCTCACCTATATCACACATAGCATTTCCAGTATGTATGAACAAGTTCTGTCCTACATGCATTGAAAGCCGTCTCTGGACAAGGTCTGGACCCTTTGAACATTGTCTGGAATTGCCTTTTCACACATGTAGCACACAGCAGGACATTTTTACATGTGTAAAAGGTGCTTATGACTGTAAAAGATGAGCAGTGGATGAGTGGTGGAGTATTGGCTCTCCTCTCCTTTAAGTTAGAAGGCCAGAACACTAAGAGACGGGACTGGGAAAACAGGGTGAAGGTGGTGGGCTATGTTTTGCTAATGTTTTGCAAAGCTTGCCCAACCTGCAGTTGACGAATAAAAGAACAACAGAATGAGTAAGTGGGACACCATGGATAAGTCAATTAGATGCAGGCAGGCAAAGAACAGATACCTGTTACTAAATAATAAAAAATACTGTTTAATTTGTAGCAAATTGTGTTTTTTTTATAATCACAGTGAACATAATTAAGAAGCAAACATCACAAAGCTGTAGATCTTTAGATCTTAGCTTTGTTGTGCACCAGCTCTGGAACGCCCTTCCTCAAGACATCCGCTGCATTTCTTCACTTTCCACTTTCAGAGTTAGACTTAAGCCCTGTCTTTTTAAACTTGCCCACTGTCTCACATTTTGAACTGTAAATGCATAGAACACAGGTTCAAGTTCAAGTTCAAGTTCAAGTTTATTGTCATATACAGGTAACAATGAAACATCATTACCAGCAATGAAATTCTTGGACTCGGAGCCTCCTCAGAGATTGCACACAAATATTACTTAAATAATCAAAGTAGAAATTAAGAACTATTATAATATATAATAATAAAACTATTTGCAGTTTTATGCAGAATAATGTATTCTCATGTGAGTTTTTAAATATTTGTATTTTTTGTTTGCTTTACTGTTACGCTGATGTTTTGGTAAGGTGTCCTTGAGTGTATTGAAAGGCATTGATAATTAAAAAAATAATAATAAAGCTTAAAAAAATTCATGTACAAACAATCACACAAAGCCACAATATAAAATGTAGTAGTACTGCATCAAACACACTGTTGCTTTTGCCACAGCAGCGCTACAAATGAGCAAAGGAGATTTTTGAAGCGCTCTGAAGGGATTAAACAATTAAAAATTAAATGCATGTCAATATTTATTTTAAGCACAAATTGGTTCACTTAGATCAATTAATACAGCACATAACCCCACACTGTAGAGACACCAAAACAAGCCTTTAATCTGAGGCACTCATGTTCTGAGCAGGCTATCCTCTCATTCTGGTCACTCTGAATAGCAATTACCTTTTCTCCCATGTGCACGTCACACTTAGTCTTAGTCGAAACTAAGATTCCAACAAAAGTCACCAGAGGGCAGGAGTGAGTTAGAAATGCCTCGGTGCTACAAAGTAAATAAATAAATAAAACAAACAAAGGGATCTGTGAATTTGAGTCACTGTGAATAGGATTTCATTACTGTGAGCCACTGTGATTCACAAACACGCCACGACAGCAGAGCAGCATGGCATTACTCATTTCTGCCCAGATCAGAGACGGAACCGTTTATGATGCCCCAAATCTCCCAAACTTCTACCCCAGTGGTCTATATGGTACATTTACAAGCAGAACATCCTTGTGTCTTAGGCTGTTGGTCAAAGAATGAATCAATAACAAATTATATCTATAATCTACTGGTTTTATCCAATAATACATCTTAAATATTTGTGGTGCTCTCCTCTCATTATTTCCCAGGTATTGTAAGACATACGCTTTGAACGCGGCATTCGGTAATAAGCACGTTGCAGCATGTTGACCATGTTTATCTAACATCCATTTTTATTCTCATATCTCTCTGACCTGAGAAAAAAATACAACACAGTTCACTGTGGCTGACCTAAAGGCATGCTGATTTTACTTAGCACTAGCAGTTCATTCTGCTACTAGTCAAACTTAGCAGCTGGTTCTAGCTAATGCTACAACAGTAGCCCCAAGGCTTTCAAGAACATGTGTAAATGGTCCTTTCATACATTTTCATATATCCAGTGAATTTCTGACTCTACTTATACTCAAACAGCTGACAACTCTGAAAAAAATAGGCCCTTCTTTTAGGTCCAAAAGCTGCCAGAAACAAACTGTCAGGTTTCATTTAGGTCTTGATCGTTTCTCAGTTACTTTCGTGTCAACTGTTAAAAGTCTTGGTGTCACCATTGATTTTGATCTTTCAATGCACATATAAGTAGTATTACTGGCGTAGTCTCTCTTCATCTTTACACATTGAAAAGAAATACATAATACAAAACAATAAGTTCAAGACTGAGCTGTGATGCCCTGCAATCTGGAGGGTCCAATACAAACCTAATCAGTTCTCAGGTAGTCCAGAATGCAACAGCCAGAGTCCTCACTAGAACCAGGAACTTTGACCATATCAGCCCAATATTATCAAGACTAGATTGGCTTAAAGGCAAAGTGTGAGTTAATTACAAAATGTTGTTATTATGTATTACTATTAAAGCTTTAAATGGCCTTCAGGTGAACTTACCTGCTGATATGAGCCACTACGCTTTCTTAGATCACAAGGTGCTGGATATTTACTTCTTACCGGAATTATGAAAGCTACATCAGGGTGACGAGCCTTTTCACACAAAGACCCTCAGCTTCGGGTTAACCTTTGGGGCTCAGACTCTTCATTCAAGACGAGGCTGAAAACCTCACTGTTTAAGCAGACCTTTGGTAATGAATTTTTACCATGGCATAAAAGGTGCAGATCTACCAGTTCATGGACACAGAGAATTAAGGTAAACTGGGATTCTGGTGCTGTTGTCCCACTACTTGCATACAATCATTCGCATGTTGACGGCAGAGTGGTAGGAAGGCAATGTCTCAGTGTGCTCTCATGTCTGTGATACCCCTCGTTCTGTCTGCTTTGGCTAGGCTGTGATAGCTAGATTAACTTGAGTCACTTTACACATTACAAGCTCTACTTACTCTTATGTTTGTTTAATCTTGCAGACAAGTGTCTGTCTCTTCAGAGAGGAATTCCTGCCCATGCATTCAGCTTGATATGCCATTGTCGGGGGTTTCCTGTTCACCTGTACGCTAGACCAGATTGGCTATCATCGGGGTCTCTTGGTAACCTGTCCTCTTCATCAGTTCAGCTATAATGGATCATTTGTACTGCCCACTCCCTAACCAAGGCTACTGCACAAGGCTACTACTACTCACACAGACTCCAACAAAGCTGCACCTATTAATTATAGTCTCTAGCTGATCCCACTGCTAATATCATTTGCAGAGGTCATCAGGAATAATTCTGCATGTTTCTGCCTCCTATACACTGTTAGTCATATCCATAGTGACATAAAGCAGTGGAGGATGGGTTCCCCTTTTATGTCGTCCTCTCCAGATTCTCCTCCTCCAGCTTTTTCTTCCAGAGTTTTCTTTGCCTCTGTGAGTGGTGATAAATCCCCAGTTTATCGCAATTATCTGATACAACTCATATATTAATTTCTTATTAAAACTTTATATCAACAAAATGCTTAATAGCACTAAAACTGCCCTAATACTTGTGGACCACAGCTCTCTAACAATCCAAAGCCCTCAGTTTGTTTGCTCACCAGTCTCGCAGTTGGGTCCCAAGTAACCGGTGCCAGAGCAATCACAGATGTGGCGGTTCCAGCCTTCACGACATTGGCCCCCATGTGTGCAGGGTTCGGCACTGCAGCGCCGGTGAGTTTCACGTGTGCAGAAGCTGCTGACCCCTGCTGCACTCTGCAACTCTGCCAGTCGCCGCAGGTCTCTACTGCGGCCATCCACGAACAGATCCCTCACGCAGCCCACAAAGCCCAGCCGCAGCGGCGCCGTCCACACCTCCGGCGGCAGAAGTAGGCCCTCGTTCTCCTCAGGCAGGCCCCCAAGGTACATCTCCCCATCCAGATCTAGGATTTCGCTGCCCTCGTTGGTGGAGAAAGGCATGCTTCGGCCATTCACCGAGATGGAGCCTGAAGTGAGGGAAGCAGTAGGGGGTTAAATCAGAATAATGTGATTTTATTTCTCACCTACAGCTCACTGCAACAAGTGGAGACATTCTGTCAGACCTGTATGGATTCTAAAATGTCAATACTACATTTGTAATAGAGGAAATATTTAGCTATTATTAATATGTATTATTATTATTATTATTTTTTTAATTATTATTTATTTTTTTTTTTATTGTTGCTTTTGATAATAAGTTCCAGTTGTGTGCAGATTCTTGCAACACAAAATGAAAAGTGACCAATTAAATGTGTAATTATGTAATTAGCTATTATTATCCATCCATCCATCAATTTTCCAACCGCTTCTTCTGTTTCCGGGTCACACCCAGGACAGGAGGCCAACCCATCGCAGGGCAACACACAGACAGACAACCATTCATACACACATTCACACCTATGGGCAATTTTCCAATCCAATTAAGCTACTGCAAGCTTCTGGAGCACCCGGAAGAAACCCACGCAAACACAGGGAGAGCTTGCAAACTCCACACAGAAAGGCACCTGTGGCCAACCCGGGATCGAACCCAGGACCTTCTCACTGTGAGGCGACATTGCTAACCACTGCACCACCGTGCCGCCCCGCTATTATTATTATTATTATTATTATTATTATTATTATTATTATTATTATTATTATTATTATTATATATTGTTGTTGTTGTTGTTTTTGATAAAAAGTTCTACTTGTGTGCACATTCTTGTAGAAATAGTTCCATCCTTTACATTTTTTCCATATTTTTGTCATTTTTTGTCAGTAAAGAAAACAAAGACTCAAAGTTGCAACAGATATTGTAATGTAATCACAGGTGTAATTTACTGTGGTACTTGATGCATAATTGTGTAATTACAGTATATAATTGTAATTAAATAATACAGCAAACCAAAAGCAATAACTTTCAACATTTAAAAGTTAAACAATCTTTTCATCAGAAACATACGTACCTGCAAATCGCCAGAACGAGAGGGGGAGGGGTCACAAAATCTTAACAGGCAGTTGCCTATTCCTCCCCAAAGTTGCAAAGTTATAAAGAAAGGGCATAGGTGGCGTAGCTGCATAGAGGATGACTATCAGTGAGGATCACTACTCTGAATATTTAAATCAATTGCATGACGATTTATAAATGAGAAACTTAACTTAAGCAACAGAAATTATTTACATTTCCATCACATTCCAGAACTGAAGCTCAACTCTCTTTTCTGTTCACATAAATCAAAAGTGCACACCAGTCCAATTTAACCCATGGAGGCAGTAAACATATGAGAAGAACAGAGAAAGAAATGCAGGGCCCATGCAGAGCTAAAGTTGTCTTTAAATAATAATGAGGAGTGGTAAGTAATACGAGCATAATAACCTGGAGCCGTTGGGGTTTAAACCTCATACTGAAGGGCACAGAGGTCGTGTTCATAAATAAAGCAGGGGCATCAGTAGATACAGCCCTCTAGCACTATAGCAACATCACTTAGTGCCTCTATAGGGCTTTGAACCAAAAAAAACACTGTGCTCTCTAGTGTGGCACCTTAGCACCTCACCCCTGAGCCTCTGCTGCCCACTGCTCAGAGTGACAAAGACAACTGATTCATATGGCTTAGGTAAAGAGAAAAGTAAAGTGGTTCACACTGATTTTGGCTCTTTTGTGGATTTGTAATCCCTTACGTCGTACATCTGAGGCACCAGACCTTGCTGGAGGAGGAGAGGCTTTAGCAGCAGATGGATTAGTAGAGAATAAGACTCCCAGAGCTCCACTGGTTGAAAGAAAGTTCCATAGATATGCTAATGGCTGCAGAACTAGCCTTTAGTAGCTTGTCAGTGGAAATGGGTAATTTGATGATATTATCAGTGCAGTGACTTGACCAATGATATATCCTTTGGAGTGAGACAATGACCTGCTTGTTTGATGGTTCAAGAGAAGCCATATACTGGAAAGGCCTAGATATAACCAACCATTATTGGAGCAGTTGGGTAAAAGAACAAAGTACAAGCCTGAGAGTTCGAGATGGAAGAAATGCAAAAATACAATCAGGAGATTCAATGTTTCTGTTTAAGATGCTCAAAACGTCTGACCATCAGTACATTTTTTGGAAGAAGTCCCAGGGAAGATAATAAACAATTTAAATTGATATTAAAACACAAGAACTAAATTTATGTTATATAAAAATCCAGCAAGGACTGAACAAAAAAAAAGAAGATAAGAACGTGTAAAAAACTTTTTTTGAAGTGATAGTTTTCAATGGTTTATAATAGCAGGAGAAAAAGACAGTGGGGAACTAGCCACACATGCTAATTTTTGCTAGTGTAATTTAAAATGTTATGGTATATTACAAGTGTACAAACAATTTCCCACCATTTCTTTCAGTAGGTGGCTCACACTCACATTAATACAGTTGGGAGCGCAGTATTGATAAAAGCTGGGAGAGGACCATGAGGCAACAGTCTTTGATTAGTTAAGAATTAGCCCTTTTACATAATAAGCTGAAGCAGATTCACTGATTACTCACTGGGCCTAATTTTGGGTATGTATTTTGTGTCCACAAGACATTAGTCAGATCATGGCTCCAGTTGTCTTACCGAACAGTGAATAAGTATTGTAATATAAGTAAACCGCTGTCACCATAACTTTAGGCCTACTGGCTTGGACAGTGGTGTCTCCTACCTTTGCGGCCCTCTCTCTGGAAGTCCACATGGCACCACTCTCCATCGTTCACCTTCTTGTTGCTGGCCTTCATCTTGATGCTGCCAGAGCCCATATCCATGAGTAAGTAAAGGAAGCCCTCCAGCAGCTCCATGGCAAAGAAGTCCACCCTTGGTCTGCGCTCATTGGGGCCCTGCACACGTCCGTGGCTAAAGAGCAACAAGCCATTGGGCTCTGTGGTGCGGAAGTCGAAGGACACAGAGCCAGTTTTTTTGGCATTCCAGCGAGGGAGGGTGACGTATGCGGACGGCATGTCAAAGCTGACCGGGTCCAGTGCAGCCACATCCTCACAGCGGAAGGTCAGGTCGCCGTGCAGAGTAACCTTGGAGTCGTGCAACTCAGCCAGACGGGAGAGCTCCAACTTGAACTCATTATTGGTGTAAACCACCTGGGAGAAAAAGGAAGAGCAACGACCAAAAAGAGTGAGAGAGAGAGAGTGAGAGAGAGAGAGAGAGAGAGAGAGAGAAAGCAGCATTTTTCAGTCTGCAGACTTTCACGCTGACAGGGTGTGGAAATGGAGTAGCATGCTGCCCAGTGGTAGAGACAAATTGCTGCTGATATGTGCCTGGGGGGCACGCTTCTGCACTCAGTAAATACTCAGTTCCCCCTTAAATACCCACACGCATGAGTAAATTACATAAACATAGCAGCCACATCCAGTGAAGAATAGAAGGCAAATTTTTTCTCGCAGTCAATCGATACTGTTTTATTATCATAGATTGCTGCATGGTTTCTTTAGAGAAGGCAATGAATATAAACAAGGTAGCTACACCTCCGAGTGCCAGGACTGTCTCCAAAATGTGTGTCATAGTGTCACTGCTAATCTAGGATCAGGTTTCTCAGAACTTGTAGTGATTTCGGACACTTAACAATAATTTTCAGTTGCAGAAGCTCCGCCCACAGTAATTCAGGGACTGTTTATATACAGTCCCACTGAAGTAGCGGTGAGCAAGGTACCATTCCCAAGCACTGCTCGCCTACATCAGCTGCCCACTGCTCCTACATAGATGGGTTAAATGCAGAGGTCATATTTTGTTGTTGTGCGCTGTGTTTTGTTCACAATGACAAATACTCACTTACAAACAAAACTTCTAATATTTATATATGTATAAATTTAAAAAATGTTTTTTAAATTTTTTTCAGATTTAATACTATATATTCTTCAATATCCTAATCAACATTACATGTTAAAACAAGGAAGACTGATCATTTTCGAAAGTAAATTAAATACCTACATCTGCATAGTTGATTTGTTGGGATCCCTGTTTCTATCACCACCAATGTAAAGAAATCTAAGTTTGTAAGCTTCTCTACAGTCCTCCTTTTCACATCCAATCACTCTGAAAGATTTTGGGTCATTCTCAACGTTTGAATTACGCAGGAACATTTAGATCTCACCTTCAAAAGAAGCAGGTCTTGGCTTCACTGATTAAAAAACCGACTACACTGGTTGTTAGAACATGATGACATTAGGAAGTCTAGCTTGCGTTAGACATCCAAGCTGGCCTAGAAACCGCTCACCTATTCTGAGCTGCATCCTAGAAGTGGCCTCAGTGTAGACTTTTCTACAGCCAGGTGGGAGAGTGGGCCCGGCCTGGCGAGGAATAACATGCTTTTCATTTTCACACTAGAGGCAGATGATGACTGACGCTTTGTTGCAGGGTGTGAACTTGAGTGTCTCTGAAAATAACACCAGTCAGCCACACTGCCTGTCAGTGCCCATGACAGAAGAATAAAAGCAGAGGTAGGAGCCAAATAAGAGGTGCCAGCATGGGGAGAGAGGGAACACGGGGAAAATGCAATTATAAGCACAGGCTTCAGAGAGCCTCGGCAGTGTCTTAAAAGGCGTTAGAACTGCCAACCCCCCGAGCCTACATGGGCTAAACCAGTGACCCAGACTCTGAGATGTAAGCATACGGCCAAAACAAAGCCATAATAACATAATGTTAATAGCTTCTGCTACCAAGCTACGTGCTAACAAAGTTTAGTTTTCAGCCTGATCTCTGTCTGTAGATGAACCATCAATGATCATTTCCTTGTACTTAGAAAAAAAAAGAAAACCCATGGACTAAAAACACACTTAAAATTGCTGTTGGGCGTCTACACAGCTTTATATGAGTTTAGGTTGAACATTGCCAAAGTGGTCCTTTAACTTGTAGTATCTAAAGCCAAGTTGCCCTGTGTGTTAATGTAGATGTATGGACATCTCCATCAGCACTGTGGAACTGCTCATGGGGGCCCAGTAAAAACAGGGCTCTAACGTGGAGTGTATGGTTGAGCGGTTAGAATGGAGGGGTGATTAATACAGCCCAGGGTCAACGAGACAGAGACGGAAAGCTCGGGCCAGTCGAATGGGGATCTAAAGAGGAAATCAATTTTTAATTTGGCTGTCAGGAAAGTAAAGCTGAAACTTCAATGGTATAGACATGACATAAATAACGGACACGCTCGGGAGCGAGTGAATAGCACCGGGAATGAGGGAAAGGGGAAAAAGGACAGATAAAGGAACAGGGGAGCGAGGACGAATGGGAGGTGAAATACTAAGCTTATCAGTGTAAGCTTGTTGAGCATTATCCTTCATGTCCTGGAGTTCAGACACTTTCCAAATCGCTGTCGTTTTTCCCCACATATGCTTCCTCAACCTGCTTGTCTGCTAATGAAGTCTAGGCTAGTTGGCTGAGATTCGGGGCAAAAGATAAAAGAGGAGAAAGCAGCATAAACCAGGTTGGACACATTTCTCCTCCTTTAGTGCATGTTAAAACTGTTTAAGCATATAATTACAGTATTCTAGCCGTTTAAATTGGAGAGTGCTAATTGACCTTTCCATGCCTGACTAACAAATGTAATCTTACATGACTGTTACAAGGTAGAAGCTATAAAAAAAATGGACAAAAATGGCGTTTTAAGTTTAGTTTCAGCATTAACATTGTCCAGTAGGATAGTTTGCAGTTTTATTCTGGCAGTAAAATATTATGTATGAATTCTAACAGCATTTTTACACTTAGGCCATTTCAGTGTTTCTGGTGTTCTTCGACCACTGCGTCCTGGTTTTCTGTGCACAAGCGAACAAATCAAGCCTCTTGTCAAACATCTCTTAACAAAAAGATCCCAAAAGTTCACTGAACCTCAGTACAGTTCGTTTGTGGTTTATCTGGTGGTTCAGGTGATTCGGGCATTTTGAAACAGTTGACCCAGTTTTATTTTATGATCAAAGATCCTCGAGGTTTACCGTACATACACAGCCCCAGTGTTCCAGCACTGTACAAAAGGTAAAGCTGTAAAATGTAAAGGTAAAAGGTCAAGTGTAGCGAAATGGCCAGGATTTCTGGTGTGAATGAAACATGGATCTCTGTTGTCTGCATAAAGGGGGAAATTAGTGTCCTCCCTTTTGCCAAAACCACGTCACATGGCTGGACATATAACATGGTGGATGTCACAACACTCTCTGCTTCCAGCACTAAGTGGGTTAAACACAGCATCCATAAATGCTGCCTGTGTGTGAAGAGTTTTAATTATTATTGTCTTGTATCCACAGTTGGACCCCTTATCGGTATTGAAATCACAGTAGTACAGTCCAGAGGGGCCTATTGTTTTTTAAATATGGAAACAAAATATCCAAAATGCCAGAAAAATGGATTATGAAATATTTTGTGAAAAATGGTCACAGTTTTTAATAGTTTTGTGCTATAAGGGTTTTTTCCACAGCTCAACCAATCAGGCTATATGTATTATATGATTAACTTGGGCCAAAGAAGCTTGCTTCAGCAGTCATAAACTGAGCATTGATTAGTCCAAATCAAAGCTTGGAGAAGATGTGAGATAACAGCCAATCACTTGGTGAGTTATCACAGGTGAGTAAGTACCCAGCGAGACTGGGCCTCAGTGACAGTTCCTCATAAGAGAAGTCAGTTAGTGAAGTTAAGCAGCACTGGATGGATTTGACTCCACTGGCCCAGGAATCACTGAGGTACCATCAAGCAAAGTACCATCCCGCTACACTGGTTCTAGGGCACTGCTGACAACTGACCCCTGCTTCACATGTGGATGGGTTAAATGCAAAGGTCACATTTTGTTATGGTGGACTTTGTATGAATGGATGTGTTCATGCTGACAAATAGTCAAAACTTCACTTTACATTACCCCTAATTTAGCAGTACGTTGAGGTGTTGTGGTGTTAACTACAAGTGGTCTGAGAATACATCAGTGCAGATGAGGACCAGAGAAAAAACTGAGTCTCCTTTAAAGTTCACTTACCTTAAACACAGAATTTACATAAAAAGCACCAAGATCAGGTTCACTGTCAATGAGTTGGGCTCATTTAAAAAACACTATATGTGAAAACACCTTAAGGGTCTCAAACCTCATTGTTTTCTGTGTGTTTGTGAAAGCCAGAGCCAGAGTATCAAGGCACATGTTGTGCTATGCTTGCGGTTACAGTTTTTCACTAAATTCAATCATATTTTTGTTAAAGGTCTGCAAAACGTGTACCATTTTACAACCGCTGCTAAGAGCTAACACATAGGTGGAGCATGGACAGGTCTTGAACCGCAAACAATTACAGCAGGTTAGCGTATTGATTCTGAGATCAGTACTTACGTCTTTGAGGCAGCCCATGAAGTTGTTACTGACCGGGGAGCCAGGAAGGTCAGCAGTGTTTGGACTGCCACCCACATAGAAGAAATCATCTGAACCCAGCATGGTGTAGTCCTCCTGAGTGTAGCCTGTGGTGGTCAGCAAGCCGTCCACAGATATGGTGACCTGAGCGTGTGTCAAAGGTCAAGAAGGGAAGAGAGGAGGAAAGAAGTACAGAGAGAGAGAGAGAGAGAGAAAGAGAGAGAGAGAGAGTCTTTCGATTAAGTAACAACCAAATCTACTTATTGTCTCAATAAAAGGAATTACTTCAAAAGAAACTGAACTCTACTACTCATCTCTCTTTTTCCTGCATCCCTCTTGTTTCGTTTCATGTGTGTTCTTTGATAAAGAGCAAGTCATTTTTATGTCTGCTGTTGCTGCTTTTTTGCATGAGGGTAGGCCCTTGTGTGTATGCTAGTTAGCATCTACAAGTTAGCATGCAAGAGAAGAAAGAGGCAAGTGGAGAAGGGCGTATAGATTGGGGTCGCTACATGTTGAGTGAGTTAGCAGGTGATGTAAAGGTGACTATATTAGTATAAAAAGGGAGAACCAGACACAACAAATGTGTGTTAGTACAACAGAGTCCTGTTTTTGTGTTAGCGCTGCTCTATTCAGACTAATTTACAGTCTTAGCTGCGGACATTCTGGCAGAAATGTCTAGAAAGTGATACCTCAAAAGTGTTTCTGGTCATGACAGGCTTCAGTGAGGTTAATATAAAAGCCATGCATGATGGGTAAGACACTATGGACTGCAGTTTCAGGACAGCTCTGTTCTAACTGAGCACATTCACTACACTTTCACTGAGTGCTGAAAACTACTTTTCTTCTCAAATGTAAATAAGCCACAATATGTCTGTATCACGGCCAAAATCAGTATAAACACATCTGTTCCAGTCCTTTTTCATAAATACCACTCTCATTAATGTAGCATATTGTAAAGACTGACAGGCCTCCAAAATCTTCAGGATTGCAGGCTGTTTGTCGCCAGCGGAGCCAAATATCATTGTACTAATTACGCCAATGTTCTGGATGTTCATTCAATATTGAGCTCAGAAATACTCATGTCTGCATGCAATTAAAGAGCCCATATCTTACACTGTTCTAACGTTTTATTTCCTCCCCTGAGGTTCAGTTATGAAATTATAAATGACCATTTTCATACCTTTCATACCTATCCCTTTTAAGCTGTTTTTCTACTGTGCCTTTATGACTCATATGTAAATGAAAAGTTCTGATTGGTTGCCTTGTACTGCACCTGCAAACAATATTCAAAAAGTAGTTCAAACTGAAAAATTCTCCTTAATTGGAATTATTGGGGGATAACTTGCATGTGTTGGATTTTGTGACATCGATCAGCCATACTATTATCACACCTGAGGGATAAAGTAAATAAATATCTACTTATTTTATTACAGCAGCACCTGTCAGGGGTGTGGGATATTAGGCAGTAAATGAACAGTCTGTTCTTGAAATTGATGTGCTGAAAGCAGAAAGAATGAGCCAGCTTCAGCGTCTGAGCCACTCTAAAGAGGGCGTTATTGTGATGCCTAGACGACAGAGCATCTCCAAAACAGTGAAGTGTTCCAGGTATGCAGTAGTTAGTATCTACCAAAGGTGATCCAGGAACAACTGGTGAATTCACAACAGGGTCATGGGCACTGTGGGCTCACTGACACATGTGGGGAGTGAAAATTAGCCTGTTTGTTCTGATCCGACAGAAAAGCTACTATCATTTAAAAAAGTGAATGCTGAATCTGATAGACAGGCATCACAACACACAGTGCATCACAGTCAGAGCTGTTTCAGCAGCATAAGGGGGAAAAAATCACTATTAGGCAGGTAGTGTTAATCTTATGGCTGGTCTGTGTATAGACTGCATGATTTGGGTTGTGAACGGTACATTTTGGAAGATTAGATTAACAGTGTTTACGTACTACACTACGCTGGTTTTCCACAATATGGGCTCTTTACATAATTCTCATCACTGGCTAGTTGGGTCCTGAAACTGAATCCCATAATGTGTCCACAGAAGAGAGACTCCAAGCAGGAAAGGGTAGACATAGGATTCAAAAGTGAAAAAAAAAAAAGCAAAACTGGATAAGCGGCAGTGATTGAACTTATTCAGGCCATGGAGAAAAAAGGTTACGAGAAGGTGAAAATAAAAAGACACCTGGCACACAAGGTCTAGCACACGTATGAGGCATAAATGCGAGCAAGCATAATGTGCAACAGGATGCTTCAAAGAAATAAGCTCTAATGATGCAGGGGTCAGCTTTTCTACCCTTTACACACACCCACAGCTCTTACACATCGACACCCTCCCCAGATGCTTCAAAATACGAAAAATAAAAGCCCACCTAGAAATGCACACCTAACGCTATACAGCGTTCTGCTTTGGCCAAATATTTGCTGTTTGATATAAGCAGCCTGAACCCATCTGAAATGACCTGAGCCAAGGGTGGGAGTCAACCCCTGCATCACTAATAAACACATAAAATCAATAAACCCACAAAGCAAGCAATTAATAAAGCTGACAAGATAAAACACTGAGTTATGCACTAAGCCACAGAGAGAGAGAGAACAATGAAGAGGGGGAGGGCTTTCCTTCAGCTTTGGGGGTTTGACTTTGGAGGTGGGAATGAGCAAGTGATTGCTTCGAGCCAGTTCTCTCATGGCTTCTATTCTTAGTTCGCGAAAGCAAAACACATATGTTCAGTTCACATGTCCCTGACTTCTCTAAAACTGCGGCAGCAATGTCTTTATCAAACAAAAGTAACACATTATAAATAATAGTGCCGACGAGGGCCCTTTGGAACAGAAGAACCGCTTTTAAATGTAAGTAGAAGAACATTTTCAAAGTTTTAATGACCTCCAAATACGGTAAATGTTCTGTGTCTGTGACAAGATTTTCCCTAGAACAATTTGAAAGCCATTTAGGAATCCTTGTTTTACAGAGAATGGAGAATTTGTGGCAGTTGTGGCCTAGTGGTTAGGACATTGCGCTAGGGACCTGAAGGTCCCAGGTTCAAGTCCCAGCTCAGGCACTACTGAGGTACCCTTGAGCGAGGTACCGTCCCACTACACTGCTCCAAGTCTGGGAAGTAGCTTTGGATAAAAGCGTCGAGTAAATGTAGGACTAAATGTAGAATTTCGATGCATCTTACTTATCCGAATAGGCTGCTTCTCTTCTCCATATTACAACCATTACCATGTCTTATAATTTGCCTCCTCCTCCTCCTCCTGATACATCATGATAATCTCAATTAGTTCCATCGAACCATGTTATATTAGAGATATAAAGCCCTTTGTTCAATCTTTTCTAAATTCCAGTATGAACAGTGGAGGGTTTTACACAAATGCTCTCTAGTGTACCGCTCGTCATTATGCTCCCTTCAAACACTCTGACACATGCTCATCAAGCTGATATCAAGAAATATCCTGCAAACCATGAGATATAACAAACATGGCTTTAATCTGAACTCTAAAAAAAAAAAAAAAAGCAGTGGTGCCTGGGCTTGCTCTCATGCAGTGAAGCGCTCACTCGCTATCGTTTCGCAAGATGAAAGCCTCCCCCACTTTTTTGTCTCTCCTCTTGTTCCTGATTAATTTGACAGATAGGAATACAATGCATGAAAACACTGCACATTAGCATTCTTTACTAGCAGAAATTAGAATATTTAAATGCTACATCACACAGTTTAAACACGTTTCTCATCCAGAAACTGTGTGAAATGTTGCAGCATGCAACAAAAGGCAAATATTAAGGCAAAATAATAATGCAAATGCAGCAGGAGGGAAGGAGACTGTTGCATATGACAGGGATTAGGTTTTGTATTTGTAAAAATAAATAAAATAAATAAATAAATAAATAGCTGGACACAGTGAGAGAATCCTGCACTTTGTATTCTGGCAGGCAATGGGTTGGTGCACACATCAGAGCTGAAAAAGTGTAGAGACATATTTAGAAATAGGTGATGATGCCTATAAAACACCTATACATAGTTATGCTACTTGTCTGACAGAAATCAGTCTGATAAGTGTATAAAATATTTGTGGGTTTCGTTGGACCTGTGGTTTGATATTTTCTGCCAAGTCCATCTCTCAAATTTCAGCCAAATGATGTGTGACTGAAAATGGATCGTATTCAAATAAACATTTAAAGGACTGATAGTTTATGGCAAATGTACAGAGGATGATGGGAATCATGAACGATACTGAAAAATAGTGACAGTCGTGAATGCCAGAAAATGAAATTTTGCACGGCACCTTCAAACTGATGCCAATTTTGTCATGTCTTTTTGTTGTTTCTGCACAGTAAAAGCAAAAAGAGATAAAAAAAGGAAAGGGCCAAACCAAACTAGACAATTAGAATGTGATATCTACCATATAATGCAGTTTGTTTACCGTAGGGAGTCCAACCCCTGCGTGCTTCAAAAAAGAAAAACAAGGGAGGGAGAGCAAAATTAAATATCATAATCTCCACTAAAAGACAAAAATTCAAAAACTATTCTGGACTATGAAAGCAAATTTAACCATACTTTCTTAACGATCAGCCATAAAATTTCACTAAGAAATCATTCCTCTGCCCTCCGGTAGACCAGGGTCAGTAAACGTTCACAGTTTCGATCCATATGCTTCGCTTTTCAAGTGGACAATGTTAACGGCAAACAGATGATTCACATTCCATGAAGGGGTCAATGTTAGTATTTAAGGGAGATTAGCAGAAGATAAACAATGACAAATCCAAAAATTAGAGGCTTTTGTGTTAGTAAGAAAGAAAGAGAGAGAGAGAGAGAGAAAGGAAGAGAAAGAGAAAGAAAGAGAGAGAGTAAAATTAATCTTTCACACAGAAATGGTCAGAGGAAAGGTTGGGGGGGGGGGTTGAGGGGAGAGGGAAAAGCAGGCAAGAGCAGCACCAGCGTTAAGGCGTCTCGGAGAAATGTCAGCGACGATAACAAACTCTGAAGCTGTTTCTGGTAAATGAGTAAAAAAATAATAAACAATGATAACACCCATAGTCATAGAAATGTCAGCTTGACGCCGCTCAGGTCAGAGCAATGTTGCGGCGCCAGAGCTCGCAGCAGAATAAAGACGAAATGTTACTCCGTTTTGTAAATACCATCCAGCCATTATCAGATGCACAATATACTCCGGCTCTGTGAGCTCTCCATCTAAAGGTTACGACAATCAGATGTGAAACTAATCAGCGCAGGCAAATGACAGCGGGCTCTGATCACGGCTGTGCACCGTCATATAGTCATCGACTAGTAACGATCAGATTAAAAACATTCAATCAGGCTACGAGTGCTGGGGAAATGAACGTCAAAATAAAATATGGCTTTATCAAGGCAGCAACTGAGAGAGTTTTTTTCCATTTTTTTCCCGTTTTTTTGTTTTTTTTTCTAGGTTAGGTTAAATGAATAAGAGCACGTCCCCTCCCTCTCTGCTAGATGGAAGGCTGCCTGAATGCAAATGACTATATTTGCAAGCATAATTGGAGCATATTTACAGGATTATTCTTCAGCAATCACAGAGACAAAACAGAGGCACAGGCTGAACATGGATGAAGGCACTTAAACGCACACTAAAACACCCTTCCTAGCACAGACTCACAGACACACTCACACACACACACACACACAAGCGTGCGCGCACTAAACAGGCTGACAGGGCCCTGTCAATGCTGCTCAAGCCTGTGATTGAGAGAAGCCAATCCTCTCAGGTGCCGACACCACAAACATTTACTCTGGCTAAACATACAGCAGCGATGAAGTCCTCACACTGCATCTCTGTGTCAGTCATAAATAAAGCAATCTAGTCGCTTTTGCGCAATCAGCATTAGCTATTACCTCCTTCAGCCTCTAAGGGGTTGCGCTATTAGGTGGACGACGTCCAAAACAACAGCCTGTAGTCTAGCTGCACTGGAGCACCTGTGAGGCCATCTGATTCCAATTAAATCAGGGACTCACACAGTCCATCTCTATCACACACAACACAGCGCACCAGCCCTGAGGATCCAGCAGGTTTTGGAGCCATGTGAGCAGGTACGGTGCACACACACACACACACACACACACACACACTCACTCACACACACTCACACACACGCTTGCTTACGCTGCTTGTTCAGAAAAAAAAGCAAAGGCCGCTGTGGAAAACAACTGTTACTGCATAAAGGCAATTTGGACATGGATGCTGACGAGAGCTGGCAAAAAACTGTGTGTGCAGCTATGTGTACAGACTTCATGAAGGTCTAACCTGTTCATTGTTCATATAGCAGTGGTCATCAATCTTCCTCCTGGAGATCTAGCGCCATGCAGGTTTCACCGCCAAACCAAATCTAACTGTCTGACAGTCCTCGTCATGTTGTAAATTTCCGAAAACTAGAACATTGCTGATTGATAACTGCGGTCTGTTTGCTTAGTCAGTTGAACAATGGGTATATGCATTTGTATGGGCCAACGGTAGCATATTCAGTGGTTTCTGGGCGTTTGGAAAAGGGTGCGTTTATACTACACATCACACTACTACGTAGTGTCATATGCTGCTACAAATTACTATCATCAGTACTGTCACTTCATTGCTGCCAACGATAAGCTGCTATCGACCACATGCTGCTCTGTATGTAGTGCTTGAGGCGAAATACTTAGGCTTGTGTACTGATTTGTCATGTTTTGTATGTTGCACCTTAGTCACAGCATTTTGTTTCACTGTATGCCTTAAAAAGAGAATTAAAAGGGGTCTAAGTCTAGGGTGGTCTAGAAATGGGACACACTTGCACATGAAGACTAACGCAAGCACACGAAGCCAGAAATGGGAACTTTGAGACATGCTGAGAGACTTGGAACGGGGATATATAACAACTGGGGCACTTGTGGTCCTCATTTGCATATGCAATTTGTATGTTGAGATTCAAAGGGGTCCTCACAAATTTCTCGAATGCAATTATAGCCCAGCAGTTTCTTACCTAAAATTTTAAGATTAATCAAAGCAGTTACCAAAGTCCAACATGTCAAGAAGTTGTTGGTGTCGCCCAAGCACTGACTTGGACTACAAGGCTTGGTTGACATTTTGGACAGGCCCTTAAAACACTCATTCAGTTATTCAAGAATTTCTGAAGGCAGTTATTAACTGGACCAGACATGGTGGAGTGGGGTTAAAGTTCAGCTCTGCAGAATGGTAGATCTCTAGGGTTGGTGACCACTGATACACAATAGCTAAACTGCATGATAACACATAAAAAAACATTATTGTGCTCAGGCTGTAAGATGAAAAGTGTTCACAAGAGGCAGCGTAAATGCACCCATCCCCCCCCCCCAGCTGAACGCTACCTGCCGCAGGTTGCGGGACACGCGCACTGCATGCCAGGCGTTGTCGTTGAATTTGCCATCTGAAGGCTCCACCAGGGCCTCGAAGGCACCGGAACCCAAGTTGATGACAAGGCACACGGCGCCGCTCTTCAGAGACAGGTTGACGTAGTCGGCCGACTTTCCGGTGTGCAGCAGCAGACCGTTGCGCTGCAGCGTGCGGAAGGAGAGCGTGATCTCGTCTGTGCTGCTCTGGATAGGCGTCTGAGACAGGTCGTAGCTGAAGAACTCGTTGCCCTTGAACGTGGCCACAGACTCGCCTCGCCCTTGATGGAGAGACACAGACAGGTATATACACTCCAACGTCCTCTGCAGACCCAGCAACTTCTGTCTAATATCAACAAAATAATAATAATAATAAAAAAACTTACGTACAAAGGAACAAACTCAGGCAGGATAATATGACTCTGACATATGATTAAAGTCAAATAAAAATTACTTGTTTAACACAACCCCTTAACCCAAAGGTAGTCGTCAAGGCATGGTGTGTTTGTTTTGCAGCGGAGCTACAAGGCTAAAACAGTTAGAAGCTAATGGAACTTCATACCCGCCACTTAGAATCACTCACAACACATACATGCTTAAATCATCACAAACTTACCTCAGACCATGCCAAGCTGATAAGTGATCTCTAAAGATTTGCTTATGGGGTTTCTGCATTGATCTTTAAAAATGACTGTTACCCATAAAATGGACAAAAGTACATGGACTCTTCTAAGTATAATTCAGACTTCCTGATTGTTGCTGTCCAGATTACAAAAGCAAGTGTATTTGACATTAAAGACAAAATAAAACATGTTACCATTGATACATGTTCTGTAAACATGTATCACATTATCTTCTGCAGGGGCGTCACAGCAGTACCAAGAGGGAGATTTTCCAGAAAGCCATTGCGGCCCACCTGTAAACTAGAAACTGCTGCCACCTCTTTAGACTGTAATTTAATTATTTATTTAATTATTTATTGGGGGGGGGGGTGTTGTTATTCCTATCCGGGGTCAACCTAAAGGAGGATGGGTTACCCTTCTGAGCCTTGGTTCCTCCCAAGATTTCTTACAGTTTAGGAAGTTGTTCTTTGCCTCTGTTGCCTTTGGCCTGCTGATTAGGGGCTCAGACTCAGATTCTGTAAATCTGCTTTGCGACAATGTCAGTTGTAAAAAGCACTATAGAAATAAAACTGACTTGAACTGTTAGCTACATAAACCCTATAGCTCCATTGAAAAACTACAACAGGAAGCTTTCGGGATACCTCTTTAAACAGAATTTAACGGGATAAAGTTAGCTTACTAACTATTAACTGTTACAGTAGCTTAACGCAACAATAGCTTAATGTAATGCTAGTAGAAGAAGTGTTATGCTAACAGAATACATTGGAGGGCACACGTCTAAAGCATCCCATCCCACACTGAAACTGCAGCATAAGACCTGCTGCCGGCTCTCAGGGTCAGCAAATCCCAAGAGATGGAGGGAAACAAGTGGTGAAGAGTGTTAGGATGGAGGGATCTGGCTCACATCTCCCCACTGCTGTTCTTTTCACTCTCTCCCCAGTAGGTGCAAGATTATATCACAGTATCTAAGATTCATGTGTGAGAAACTATGAAAATTAAAAGTCCAGGGTTAAATATGATTAGAAACAAGTGAGCCTGTCTACCAAAACTGTCACTATTTTCTCATAAAGAGCTGCACAGTGTTAAGCTGCATTCTGCTAATGTAAGACTCCGGCTATCTCCAGCAGTCAGGCATGACTAAATCAATGCATAACATTATGAGACAAGAGCATTGCACATGAATCACTGTATATCAAGTATGTGACGTAACATGTTAAAGAGAAATCATGCATCTTTAGGATCAAATGGCCTTCCTCAAGGTTTCATGCAGATGCCGTGCGTTAGTTCCTTCTTTGTGGAAACGTGTGTGATTGACGCAAGGGCTTCCACCGATGTTGTTGTTTGTCACTGTGGAATGACTCACAGCACCAATCACATCAGCTAATCAGTTTTGCCAATTGCCTATATAAATTCAACTGCTGAGAACCAAAGTGAGAGGATGTAATTAGATGACGGCGAGCACAGGTTGTCAAGAACAATCTACAAGAAAATGATCTTGACAAAAACAGTCAGATGATTTGCAAGCGGTTGTACACCATAAAAAAAACAAGATCTTTTGGGAATTTGAGCTTTAGGGGCCAGAAAAAGTGGCTGCACCCAAGGATCATGACTGAACAGCAGATGTATTGAGATGCAGTACAAGATGTGAGTATTTTAGGTCATTAAGAAACATCATGCCTGACTGCATTCCTGCTCTGCCTAGAGACATCTAAAGAGATATTACCAAACATACTTTATGTAACCAATTAGCTCTTAGCAGGGACCAGCACTTTTCATGATCAAGTAGCATGGATGGCCCAGTATATTCTGTGAAATATTTGCAAGAGCACACATAAATAGTACATAGGCAAAAAAAAAAAATTAAAAGCACAAATGCCCACAAGGATCACAGTCATTCACATGGAAATGAAGCACACACATATAGGTAAACACTTGCACACCAATGAAGCAAAACCTATTACCATCACTTCTGAGACTAGTCTCAGACATACATTTAAAATTCTCTTGCGTCCATTAGTGAAAGTACTCCCACACGTCTGAGTTAATTTCACACACAGGCTGCACATTTTACATGAGCAAAAGAACAGCAGGAGTCTATGTGGGTGCGTATGGGTGTTGCAGGAGAATCTGGAATGAAGAGGTTTGCCCGTCACTGTTTTGGTGCTTTGAAAGAGGAGCTGCCAACATAACCGCAAGACGGGGAGACGAAAGTTGGGTAAGATTTTAAGAAAAGGAATAAAGGGTAAAGTAAGTCAGATTTATGAATATCATTATATACAGTGCAATTTGCCCTCCCAGTAGGATGCTTCTCTTTATCTGTAACAACAAAGATCCTGGTGCTTTTTCTTCCAAAAATTCCTTCCTTTTGTTCGTTTTTGAGACCTTGCTATCTTGTGTTCCCTCAGAACTCATGATTATGTGTCTGGAAAACAGATTTTCTGGCCTTTTGCTCAGGACACATGCTAACAGCTGTGAGAATTGGCCTATATAGTGCTCAGTCTGGACAAAAAGTTATTCAAGGAGCTTTATGTTATGGCTTGGCTGTTTAAAAAGTTTCTTCATACATGTCATTTACATAAATGGCTCATTAAGGAGCAATCCGTTGAAAGTGGTCCTGAGGGTCCTACAGACAGTCCGCAGCTTCTCCTAACCCTATCTGCTGCAAGCTGGGTTGGAGCAAAAAATTGTGGACCATCCAGAGAGCCCTGAGGACCACAACTGATTCTAAGCCTGAGCCAAGCCATCTTTGACAGGACTGAAAAATATTTAAGCACACAGGAATTATTTACTGCAGTTAAATAATGTATTTAACATTGTATTTTGTCGATATTTTATAAAGCTGTTAAATCTGGAAGGATCCCAAGTTAGGCCTTGAGTTAGTGCCAAAACAGAACAAACCATCATACGCAGGTTTTCCATAGTGAATATAACATAATTTCACATTCTGGGTTAACTGGACATATGGTAAAGTTTGCCCTTCAAATATTCACACATAACCTGAGCTGTTGCTAAAAATAGCATAAAATATTTCATCTCAGGTTTATCTAGTCGAGCATGACATTAATTTGAGGACTCATGATATTTCATCCGGCGAGAGGACTCAGACCATTGGTTAAGAAATAAATGATTGGGCATGAATCAACCACCCGGACACCTCCGCCATGCAGAAGTGACCTTGTAAAATTACAGAGGCAGAATGTCTTATCAGAGTGCCACTTGGATCAGTGGAGAATAAACATCTAGAGTGAGTTCCACAACAGCCCGAACTCTTCCGAGAAGAAAAAAAAAAAAGGATTCTTTGAGAGACAACACACGCATACGCAGTCGCCGCTGTGCGTTATGCAGCTAGCAGCTTTCGAGGCGCACACCTACCACTGCACGAAAAACAAGAGAGCAATGACCTAAATAATACAACTTTGAAAGATAATGAGTAAATATTACATGATGTTCCCTGTAAGAAACAAATTTGGCTACATGATGAGAACAATCAAGAGAATACGTTTGACTGACTGTGATATTTTTGAACACAGCACCCATGCCGGGAAAGAAAAAAAAAAGTTTTTCTCAACCATGTCACACTTTGAAGTGAAAGAGTCAGGAAAAGTAGATCTTGTCTGCTTTTAAACCTTGACCGAGAGCCGACTCTGGTTAAGTTTAGCTTGAAAATAGACCAAATAAGTGCAGCTGGGCTGCAATTTGGCACGTAGAATGTCAAGAGGTGGTGAATAACAACTCCTACTCACTGCCTCTTATGTCAAATGGTCAAGAGAATAAACGGAAGGTCCAAATTTTGGATAAAGACAGTGGATAGGCAGGCTTTAATTTCTAAAAAGCTACTTAATAGACACCATGTTTTTCACACAAAATCTAACTAAAGGGCAGAAAAGCGAATATTTACAAAACTCCTTACACTAAGCCGACTTGTTTCCAAGTCTATGAGCAGATATGAATGAGATATCTGCTGCTTAAGAAGAACCGTTGGAACCCTAATGTCCAGCTGCGCATATCCAACTTCAAAAGAGATCACTCGAGCAAATGGGCCTCTCCCCAGACTCTCAGCTCTCTGACAAGATGCACTTGGTGTACAGTAGAATACCCTCGATGCTCTGAGCCCAATTTTATTTACTTTAGATCTTAAGCGCCTAAGACTCTTCTCTTCCCTTTGATTCTGACAGGACTAGAGCAATCGCTTCTTTGGCCACTAAAATGCGACCGTAGTGTTAGAGTAAACAAGTATATCCTACTGTCACTGTACAAAGGCACACGGCTTTGATATGGAAACAGTGACAATACATTAAAAACAAAAGTGTGAAATCAGGAGAATAGGAGAAGGAGACTGAATAGGTGAGGGACAGGTTTAGGGCAACCGATAGACTTGGGAAAAATGGCTAAAAACCAAAACACTGTATTTCAGAATATGTGCTTTAAGAGAATGTTCGAACCAGGCATTGTTTCGGATATATGAGCACCACTAAGTCAAGCAGAGGAAAGTAGATTGAGACATGTGGTACGCGACCCTGTTATGCAGTATAGCTGCTAAGTTGGGAACCTCTCAACGCTTTGTTCATATAAAGCATGAATGTATCTCGCAGTGCTGTAAACAGTAAACTGGAAATCAGAGAACGTCACAGTTCAGTAGCGACAGTCTAACGGCTCTATTTTTATGCAGACACAAGTATGGATTGTTCGAATGCCATATCGCTAATGTGTTTGGAGCGTAAACCAGTTTTTACCCATTCTTGCCCACTTGCTATTTTTGTGACCTGGAATGATCTGCACTGGCATGAGGCAGTGACACTTCTCTTAGCGCAAAGGCCAAAAATGTATTTTCTTCCCTCGTTTTTTACAAGGTGGTGTAGTGTACGTACAGTGGAGAAAATAATTATTTGATCCCTCGCTGATTTTGTAAGTTTGTCCAATGACAAAGAAATGAAAAGTCTCAGAACAGTATCA
>JBBPDA010000025.1:8859461-8878490 GCA_037974385.1 Arnoldichthys spilopterus | reverse complement strand
TTTGTACTCTATAATGAACATGGATATGGACAGAACATGCCAAAGAAAAATAAATAATAAATGTCCAAACCGCAGTCGGATCTGTTCTTGTGCTTTGACTATTGGATGAAGCTTCACTTCTCTTTAATGTGCTCTGGGCTACAGCTAGCAGTATAGGACTTGAAAGGATTTCAAGTTGTTTTCACTGTCTAATGTCATTTATAAGGCTTAAACATTCTCACTCACTTAACTAAAAAGGTTGAACTGGACTAAAAATCTGTTTGTTTAAAAAAAAAAAAAAAAAAAGTCTGTTTATATAAATAAATCTGGCTTTACAGTTTTTACTCTCAGTTCACTAACAAGCTGCAGTGAGGGGCAGACTTAGCTCCACGTTGAGGCAGGCTGAAAATATATAACTTACTAGGGACTGTCATAGTTTAAAATGAACCAGACATTGTAATTAAGCGTTTTAAAGATGTCTTACGTCAATCTATCGAACAGGTTTGTCCTCTACGGAAGTTATAGTGAATATAGGATGAGCTCTTCTCAGCCATTTCTCGCAGCACAGTGAATTACCTTTTCCCACAACGTTTGATAAAAATTTGAAGAGGTTTCGCACCACAAACATTTAAATAAATGATATGACTTGGTGTTGAGTGGTGTTGAGTGATACATCGTTCAATATGTAATAAACAGAGTGCAGCTGCTATTACCCATATCTAGTGTTTTATATATATATATATATATATGTATATATATAGGGACTGACTGAGCCCAAAGCACCGATGTGATGGAAACTACAAGTAATACTAGGCATCCACTAGGAGAGTTCTGGGAATGGTCAAGCCAACAAATACACATGGAAAATCATTACTGCATTACTGTTATTTGTATTTTTCCAGTGTTTTTTTAAACACATACTGCCCAAAGGGGCAGTAAACAGTTTGTGTGTGTGTGTGTGTGTGTGTGTGTGTGTGTGTGTGTGTATGTGTGTGTGTGTGTATGTGTGATAATATAAATAATTCCAGACTCATTAACTATGTGTTTACACTCCAAAACAATAGGTTGCTCCTTAATGATGGTAGCCTCATCATAAAACAAAGAAGAAGGAG
The DNA here is from genome assembly GCA_037974385.1 of Arnoldichthys spilopterus. Lineage (NCBI taxonomy): Eukaryota > Metazoa > Chordata > Actinopteri > Characiformes > Lepidarchidae > Arnoldichthys > Arnoldichthys spilopterus. The sequence continues at coordinate 8,877,399 of JBBPDA010000025.1, read as the reverse complement.
AAGAAGAAGAAGAAGAAGAAGAAGAAGAAGAAGAAGAAGAAGAAGAAGAAGAAGAAGAAGAAGAAGAAGAAGAAGAAACTACTTAGTAAGTAGCTAAGAGGTGCATGGTAAGTGTATCTTAAATAGCATTAACACATAATATCAGTTAAATAAAAGTTCAACACACATTCTTGTTTTCATCACATTTTTGAAAAACCCCAACTTTTCCAGAAATAAAAATTGTAAAATAAACATTTAACAGAATTATAGAATTATATAGACTCTTATTGTGACAGCACTCGCTTTCCTGCTGAATGCTAGTTATTGTGAATGAAGTGCTGGTAAAGAAGTGCAGCTAATTATAGACGAATCAAAGGTAAATTGAACTGAAGATCGATAGAACTACAAGAAAGGTTATGTTACTTATAGTTCAATTGCAACCATGCTCACTCAGTGTGCAGGGTACAGGTCGGCATCAGGTTTTCACTGGAAAGGTTCCTCTTGCATACAGCGCCTAGTGAGCTGATTTTATATAGATTGTTCCAGGTTACCGACCACATTTGGTGTGTAAGGCAAATCTACTTAAGAGATTAAATCTATGTAAGAGATAAACAGAAACAGAAACAAACCATACAGAACCGTTTCTCGGGCCAGTAGTCGGATCACAGGCCAGTAATCTGAGACCCTTAATGTAAATATCTGGCTCCCTCATTCGCAAAGCCTATAACACTCTTTGTATGTGGTGTTTTTGCTACATCGCAATACAAAATGGTCTGTCAGCTTGTTGTTTTTTTACGTCACCTAGGGAGTGACTGGTGTGTTTACATTGTAATGATGTTTATATACTACACAAGTAAGAAAAGTGATAAAAACATATTAATTTAAGTCATTTACTAAACACTGCTCATCTTAACAGTGCACACGGTCACACGCTTGCATCCTGATGTATTGTATCGTGACATAGTGTTACACTTCTGCTGCATGGCATTCAATAATGGATGCCAACCCTTGTCCAGGTATGAAATTCTATACCCCCAGCAGCTCTGCTGTTTGCTGAATAAACGCTGTAAGATATGTTCCACGGCCTGCTTCGCTCAGCTCCCCTCTAATTCATAGCGCGGTACAAAAGCGCACTATCTCCGAAGCCATTCATCTGGAGCTGCGAAGCTGCCGTATAGACTTGCAAATAGGTTATCCCCCGATCTGGAGAGTGTCGGGCGAAAGATAATCTCTGTCACAGGCCACAGTCCTCTCATAAATAAAAGTTAATGGGAAAAAAAAGAAAACACGGAACGGGTTTGCACTGATGCAATCTTATTGTAAAACAACATGAACCAGTAGAGTAGTGCATGCTCTTTTTCATTTCTAGCCGCAGTATCCGTGTCTGGGATGAAAACCAGGCTAGGATGACTACAGTATTCCTCAAAATATCATATAGCTGCCTCAGAGAGGAGCATCAGTCAGCATTCTACAAATGTAGCATGAGACACATTTCTCACAGCTACAAAGAAAAAAAAAAGAGTCTTACACATGTAGTCTCAGGGGAAGATCATTATCAATAGCGAAAAGGGCACCATTCAGTCATTTTCATCCTGACAGACAGCTACATGCCAGCCTATGTCAATAGATGTCATTCGCTGTTTGTGGAATGCAGGGAAAATAATACACGGGGTAAATTATAATGAATCTAATAGCAGTAAAAAGCTCTGTTTCCCTTTGTTGTGAATCATCTTACATGGAACACAATCAGAACACAGTGTCAATGTTCATAGAAAGCCTCAAAGACAGCAGCTTCTCAAGAGAGGTTTCAATTGTTCTGACATTTAGAAATGATCTTTTTCCTTTTTTTTGCCGTGAAACACTCTGAGAAACTCGAGAAACTCTGTGATATTGGCAATTATATATACAGAGCACCATCATTCAAACATTGGGAATCACTATTTTCCATAGTATAATATGTTAGGGATCAGGCATAGGCCGCCAGTCAATATCGAAAGATAAATCATGACGAGAGAAACAGATTCTGTTTTCATTCCTCTTTTCAATTCTTTTCTGAAAACGGGAACTGCCATCAGTGCTCCAAGGTCTCGTACTCAACCTGACAATTGAAAATGATGACAAAATCTTCTGTTATCGATGGTTTAACTGCAAACCAAGTCAATTAAAGTGAACACAAATTTCCACTGCAATAAATGTACAAACAACATGAGGTGTAGATCAGAACCACAAAACTTGCCAGTGGGAACAATCATCTGTTTTTGTTTCTACATTGCATTATTTAACTTAGTAACTGCTTCTTTTTATTCATCTAATAATAATAATAATAATAATAATAATAATAATAATAATAATACATTATTTATATAGACCTTAAAAAATATCAAATTCTACTCCAAGCGCTTACCAGAAAAACAACACATACAATAGGGAGCAGATAAAATAACTAAACCAAGTAAAACTACACAAAAATCAGAGATGGCAGATCTGTATAAATTATTATTGACTAAAATTATTTAAAACATTTTGGCAATGTTTTTTACAATCCTCATAAACCATTTTTTATTTATTCAAAGTAGAACATAGACAACATATCAAATACTTTGAATTTGATGGCAGTGACGTGTTTTAATAAAGTTGGGACAGGACCATGTTTACTACTATGTAGCATCTCCTCTTCATCTAATAACAATCTGTTAATGTCTGGGAAATGAGGAGACCAGCTGCTGGAATTTGGAAGAGCAATGTTATTCCAATCCTGTTTGATATAGGATCTCCTCAACAATCCTGGGCCTTCTTTGTCTATTTTTTTATTTATTATTTCCTGATCCCCCAGATGTTTTCAACTGGTGTAAGGTCTGGACTGCAGGCAGGTCACTTCAGTACCTAGACTCTTCTACTACAAAGCCCTGATGCAACAGGTGCATCATGTGGTCTTGCTGAAATACGCAAGGCATTCCCTGAAAAAAGATGTCACCTAGGGGGGAGCAAATGTTGCTCTAAAACCTGTATAAACCTGTATGAGCACTGATGGAGCCTTTCCAGAAGTGCTTGACTCTGCACCTACCACAGCACATAAGCCTATTGGTCACATACGAACTATTGCTACATGATAGTTGCTTAGAGAATGTCTCCCAGATAGAATGTTCCATTTATAGTTTTTATTGTAGCACTTGCCATGTGTATCTTATGCTTAAGAGGAGTGCGTTGGACTCTTTGTAGCACTCATTTCAGTGTTGCCCTGTGCAGCTAAAATGCTTGATTGTTCCTGTTTCTTGGAAGTCACTTTGGATAAAAGCATCAGCCAAATGAATTAATGTAAATGTAAAATGTAAATGCAGTTCCATAGGCACTAATGCACCCATACCATCAGAGATGCAGGCTTTTGAACTGAGCACTGATAAGTCGGGTGGTCCCTGTCCTTTTCAGTCCAAAGAATGCAGCATCCTCATAAAACAATTTCAAATTTTGATTTGTCTGACCACAGGACAGTTTATCTTGGTGCATTTAAAGGAGCTTTGGTCCAGAGAAGACAGTGGCATTTCTGGTTCATGTTCACATATGGCTTCTTCTTCACATGGAAGGGCTTTAACCTGCATATGTGAATGGCACAGGAAATTGTGTTCATAGACAATGATTTCTGGAGGTGTTCCTGAGCCCATGCAGTGATTTCCTTTACAGGATCATGTCTGTTTTGAATGCAGTGCTGCCTGAGGGCCCGATGATCACGAGCACGCAGTATTAATTTTCAACCTAGAGTCCCTAGAATTCTATTGATTCTCAGAAACTTTTGATGATATTATGTATGGTAGATAATGAAATATTCAAAGACTTTGCAATTGTACGTTGAGAAATATTAGTGTGAAATTGTTCCACAATTTGTAAATGCAGTTTTTTGCAGACTGGGGCATCTCTGCGCATCTTTACATCTGAGAGACTCTGCTTCTCTAAGATGCTTTTTATCCCCAGTGATGTTACTGACATGTTGCCAATGAACCTAAAATGTTCCTGCTTTTTCTTTTTTAGTACCACTTACTTTTTTAGTCAGTCATTAGTTGGCCTGTCCCATCTTTTATGAGATGTGTTGTTGTCATCAAATTCAAAATGAGCCAATATTAAGTAATAGTCATTTGTCTCACTCCCAACATGTGAGATGTTTTCTATGTTCTATTGTAAATAAAATATTGTTTTTACACAGCAAATTGAGATATATATATATATTTACATATATTCAATGGTGCTACTTTAGTGAATGCAAAGTACTGCAAAAAATTTGCTATTGCATATGAGAGCTCAAAGTGGTACGTTCATCCTTCCTCTCCATCTGTGACTGTGTGTCTGTGAGGGCTTTGAGGGTTGAGGCTGGTGGATGAGTGGTCATTCCAGCACTGCCCTCTGCTCCCGTCAGCTTTGGCTAACGTGCTTCCTCCCAGAAGAGCGGCACATGAGTGACAGCAGTGGTTCAGGCGCACACTGGGGTTTTGTACGTCTGCGAAGCTTTAATGGCTATGTGAAATGGCAGGCTGGCGGAGATGGAACTGCCGGAAAGCCATGTTTTCCAGCAACACAGAGCCATTTTCCATCACCGGCCAGAGACGTGACAGGGTTTTCCTTCGCTTGTACCCATTCCAAATTCCCTGACAGCTCCCTTGCTTTCCATGTAAACAGATTAGAATTAGCACTTCTCTAAATGCTACTTCTGTGCTGAAAGTCGTGCACAGCTTTATAATGATCGCCAAAAAGAATGCCTCCTCACTAAGGCAGCATGTGGTAGAAATATTATAATGATTTAAATATGAAATCAGAAAACGTTCCAAAAGCATCAAAGCTTTCAAGTCACGACGGTAGATGGTAGGTTTTAATTCTTGTCTTAGCACTTGATATGTTATTGTTGCACAGAAATACATTCTTTCATTGCAACTGTTGGAAGGTTTGACAAGCCTTACATAGCCTTAATTGTAGGGGTGGGCATTACGGCAAAAATACAATCCCACCACACCAGTGCATCAGGATATTTAGCTTCTTCTGAGGTCTGATAAGCCGTATCAGACAAACAAAACAAAATACTAAGAAACACATAAAGAAATATCATCTTAACATCGGCTCTATCATTGGGAGGTTTAAAGCCCAGTGGTGCCACAGCCATCCATGGCTGGGAGAGAGCACAACTGGGATTCACTCTCTAGAAGTGCATGGCCCTCTCTCTCCCCCTCACTCATATCATGAGGCTGGTCAACATGAGTATCAGCTAGTTAGTGATTAGCATTCTCCTCCAAGAATGTTACATTGCCCAGCAGCAACGCAGTTGCACAGTTCAAAAATATACTGTAGCTAGCCAGCTAACTATACATGCTAGCATTCACCTTACCTGTCTTGGTGGAACTGTGTGATAGTGGGAGTCCTAGATAGATGGTGGAATGAGGGACAAGCAGAAAGTCTAAATGAAATACTAAAAAAAGAAATTCTTTCAAAATCTGGGAACGGCAGGGATGGGCAACGATAGAATCATATGTATATAAGCAGATAGTTGCTGGAAAAAAATAACATTGGCATCAGCAGCTATGTATATAAAAAAATATTAGCACTGGCCTTCAAACCCCACATCACTGCATCCTTAATGTTTTTTTGAACATTTTCTCTATAATTTAGTATTTATCACTATTGCTGCTGCCGTGTCAAGGGGCCACAAATAGGGCATTGTGATATTGGGGATTATAATGGTATCAGCAGACAGATGCTTGGATTTGACTGATATTTCAAATCAATATTTGATTATGCATTTAAAGCACATTTTTAAGCTTAAAGAAAAAGTTATATCCAAGTTTCATTTTTCTAATCCAAACGGATGCACTCCCAATCTTCATCAGCCTACAAATCCCTCATCAGTGGATCCCTAACAAATGGAAATATTTTTTTGTTTTTGTTTCACATACTATTTTATCTGCTGATAATATCCATGCTATGCTCAGAAAACACAACATCATGTTGTAATATAAATATTTCAATTCAGTTTTTGGCAAAACATATATAGTACTTAGAGTATGGTGCTAATAATTTCAATGTTTGTGTGCAAGGTCATGCTGTTTAACATATAAGGTCAAGGATCAACATCTTAACAGTAACTGAAGCATCATTTCCCTATGTTTAAAGAGATTACAGCAGTATTTTACAGCCACAGTATTTGGATAAATATATAACATAGGCAATAAAGTTATCAGTTCTTCCACACTTTTTCCACTTGTTTCATTCACCATTTTCTGTATAAATAACATAATTCAGGGCTCTGGCTTTCCATTCTTGAGTAAAGCCAATGCACAACATTTTTCTTGTTGTGAAATTAAGTTAAAATCAGCATCATAGTCAGTTCTATGTTACTGTTAACTGGATTAACTGGATTGTAGGTTAACTGGGCAGTATTCTGTGCTCACTAGAGGAAGCAGTAGAAGTAGTCATAGTAGTAATATATTTATAAAGTCAGAGCTTAAATCTTTACTGCAGGAATCAATTCCCAAAGTGTAGAATAGGTTACGTAAATGACTGTTCCAACTGCAAATGTCCACCTTTAATCTAAAGAGCTGCTAATAAATTTAGTCATGGTAATAAACCTTATCATGGTGTCAGGAAACCTGTAAACCTGGAGATTTTAGAAGTGTTAAACAGCTATTAAAAATAAACTGAACATTCAGTGTCCTACCAAAACATTTCTCTGAAAGAAAATTGAAAAATTAAATTACAAAAAAAAAATCCCAAAAAAATAAAACTTCAAATTACAGATTTGTCTATAAACATCCATTGATCCTTCAATTTTCTAAACCCCTTATTCCATTTCCGGGTAGCAGGGAAGCTGGAGCCAATCCCAGCTGACTGCGGCCTGAGGCGGGGTACACCCAGGACAGGAGGCCAACCCGTCGCAGGGCAACACATAGACAGAAAACCATTTATACACACAGTCACACCTATGGGAAACTTAAGAGTATTCTATAAACATTTCACATGAAAAAGTACAATCAGCTGGCCCTGGCCACCTATTCACACGCAGCTTGTCCATGGAACAAAAATTACCACCACATCAAAATTTTAAACCAGTTTAACTTGTCGGTTTGTCGATTTGTCTGTGTTGACTCAACAATAAGTTACTCACAGCGACCACATTTACAGTGACATAGGATGACACACAGTGATATGACTGAATAATAAGTGGATCTACTACATCAAATATAGCATTGCTAACACTAATATCTTTATCAGTTAGTGAGAGAGACAAGAACCAGTAATCCTGCTGGAGTCTTTATAGAGGAGCTCTGAGACTCAGCTGGGTTAAAAGGTAAGATTAATAAATAATACTCCCATTTATTGCTTGGTTGATTTTTTTAGACTTAAACATTTGGACAAAATATTAGATGTAAAGAAACATTTTAGTTTTACATCATTTAAATAACTAATAATGTTTGTTACCATTGTATCACAACAGGGATTTTTTTTTGTGCCACTTTGAAGTGAAAGTGACTCATTTGTCATTGTAAACACACTCAGTCACATAAAGTGCACCACAACAAAATGTGACCTCTGCATTTAACCCATCACATGTGCACACATAGAGCAGTGGGCAGCTACGTGAAGTGCTCAGGAAGCAATGTAGCAGGACAGTACCTTGCTCAAGGGTATCTCAGTGGCACCTGGGTCAGGACTTGGACCCGCGGCCTTTTGTTCACACTGCCCTGCTTGCTGGTGTCAAAGATATGGTATGTTCACTTAGGCAAGAAAGGGTTGCAGCTTGTCCAATCCTGTTGCAATGAAAGCACTTGTGGGTGGAGCATGGATAGATCAGTTGATTTGAATTGATCTTGCTGACTGAAATGATTTGTGACGCTGCCACAAGCTCTCCAGCTCCTGCTTTACTGCATGCCAATGTGCAGTGGGCACTGAAGACTCCTTTGAGAGACTTGGAGGAAAAGTAGCACATCTGTCTAATGTTTTACTTAATATAACGCAATGCATGAAGCAATTTCGGGAATCACATGTTCTGGAGGCAGAGCCAGCTCCTCTTAGCCTGCAACTAAAATGCCAGCCCAGCAGGAGCAATAATGGTAAGACAGATGCATTGGTAGCTTCAATATTGTGCACAGGGACAGTTAGTCCCTCTTGTCAGGCTGATAAGGTGACAGCACACCTTAAACAAATGTCATCTCCAGCACAGGAACAAATATCAGTCTAGTGAGTCAGGAGCAAGCGTTGGTGTGCTAACAGCAAGCCAGGGTGTGAACATTGCTGCTCCATGGAGATGCAGCAGAAGGATGAAACAGGGAGGTTCCAGCCCAGAGCACTCTCACATTCCCTTCACGTCATTAAAGAGAAAGCGTAGCTCCAACAGCAGCCTGCATCACAGAGTGGTATGTGTGTGTGTGTGTGTGTGTGTGTGTGTGGGTCTGATTGGAGACAAAAAGAGGCAGGAGAAGCTGACTGATGCCTCTCTGCCCGCCACAAAATGAAATGAGCAAGAGGGAGCCCAGTAAAGACGAGGATTTCATTCTCCTGCAACAGCGATGAAAAATATTACCATGAGGGCGAACGGTCTGAATCAAGTCCGATGACAAATGTAACCTGTTGACGAAGGGAAGGAAGGAAACCCAAATTCAGATGGGCCTTATATGACAAGAAAATGAGTGTTCAACATGCGCTTGACATACACAATTCAGCACACAAACAGAAATCAATGGACAATCAAATGCAATCAACAAGAAGCACAATGAAAACCAGTGTTCTCTGCTGTTGAGTGGAATCTAACCACTCTGTACAGAGCCCCTCTTATTTATCAAGTGGCTGGGGAAAAAATGGATAATAATCATGCTGCAGTATGAAAACTGTGCTTTTTCCTTCATACAGGTTGCCACAAATACTGAAAGCAAGGCAACTTAAAAGAATGTTATTTTGATGAAATTAGCAGAGATAATAGAAGAGAAGCTTCATAATGAAGGATACAATAGTGTGGTGAGAAAGACGAAAGCTACCAGTTTCTACCATTGTGCACATATAGAGATGTGGAATATCCAAAATCTGCAATAACTATGGAAACAAGCCATTGCACCTTTAGATTCATAGGGCAGCTTAACAAAGAGTCAAACAGCAGGGGACAAGGACATTCAGAGTTAGTTCTGTATAAATGTGCTTCTTGTAGATTTGCAGCTGCTCATTACCAAGGATACAGACCAGGTGACCTTTTGACTGGTCGTAGCAATCAGCTTTAGCCACACTGATGAATCAGCATTGATTAATACATAATTTACACTAGAGAAGGGGTTTCACACACATTTACAGTACTTTGTAACTGCATTTGACGCTTCCTTAAACCAGAGAGCAGATGATTTTCACTCGGATATTGATTATGTACATTCTAGCTCGGGCAATGACATGGTTGATATGGGCGGTATGACTGTCAAGCATGCATCAAGATGCTTTGTGTTCCCAGTACAAATGTTAATTGGTCATATGCACACCTGGCTGCCCCCAAACGTCACATTTTAGCCCATTCACAATTGCTCTTAGTCCTGGCCACTAATAATGAGATCCCTCAAGATGCATTTTAATGCACGGTGTGAACAGGCCAAGTGGTATGCTGATCAGCAAACATGAGACGACACATTGTATTATGGCAACGTAATGCTTAAAAAAACTCCTGAATAACTAATAAGACAAAATGGTGGGACTTTTATCATGCTCTACGTGCAAACGTGCAACTACTTGCTACTGGTATCTAGCTAGCATTTATAAAAAGTGGTGCACTGAAACTGGCATACCCATCAGTGCAGATAGTCAGTCATAGTGTAACTGTCTGTCTTAACATATAATGCATATTGATACCTATCCACCATTGGAACTGAATCTTGAACTTAATTTGGACCATTTCTACCAGTCACCAGCTGGCACTGAGTGGCAAGGTTTAGATTTGACACCAATAATATGCACCTCAGAGGCTGGACCATCTGAAGCAACACAACCTGTGGCCACACACATACAGACCCAGTGGCATAAACACACACAATGTTCTTCAAGGTCAGGAGCCGCTGGAGCGCTAGGCTTGCTGACATTCTGGCTTATATGAAATTGCTAGGTTTTGTAGATTAGTCCCCACAATGGTTCGGAGTTGTGACCTTGCCTGCAACTTCTGCTCAGATTGCTGAGAGGCAGACGCTTCGAAAGGCTTGAGGGAAGTGTGCACTTTTATTAATACACATTAAAGATGCAGACAGATTCAAGCACCATAACAACCATGAGCCTCAGGTTTAGAGGCTGCCTCCAGACAGGTAAACATGGGCAAGGGTGGGATTTTGTGTACAATTGTTAACCGTGTTCGGTTTGTAAATGAGGCGGATTACATTACAATCAAGGACCCACGGTGCCCTTAAAAAAAATCATATATCTCAGGTGGCTGACTGCCAAGTGGTAAACGGATTGTGCCTTTGTAATATTCACCATCGTGATAGGATCTCACCAACAGAGGGAGGCAGCTGCATACTTCAGAAAAAAAAAAAGGAAAAAAAAAAAGAAGTTCACAATCAGATTATACTAAATGAGCATGGCTGTGTTTCTTACCCACCGCTGTAGACGTAGGTAGGGAAGAAAGAAAGAGAGAGAGAGAGAGAGAGAGAAAGAGAGAGAGAGAGAGCGAGAGAGCGAGAAATGAGAACAGTGAATGGAAGAAAAGAGAAAGAATGGGGGGAATAGATGCCGCATGAAAAAAAGCACCTCTGCAAAACAAGCACCTATGAAAATCATTATGTGGTTTTTTTCCCTCCTGCTCTTTTCTTTCCATCCCTCTAATGCCAAGGCCATGTGAAGGACACGATATGCTCTTTTTAAGCTCATTTCAAAGCTATAATACATTCCCAGGATTAAGAATTAGCTTAGTTTGGGGCCAGGGTCATTAGTCATTGAATGTGATTGAGCGTCTGTGTGTGTGCCTGTGTATGTGTATGTGTGTGTGTGTGTGTGTGTGTAAGAACAAATGTATTGTGTGTAAAAGCCTGGGAAAGTGTAGGTTTTCACAACTTGCATGTTTAAAAATGTCATGCTTAACAAATGCACAAAATAAAGCTAGTGGATCAGCACTAAAGCATTTGACCTGCATTCATCAGGAGATACTCTCCAGATAGCTCAAATGGCCTTGTGGTGTTTCTGCATGACTCTGCTGATTCAGACACATGGCTCGATTCCCCCATGCTGCTGACCTTTTCATTGTGATAAACTGATCCAAAAAAAAGAAAAAAAAGAACATTAAGAAACATTCATATATCTCAACGGCTGATGAAAAAGGCGCAAAGGTTTTCTATAGTACAAAACAAGGTGCTGACTTAACCATAGTGGAACTTTGTGGTACCACACAGGATAGTTTTTAATCTTTCAGCACATAGCCTCACACAGATGTGCCACTGATCGCTTTCCAGTGCAGCGCACCATCGCATTTATAATATTAAACAACGAACACTGTTACGCATCCTAACTCTTTACACAAAATTTCAAATTTATGATGATTCAAGATTACGATCGATATGACGTCATCTTTACATTTTTTACATTTGACAGATGATCAAAAATCATACAAAACATTAAAAATAGTGAGCTTTGCAGTGTTCTCAAGAGTATAATATGCAATGGAGAAATGCACATTTGCTGCACTGCTTTATAATAAATTTTTTTGTTTTACACAATTATTGGACATACTTGATATGGGCCAAATGCAAGACCTGCAAACGATGGTCAAATAACTCCATAATACCTTCAGAAAAATAAAATTGGTCAAAAATTTCAACAAAGCCTGGTTGACAACAGTGCAAAAGGAATAGAAGTTATAGTAATAGTTCTGCTGAACAGCGCGTACTTACGTACTTAAGATCTGTTGATATTTTTGTTGAATAACTGACTGAAAAAGTGACACTACGCACTGACTTTGTTCAAGTATAATGTCTTTTATCTGTATACACTGTATAAAAGCGAGTGAACGGAAATGGATGTATATTTTATATATTTGTCAACATGACTATGTGCCATTACGTGAAATTTAAACGCTAACAACATTTTGATATCTGTATGAAATTGACCTTTTTCAATTGAAAAGTGTTTGGATTTTTGGCCTGTATAGACTAAAAAAACAAGCTTTCAGTTCAGACTTCTTTTCAGAAGTCACAAGAATATAATGTCTGTGACCTGAGGGCACAAAAAATGTGATTGTGGTTCATTTACTGGCTTATGATGTCTGTGGCCTGAGGATACAAACATTTTGATTGTGGTTCATTTACTGGCTTAAGTTATGATAAAACATGTAATTAGCATGTAGCCATTGTTTGGTATTGATTTATGTTCCTCTTGAATTCCTCTTTATAACACATGACATCACTGGAGAAAGCGTTGTGTTCCAGTTCACCTTCTTTACCTCAAAGTGAATCTGATCAGCTCAACTGAATTAATAAATATTCATATATATATGAATATGTATTAATTCAGTTGAGCTGATCAGATTCATATATATATGAATATGTATTAATTCAGTTGAGTTGATCAGATTCACTTTGAGGTGAAGAAGGTGAACTGGAACACAACGCTTTGTTAAACTGGACCTCACTCCAGTCTCTCACATACATAAACAAAACAAGTGCACAGATGATGGGCTACACACATACTGTGCATTTTCCAGTTTCAGTTAGATACTCACTGCAGAATCAAACCAATAAACATAAATACATTAAGATGGTGACAAGAAGCTCATATATATATATATATATTTTTGGTGTTAGCACAGTACAGTATCTGGCAGTACCAGCGCCTGCAAGGTTGTACAGAACACAAACAGTATGTGATGTGTATGGAGAATTCTGTGATATGAGAATTGTATGTGTAAATGGAAACATTCCTGAGTAACGGAGCCTAGAACACACCCATGCGATTGGGCTTTTTTGCATTTACCATTTTAGCATTTGCTAAATTTAGTTTGAAACGATAAATTATACTTTACCTTTTTAATAATACAAGTATAAGTGATATCCATGATATATAAAAAAAATATTAATAGAAATAATGATAAAAAAAAACATATACCCTTCTCGTAATTAAAATTAACAAAAAAACGGGTGAATAATTTTGGGTTTCACTGAGCTTAGAGAGCTTAAATATTTTAAACTATTATAAAATAATATAAACATAATATCCTTACATATTGAAAAATATGAGCCATATTGACTACATTTACCCTGATTCCACCAAGATACAATTTTTGGAGTGTACATATATACACATGTGTACATATGGTTCCTTTATTAAAGACCCCTTAAAGAACCCCCCTTTTAAACCCAATCCCATGGCAGCAGCACCTGAGCACAATGAGCTTGTGCTTTGCTCCACTGGCTCATCTCTGATACACTGGTGCTTAGAGGCATAGGCCAAACCTGCTAGCCCCTGCAGTGGACCAGAGGAGTGATTAATCACTACAGCCGTAATCATGCCCAAAGGTCCAACTTTAATTAAAAACAAAGTTCTCCTTTCATTATTCCAGTCGAACTGAACAATGATAAGGCCCTTCCCCCACTCCCCACGCCTGCTTATTTTCCAGCATATCCTTCCAATACAACCACACACACACACACACACACACACACACACATGTTCATGGAACTCAAAGAGGGAGAGAGCACAATGCACACCAGAGTAGTTCTACAGGTAGACCAGAGCAGGGGCTTAACTAGAGAGTTTCCTCGGTAAACAGAGGGGCTGGTATTTGAGTAAAAGTAGGTGACCCACATGTGCGATGGCTCAAGACAAGAATGATATGAGCAGAAAGTCTATTGTGAACGCTCTAGCATCCACTCACTCAGTGCTGAATGATCATTACTACTTCTTCACTAAAAGAGTGGATTTATACACACATTTACCATATGCGTGTATAAATACATTTACCACATATACCAGATATACACACTTACCATCCACTTGTATTTAAACTAGGCGACCGGTCTAGACTTACCACTGTACTTCACATATCAGCCTTGTGGGAGTGTTTACTACGTGCACATTTAGAGACTACAGCTCATCTTTCTCCATGCCTAGTTAGTGTTCACCCACCCTTCATGTGTGATCAGTTTACGATCACATGACCACTATTGGCCAGACATTTTTTGCTGGTGGACTATTATCAATTCTGGCATGTTTACAGACACAAAGAAACACTGCTGTACCTGTTAAACTTTGGAAAAAGCAGTTATCTGTGTCCTCTGATAGGGATGGGATAGAGGGTGGCTGGCAGATGTTGCAGCTGAGCTGCAGTTAGCAACTGAATACCTACAAGGGGACCTATAACGTAGGTGTACCAGTGGGTGAGTCTCTGAAACTATGAAACTGAAACCCTTATTACAGAAAGTATTTTGAGACACAGCCTACTAGTGACTAGCACAAGTACAAACTCTTAGGCTAAGAACCTTTCCTTCTAGCACATTTCTAATGTATGCTTTGTCTTACACTCATTCTTAAACATAATCACAGACTTGTTTCAAATATTATAGAATATTACATATGAAAATGAGTTCAGTAGAGTGAACCTCTTGATAGAGGACGAGCTCATACTCTAGTAATGATGACCCACATGAATAATGGCTACTGCATATCTTTGAGGTCTTAGTCAAATCCCTTAAAATGGTAATTTACAAAGCGGATTGGCTCAAGGCTTTTGTCATTCGTCACCTGGCTGGGAGGATCTATATTTTTAGATTACTGATAGACTAATAAGACGAGCGGTTGGAAATGATCCACCTTTCTGAAAGGAGTCCAGAATTTGAATGGAAATTCAGAACACGGTTACATGAGATCAAAAAGCACACTGAGTACATTTCCATCACCCGAAGGAAGGCCCACGGTGTGGTCCAAGGGAGAGTCCATGAAAGCATCCAATTCGGAGCGCCATCGAACCACTCCAAAACACTCTGGCCACATGTTCCGGTGTTGGGTGGCCATGGAAAAAGCATTATTTGCAAGCCCACAATCAAATTCAATTCACATCATGATGCATCTACCGTTACCACGCTGAGGTAGATGTGGTGGAACAATAAAAGCCCCACTGTGTGGCCAAAGGATTAAAATCAAAGTTAGAAATCTTTTTTTCTCCACCAGAAGAAGTTTGATTGCATGCCCAATCAACACCACTCCTTAACATGGTCTCCTGCATCTGCCTGTTTCAACCGCTAAGCACCCATGCCATTCCTGAATGTGCCCTAAACAAGAAAGGGTCAAAAGTAGAGAAGAAGTGGGGAGAGAGAAAATATTCTTACCTGATTCAGGACCACCTATAAAAAAGAGGAGAAGAAAAAATCATAAATTCAGGACATACTGTAAACATTTACGTTGCCCAAATTAAAAACGCTTAGGAGTTAATGCAAATCTGTGGATTATTGTGTCACACTGTCACCAGGCTTTATACAGGAAATACAATGCAAATTGTGACAGAATAAGGCCATTATCACTGAGGTGTTGCTCTATGTAGCTTAATTACAGTAGCAAAGGTCTGTTTCACAATGATCTTTAGGATGCAGTGCTTCAGCTTCAGCCTTAAAAAAATGTTAAACTACCATAAATAAAAACCATTGCATATTGTGCTGGATGTTTCACCTAAAAATAAGCAACCAACTCAAAGTATTGCCAACATGTGAGCAGAGAAATTTCCTATCAAACAGAATAGTTATATTATACTACATTGAAACATGAGTAATTTACATACCACATTTCCTCACAAGAATGAGAGAGATTGATTTTTGTGCAAACTCTGAATATGGAAGTGTCATTGTGGCCCGGCAGGCAGAACCGCCAGGAAATGAGAAGAATTCTGTCTGCAAGGCCTTGGGAAACATCGCTGAGAGTTGATTGGACATGTTTTATGTCTTAATCAAAAGCTTAAAAAGGTATAAGCAAAAGTCATTTTTCCAGCAAGGATATAATATTGCTTTGGCTAAAATCACCAGGTTCTGTACCTCCAACATTCTAGCAGCCAGGGAGAACAGATTTAGTCACAGGAAAAGAGCTCTTTACTCAAGAACTTAGTGAATGAAAAACATAGAATATTGATCTGCTATAACTTTTAATGGGCTTAATATATAATCAATTTTGAGTCATTACCCTAAATTAAGCCCCAAGCATTACTGGAGACCTGTGATATTACTAAACTCTGCTGTGGTGAAAAATGGAAGAGATATGGAAAGCTCATCTGGCAGACGTTTCAGAACATTAAGCTCTTCAGTGATGCGCAGGAGTTCCAAGTGTACGGGGACAATTAAGGGAAACCTCATCGTATAACCCTGCTTTGTTCATACATCTATCTAACCTCGGCATGACAAACAAGAGCTTGCCGAGTTGTAAAGCTCTAGTCGGCTGTGACTGCACTCGGGAAAAGAGGTGTGGATGCAAAGAGAAAATAATTTTTTCGGTTCCATTTGCACCTGGTCATTTCATGCAAATTGTATCTGGATTGTATCCTGATAATAATTTAACCCCATGCATTTACAGATGGTAGTTACATTTGTCAAGTGAATTAGTTGGATTGAAATCTAAGTGTAATATGGCATGTAATTTGCAGATCCACTCCTAACATGTCAACCAGCTGCCTCTGTTGCTTCTTGTTTACTGCTTTCACTGTTTTATTCTAAAAATCACAATTTTGCATGGCATTCGGGTAATGTAGAGGAAAATTCATCAGTCGACATCTGCAAGATGATGTGTTAATCATTTCGCTCATGGACCACAGTGTATTGGGAGTGCATGGTTGTCAGATGTGGCTTAGTGTGATGGACATTGTATTTGTGTTGTGCTTTATGTGAAATGACCTTAAGACATATTCATTCATTCATTCATTCATTCATTTATTTTCCAGACCGCATCTTCCATATTTTAGGTCGCGGGGAGCCAATCCCAGCTGACTATGGGCCCAATGCGGGGTTCTCCTAGGACAGGAGACCAACCCACTGCAGATCAACACAGACAGACAACCAATCACACACACTTACACCTAGGGGCAATTTAGAGTATCCAATCAACCTACTGCAATCCTTTGGACAGTGGGAGGAAACCAGAGCACCTGGAGGAAACCCACATGAACACAGTGAGAGCTTGCAAACTCCGCAGAGAAAGGCCTTAAGACGTATCATGTAGTAATTATGGGAAACGATGCAAATCAGCTAAGTTATTCTTGCACAAGTGGCAAACGGACATTCTGGACATTTAAAGGGGTTACATTTGTTTGAAATGGGTGTTGGGGGAATTTACTGTACACCTACACCTACACTTACACACGGACAACCCCTGTCCACAAGACAATCCTGGTATCCAGGACGCATGAAATGGCCAAGTGTAAATGGCGTCTTTCCTTTGCAAAAATAAAGACACCATCTATGATGTCACATATTTGACGGACAGTCCATTTCAATTCCATTTCGGTTACTGCACATCTCCTAGTAACAAAACTAGATATATCCAGATGTTTTCCCTAAAATATTCTGCTTCTACTAATCAATGTCTTCACTAGAATGAATAAGTGTGTGGCTCACTCCCAAGCAGCGGAAGCATGCTCCATATGCAGCTGAACGAGGGACATATTGTAGTTAGCCAACTTCCCTTCACTAGCCCTCCCTATCAGCTCCAGCAGCTGCTCCCTCAGCAGTGCACACACCCTACAGGTCACTCTCACACTAGGACACAAGGGGCTTTACTGCTCCGCCAGCGCCCTGCAGTAAATAAGGGCTTTTTTCAGAGAAAAAGGAAAAAACAGCAAGATTGTTTTTCACTTCTAATCCACCTGTTATATGAGAGAGAGAGAGAGAGAGAGAGAGAGAGAGAGAGAGAGAGAAAGAGGGAGATAGATAGACAGACAGACAGACAGACAGAGAGATAGATAGATAGATAGATAGATAGATAGATAGATAGATAGATAGATAGA
>JBBPDA010000025.1:8825207-8859456 GCA_037974385.1 Arnoldichthys spilopterus | reverse complement strand
GATAGATAGATAGATAGATAGATAGATAGATAGATAGATAGATAGATAGATAGATAGATACTAGATAGATAGATAGAGGCATGGGCCATATTGCATATGCAAATTACCAAGACAGATGGGAAGATGCATTAGTCGGACAGGTGTTATGTAGCTGTCTATGAGGATAAACTATTGTTTGTCTGGTCGTAAGTGCGAACACATTTCAGAGCGCTTCACACGTTTCCTGCACTCACTAATGTCTAATGTCACTAAGTCTTATGAAAAAAAATAAAGAGCTTTACCTCAGCCCCAGCCATGGAGAATGTGAAAAGAGCTTCCTCTTTATGAAGCATTAGTTTGCAGCAATAGACTAAGTGCACTGTGCAATTGAGCAGCATTTCTGTACTGACAGTTCTGTAATTTGCTATCTGAAGCAGACATATCATTTAATGATTTGTTAGATGTCTGCTCTGCTGTAAACATTCGTGTCAGGGTTAGCAACTGAGAGCAGTGCAAAACAATGAGGACGACCAGAGTTCAACATTACCCTGTCACGCTGTAATTGCAATGCTATCTTATGGTAAAAGGCAAAAGACAGAGGCAGTCTGACAATGCTGAAGGATGCAGGACTTTGATATATAAAAAGTGTTTTTTATATAAAAGACCACTTTGATAAAAATTTTTTGATAGAACAGAGTAATGTTTCTTGCAATCCGAGTGTTCTATACGTGGCTCTGGATAAAAGCTTCAGCTAAATAAAAAAATGAATGCACATGTAAGTAAAAAAAAGTTCTACTGCCTGACATTAATATGATTAGGAAGAAGTAAATGGTTTTGGCACCACTGCCTGCCACAGGCTTCAGAAAGATGAGAGATTTTCCAAATTACTGACATTTAGCTGCATAGACTGAGAAAGCTCTTTATGACTAAGGGGGTTAGCTTTACATTTCAGTGAGGGGTGGGGGGATGGGCGGGGCTTAATTCAACCAGTGCACAATGGAATAATCCCAACATACACGGGATTGCACCACTGAGCAATATCTGTATTTCAATAAACACGTTCAAGTAGCTTACAAAGAAACAAAAGGTCCAAATAATATCTATAATAATCATTTGGTTATTGATGATCTTGTCTTCTCTTCGTGCTTTAGTTGAACAACAATCTAGTGCAGGGATGAAATTCCCAGGATTTTTCCAGGATTGCTACATCATCAGGCTTATTATTCAATAATGACATGGTAAACAATATGCATTGGCTGAGTTATGCTCCTAGGCATTTCAGAGGGTAAATCTTTGAAGACATAAAGGAATTTTAAAGCACAAATTTAATAACAATAAATGATAATATGTAAACAATGATATGTGACAGGTCAAGTAAATCATTTACAGTGTAAAACAATTACTATTTTGGAAAAGGTCAATTGCTTTTTTTTCACTTTCTTCTCTGATTTCTTGAACAAGCTCCAAATCCTGGCCCTGTGGCAATATATTGGAAAAATAGCACCTAAAAAAACCTTTTTTTTTTTACTCAAAGAGAGACCACAAAACAGGTGAAAAAGAAAAAAAAGTAGGCCTGTGTTTCTCTCAGACTGATCAATCTAGCAGCGTTTGATCTGGCAGCACAGCCAGGGGCCAGACTGAGAAAAATGAGCCGGTCCCTTCAGCGGTCTAAAGTGGCTCCAGACTGCATTCGTTTCCCTTTCCCTTTGTCTTCTGCAATAGCACAAGACAGACACAGCCTGGAAGCAATGCCGCCGTGCTGGGAAGCCATTTTTAAGGCTCCAAAGCTTCAGCTGACTACAGTGAGAGCCATTATCTCCAAATGGAAAAAACTTGGTACAGTAGTGCATCTTTCCAGAAGTGGCCATCCTATAAAACTTTCTCCAAGATGGAAGCAATGACTTATTTGGGAAGTCACAAAAGAACTCCTAAGGAACTGCAGGCCTCACAAAAGGTTACATTTCATGATGGAGTTGCAAGGTGAAAGCCAGCTCTAGTCAAAAAGAACATAAAGGCTCATTTCACATTTGCAAAAAAACACATTAAAGACCCCCAAACCTTTTGGAATAATGTTTTGTGGACAGATGAGTCAAACGTTTTTGGAATGCAGGGGTTCTATCTGGCTAACACTCCAGCATCCCACTGTAAAAAACATCAGCCCAGTATTCAATCATGGTGAGGATGCTATGCTGCTTTAGGTCCTGGCACACCACAGCATTTCCACACTAAAAATATCATACCAACATCAAACATGGTGAGGATGCATTGCTGCTTTAGATCCTGAGTAACTTCAGTGATTTATGAGTCCAGACTCATTTTGAACCATGAATGCTTCTCTCTTTCAGAAAATCTTGCATGGGAATGTCCAATTATCAGTCTGTAATATGAAGCTCATGCTCAGTTGGGATATGTAGCAAAATAGTAACTCACAAAAGAAGAGTAAATGCACCTCTCAATAGCTTAAAAGAAAGAAAAAAAAGAACAAAAAACTTCAGGATTGTGGAGTGGCCTAGTTAAAGATTTTTGTGGCCTTGTATTTTTCAAGTCTTGTATTACATTTTGTATGAGGATCTGAAACTACTTAGTGTGACAAAAATCAAGAAAATCAGTAGGAGGCAAATATGTTTTTACTGCACTGTAGACTGTACTGTAGTTTTTTTTTTGGGTTTTTTTTGCAAATAACTTTTTCAGAGCTACTAATGATGTGCGGGTCAACCCATAATCCATGGGTCCCAAGGGCTGACCCATGGGTCGGGCAAGAAACATTACGGGCATAGGCATTTTGGGTCAAAAAGGGAAAAGATTTAGATACTGCTATTTTATATAGGTTTACAGCTTAGCTTCCATTAGCTATAACAACATAGTCCAGCTTGTAGCATAGCAAATTAAAATAGAGGCTAAGCAATACATAACTAAAACTAAACACTACAGTGGGCTGACTGATCAGAACCCGGCAGAATGCACAAGCATTTCTCAATGGGTTGAATGGCAGTTTTGTTAATGCTTCTTAGCTTATTCAGCTTAAGTTTCAATGGAAAAACCACAACCATGGGCCTCCTTCATTTAGGTTACACAAGTGTGTGCATGAAGATGTTTCATCTTCTATAATAAAAAATATTCCTACCCCACTGTTGGTGCTGGATGCTGTTAAAAAACCTAGCTATCAGAAGTCAATCAAAACGAAAAAAAATGAATATTTAGATGCATTTTGAGGGAAAAAACCTCAATCAACCTATCATCCCTCTTCTGAAACAAAAAATCCAATTTCAGAATTTTATATTTTAAACAACAAATTCAAGAAGCGTTGATTTGTGATATCAAAACACATCGTTTATCATCTTAATGAAGACACACACTCTTGTATGGGTTTTATAAGCCAGTCATTACTAATTATGTAATTATGAAACCCTGCTTATCTCACAAAGTCCTGTAATCACTAGAAGTAATGAAGATTGACAAGTCAGTTAGTGGCTCTTGAATCAAGCTGTATTCAGTTATTGCTTCAGACAGGAAGCATGATCAATCTAAATTTGTTAAATAAATGTGGCACGCTCAAGTGTTGTGATGTGCTTTCTTACTGTAACTCTTGGGGGAAAATAATTGTGCTTTTAGGCAGCGTAACACCATTGCAGAATCATGTGAGGTGGCTTGAGGCAAATGTGAAAATAAAAACAAAAAGCGAACAATCCCAGCATGCAGTTTTTTAGAAAGTGCTTAACAATCTTTGTTGTTATTTTTTTCCACCATTTGTCCCCAGTCCCATTTTGGCAAAGGAAAACCAAGCAAGAATGACAGTTCGAAAAACGTAGTCCAAAAGATATTTAAAAAACCACATCTGATCACATTATAATAAAGTTTGAACATCTTATCATAGGTAAAGTTAACTGAATATAGGAAAGCCAAACAACTAGAATGACAGCAGAGGTGAGTCTCTGGTCATTCTCTGGGCAGCGTGAGACTGCCCCACAGCAGGACCAAACCAATATGAGAGGGAGAACATAAGAGCGTTACCTGCAGCTGCAGTGGCCATCAGTGGAGCAGGTCCTGGGGCTGGGCCAGTGGACAGGACAAGGGTGGGACGCACATGAAGGACACACAAACAGCAGAGAATGAGAGGACACCGACCCAACAGGACAGGGAGTGAGGGAGGGGGGAAAAGGGAAAGACAAAGCGAAAGCAAAACAGGTAACTTTTCTTTTTTTTTCTTAGGAGAGAGAATGGGTCAAGCCAAAAAAAAAAAAAAAGGGACAGAGCAGGAAAAGAACAGGGCAGAGGGGGCCCATACCTTCGCTCTTTAACATCAGGTGCGCCAGACCTTGAGGGAAAGAACAGAAAAAAGGAAGAAAAAGGAAAAAAGAGGGTCATAAAAAAGGCACGGGAGTAAAAAACAAAAGGCATTGTCACAAGGTTTGACTGCAGTTTGTGACAGACATCCTGAGGCAAATATGGATGCCGAATCAAAAAACCAAAAAACAGAACTGAAGAGGGAGGTAAAGAAAACAAACACACACTTCATCAGGGGTAAAGGAGTAAGAAGAGGTGTGGGGAGGGGTGGGGGGAGAAGGAAAAAAAAGCATTTCAGTCAGCACAAGCACCCAAGGGCACTTGCACGCGTAAATGCTTTTTTTCCTAATGGAGCACATATTTAGTGTTTGGCAGACAGCATTCCTTCCTTCATACGTTTTAGATGCTATAGCAGTGGCAACCATAAATATTGCATTTGAAAGCCACAGTCTCATAAAAGAAAAAAAGGCAAAGAGAGATCAAAAAGCAGTAGGGGAAATGTCTCATAAAAAGAAGAGATAAATCCCCCCCCAGTCTACTTGTTGCCTGGTGCAGGACGCTCTGGGTAACCTGCCCAAACAAACTGAAGCTTCTCACCAACACACAAAAGCTTGGCAGTTGATTCAGGGCTGTAATAATGTCAGATCCTTGGCAGCAACATAACCATCAATTACCCAGGATGCAAAAAAGCGCAAGCCATTATCCAGCAGTTTGCATTCTGTAATCATTGTGCAGTTGTTTCCCGGGATTAATATGACATTGAGCAGGACAAAAATACTCCATACAAAATGAACAACCAGAGAAATTGTAACACTAATCCATACATGGCTGAACAATATCGAGGTCAATATTAAAGCAGGATCTGTATTCCCATGAGCAAACAAAGAGGTCCAAAGGACATGCTTCATTGTTAATAACCATAGTGCAGCTTATTACTTATAACAACAACAGTAAACAAAGTAGAGGATTAACAACACAGAATCACAAGAAAAACACATGCATAGCTGGTGCCCAAAAAGCACAAAACTATTCAAGTCACCATTTTTATACCTTGTTAGCTCATATCCACTGTTCATCCTCCATCATTTTTTCTGTAATCTTCCATCAAAATGCAATGAATCTTCTCGCCTCTAAAAAGTCTTTGATTTTTGACCATGTCAACAAGCACCAGAGTGTGAGGAGTTTTACGATAATATCATGTTTCACATTCCACACACACACACCACCAACACTTATCACTGATTAAAAACACTCAGCTAGTGCAAAGACCCTTAATATCGCATGTAGGTTCTGTGATTTCCAAAGCATGTTGACTTTAAACATGGTACTCAAATGCAAACGATGGGAGCTCTTTGATATCCCGACCTTCTGTTCTAGAACAGCGAGCGCTATATTGTTTCTGTCTGATAGTGAAAATTCATTAACCACTTCTGAAGAATTGACATACTAACAGCTGACTATCACCATAATCAACAATTTCCAGTTACACTGCATCTTTTGAAGAGAGCAAATCATTTTAAAGAGTCAAAATCCTAAGAAAATAATATATTGCTTCATTTCAGCTTTTAAAAACACAAACAGTTGCTCTTGCCAAATCTAACAGGCTAGCAGGTTCTAATAATATACAGGCAGGCATTAACTCAAAGTATTTACATAATGATTCACATAAAAACTGAAATACACAAAGTAAAACATTATATAAATGCTACATGTATGTCTTCTAAAGTCTGTGTTTGTGTTAGAGCTGTGTAGCGTTAATCTTGTTATGAAACATTAACGATGGTGATAATAAATGTACACTCTTAGCTTGGTGCTAGCATGGCATTCATCCCCTAGCTATCCAAAATTATGAATATTTTAGCAGTGGTAATCAGTACTTGGTACTTAGCTTATAATTAGAAGCTACTGGATGGTGACATACAAAACACAAAGCATATCACACACTTTAGTTTATGCTGGTACAGGTTTTACTAAGTAAGCTAGCATGTTATTAGCTAGGCTAATGCTAACTAATGTCACCACCAGTTAAATATCATTACCCCAGTTCAACACAGCATAGCTAGTTCTTTTAACATCTAGAACATGTATAAAATAATAAACCAAATTTGCTGTCAAGTTAAAGGTCTTAAGCAAATGGTTCTGTATGTTTAGATAAATTAAAACAATATTGTCACGATAGTGTTATAGTCGGCACACAATAAGGGGCTTAATACAGTATCATCTGCCTGTTCTGTGAAGGTTTTCCTAGAATTCAACACTGAGCGCTGTATAAAAAAACATTTGAAGAATCACATAGGCTTGAACACAGTTGGCTACATCAATGTACAAGACATAATTAAAAATTACAGAAATTCTGTACTTCGCAATTCGATTACGGGTTAACCGAGTTGACTAATACTGTGCTAAACTGCACATTACAAACCTCTCATAATGTCACTACGTCGTTTTATAGAGACTGCAGGCTCTTCATATTTGGTGCCAGTCTCTGGTCATTACTAGTAAAAGGACAAAGATCATTAATAAGGCAGTGTGAAAGGTTCCCTTTCTCTGCCCTTGTGGCAGCATAATAAGACAGCTGAGGTTGAGAACATGGTCTAGCGCTCCGTCTACCTAACACAGAACATGATTACCTGCAGTAATCACACGCAAGCCAGATTACGTCTCATTAAATGAACTATGCTTTTTTTTTCTCCCCATGGTGAGTCATATTGCATCGGAGGCAACATTAAACTGAAAAGAGAGTTGTCTCCAATTCTACCAGCATCTCCTCATGGAAACCAGGCAGAAAAAAATGCCACATTTAGAGTGACCGGTAGGTATGAAAGCCCTCATTACCTATGCATTTGATTTGAGTGCAGTTATGGCGTAGGGCTTGTGCATCATTGTTCTCTTGCTGCGCAATGCTGGTTGAGATATTTCGAAAAAAAAAAAAAAAAAATTAAATAAAAATAACTGAGGTCCCATCAGGAGCAAAGCCACTTCCATTCCATTGCAAATAAAGCTGGCTATTAAAGAGATAACCCAGCTGAAGAACTGATAATAGTGAAAGGTTGTAGTGTACCCAATTCCATTAAAATAACAAATGAATGCCTGTTGGAAGACTGAGAGCTAAAGGGGTTTTTAGAGATTAGCCCACAATTTTCACACTGTGGAAAGTAAAGGGATATAACTGGATGTAGCCGTATTCACAAATACTTAGTAAGCCTCAAATGAACACAGCGTGCATTCTGTACAGCTGTAACAGGATCACAATATCCAACACAATGCCAAAACTGGAATATACATGCGGCAATATCAGATTTAGCTCATGTAAGCAGTGCAATATCAGCAAACTGACCATCTTGGAAGCCACAAGTAGAATTCAGCTGGGCTGCACTGAAGTTTTGATCTATCTGAACGTCCCGTCTAGGGCAGCTGTTAGTTCTTGACTTTTAATGTTGTAACTACTGGAGGGCATTTTACTACATCATTTATGGGATTCTCGCACTTTCAGAGATGTTAAAAGGAGTTCCTTTACTTATGTATGATTCTATATTCAGAGGTGTTTCTTATGCATTAGTTTTAAGAGTCTGATGCCCCCTCCTTTCTGTAACTGTGCTCTACCTGCTCGCGTGTTTCCTTATCATCCTCGAGCACGAATATCCCAAAACGAGTCCTCCCAAGATCGTTCCTGCCAAACTTGGTACTACTTTATTTGAGGTTAACAGTTTCTAACACGGTGACCTCTCAAATCCCAAAAAGCACACACAAAATGCCTCACATTCAGCCAAGTAATGGAGTAAACCATAAAGCACACTGCATCAGGAGACAGCCAGGGAACATACGATCGCTAGAGAATTAAAAAGCAACACTCCTTGTTAACAAATATTTAAACAACGGCCAGCATAGCGGAAAAGGTTGTGGAGCTGCTCTACTGTGAAATGGAGGCATTTACTCTGCTATGTTTACAACCATATTTCTTGCTCAACAGCCTTAACTAAAAGGAACAAGCACACAGCCAGAAATAATCATTAAATATTAATTGAATCCAGTCTCATACTTCAACTCCGTGTTAATACCACGCTGCGTTCCATTAAAGACTTCAACATTCGGCGACTTTCCTTCACCACCACTGACCAGCCACTTTTGTTCTACGCTATTGATCTACTCAGTAGCCTGAGTTTATTAAAGGGCCCATATCATGGGAAAACTGCATGTCTCTCACATTTGTATTATGTATTATGATCATGATTTGAGTAGTATGTGCAAACCTTTCACTTCTTTTTCAGACAGTCAATATATGGACACTCAGCGGCCAAAACCGTCATGAAAACATTTTTCAATAATATCCACCAGCTTAGCTTACAACAATTCAGCCTCACCTATTTACACTGAAATTAACAGGGATGTTTCTGAGCATCTTTATAAATGAGCCAGACATTTAGAGCAGAGGTTATATACGTGTATTGGTTTAACATAAAAACAACAGTAAGGGTCATGTACACATTAATTAAGACCAATTTACACAAAGAAAAATGTGCAAACATTAAACGTGGAGAAAAACAATAAGCAGTGAAAACGTAAGATATGGGCCCTTTAAGCTAAATTTAGCTAGAAACGATAAGTGGACATTGGATGGCTTGTTTAGAAATTCTTCCATCCATTCTCAGCTCCTGAGGTGCGGTATTAAAGAGCGAGTCTGACTGGGCAGCTGCAGCGTTAGAAAGGAGAAATATTACCCTGGAGGTGAGAGTATTTTAAAAGAGGCATATGCAGCATGTAAACATTTATTTTGTGAGAATGCAAATGCGTGGCGTTGTTCGCCGAGTGCAGGCTGACGTGCAGTGGGCCTGCTGTGGACGTCTGCATTGAAATGCTGTGGTCCAACAGCGTTGGCATAGCAACAGGCTCCTGTGTCTCCCTTAGTATGACGTTGCCTAAAGCACCCCTCTCCTCCTCCTCGTTCTACTCCTCCCTCCTCACTCCACTCCCTCCTTTCTGTCTCTCACATACTCCAGTTTTCCCTTTTCTATTGTTCCAAATATGATTGTCATTCACCTCACCATCATGCACAAAAAACAAATTCAGTGCTGCTGGATATTTTGGAGAAAAAATATCCCCTGTTTTAGAATTTTAATCTGTCTGCATAAAGCAAACCTACACAACAGTGATAAATACTTGCCTCCTAAACATCTCTGGGTAGGGTATGATACTGTGTGCCCACACCCTCTTTTGAACAGTTATTGGAATCTGCATCAGAATAAAGCAAATCTGAACATCATAAAACAATATATTTTTATTATAATTTTTTTTTAATAATGTAAACTATTGTAAAGTAATGTAATTTAATGTAATTTGCCCTAACAGGATTTTTCATTTATCCAAAAAGAAAAGCAGAGCATGCTCATATTAATGTATACATTAATACAACAAAACCTCAGATTTATACCAAAAATATCAAATTACCAAACCCAAAAAATATTTTATCCACTAACATAAAAAGCTTCAAATGAAGCTATGATCTTTAACCTCAACACAAATCATAAATGAATCAGTATTGTTTTAATGTTCACACGAGCACTCCAGTGACACACTGTGCAATTAACCAAATCCAGGATAGCCAGCCCACCGACTACATAGATCACTCATGCTGTGCTCATGCTGTAACATTGCAGGGCCAAAAGTGTGGGTCCGTCTATCACATATCATCACGGCAATCTGCACTGATTAGCTCCTGTGCGGGGTTGGATATGAAATGTGTGAATATGCTGAGAAGGGATTTGCATGGCCTGTTTTAAAGCCCCTCTCTGAAACTCTTGAAGGAGAGCCTCCAGCAGGGGGATTATGCCAAGGTCATGGTGGCTCAGAGAGGATTGGCCGCTGCCGTGCCAGCTGTACCCTCTCTTTTTGACTTCGCCCAGTGCTAAGACTGGCACATGCTGCTCTGGTAGGGAGCTGAGTGGGCTCAGACCTGCCTTGAACTGCCCAGCACCAAAACTAGAGCTGTAGAAATTTATACCACTCACGCACAGATAGTCCCAGGCCAGGCACTCTTCTGAGCTGCGAACGGACTAACTCAAGCTGCAAGCTTAACCCTTAAAGTCTAACATTACTGTTGTCATAAGATTTACAGTTGTCACTTTGCTATGCATTTCATTTATAGCTTCACACGAATCATGAATATCTATGTCTGATTATAGTCAAATGAGGGTGGTCTAGGGCTTATGATTTTTTTGTTGTATTCACATTAGAGAAGGTCGTAGGTTCAAATCCCGGCTCAGGCAGTACTGAGGTACCCTTGAGCAAGGTACCGTCCCACTACACTGCTCCATGTCTTGGAAGTCGCTTTGGATAAAAGCGTCAGCCAAATGAATAAATGTAAATGTAGTTTAAGTTTTTAAGTCATATATATGAAACCTGCTGCTCCTATGATGCATATATTTGTGAAGTTCTTGCTGGTGTAGGTTTACTTGCTTTGAATTACACACTAAACCAAATTGAGAGCCAACAATGCTCCTGTGCGGTGAATGTTCAAACCTGAACCTGTACTGAACATGACTTCATAATGACGTTCCCAGCTTTATTATTCAAACTGCTTGTAAACATTTTGAATACTTTGATTAATTCAATAGTTGAGTGGTAATCATGAATTTAAATATAAATGTAAACATATTACATAGTTACTTAATGACATTCTATGTTCATTCTGCAGTGCTAGATTTAATATGCATTTGTTTAGATGTCAAGAAATTACAAAAACATGGCAAAACTTTAGTTTTTTCTGCAAACCTAAAATACACACAAAATAATAATTTTTTCGTAATTAATTATGAAAATATCTCCTCTTGACAATTTATAAGGTACACATACCTGGTTCCAAAACTCACTGGTCATTTTATCGAAACACCTTATCTTCTAGGTATTTACAGATACACTACGTAGATTTACAGTTACTGTCTGTTTCTGTTACTTATGTGTCTATAGGAGAATAAAATTCACTAGAATTAAATTAGATGCATTTAAAATACACATTTATGTGTATATGTGCATTTCTCAGCCATAAAATTAAAAACATTTTCTAACATTGATTATGTCCTCTTTAGCCAAAAAGGCTCAGACTTGTTGCAGCATGGATTCCACAAGACCTCTGAAGGTGTGCTGTGATATCTGGCACCAATGCGTTAGCAACAAATTCTTTAAGTCCTTTAAGTTGTGAGGTGTAATCTCTATGGGTTGGACTAGTTTGTACAGCACATCCCATTCATGATCAGACTGGGATGAAGGGGCGTACTTG
Source organism: Arnoldichthys spilopterus (assembly GCA_037974385.1). Taxonomy (NCBI): domain Eukaryota; kingdom Metazoa; phylum Chordata; class Actinopteri; order Characiformes; family Lepidarchidae; genus Arnoldichthys; species Arnoldichthys spilopterus. The sequence continues at coordinate 8,847,920 of JBBPDA010000025.1, read as the reverse complement.
ATCTGCCACAGTGTCTAGGTTGGTGGCCCATGTCAAAGTAACATCAACATGGACACCAAGGCCCAAGCTTTCCCAGAAGAACATTGCCCAGAGCTTCACACTGCCTCTGCCACCTTGTCTTCCTCCTTTAGTGTATCTTGGAATCGTCTCTTTCGCAGATAAGCACATGTGCTTCCATAGCTGACTGTGTGACTTTAGGTCAGATAGACCAGAATTGACTATAAATCAGAAACAGCAGTGTAAGATTAACTTTTTATTTATAAATTGCATTTATAAAAACATGTTGTTTCTGGACAGTTTTCTGGCAAGATTCTGGACTTTAAAATAGCATTAGCCATTTCTAACTGTCATTAAATAAAAAGCAGGGGCAATGTCATGTTTTATATATATATATGTTTTTTTCCTTTTTCTTATCTCCACTATCCCCACTGGTTCCAACAGGACCACTGCTGGATAGTTTTTTTTTGCTGGTAGACTAGTCTCAACTCACACATTTAGACAGAAACACCAAGCTGTACTTAGAGCTGAACAACGGTGGTTCTATGGTGGTGCTGGACACAAATGACAAATTGGCTACAGTCAGTAACATATTTGCATGATGTCATTGTCCACAAAAAAGTGTAATGGTAAGCTAACAGAAAGCCAAACTTTCGTTATTTCTATTGTATGTTAATGTGAAGCATTTTTTAAGCATTTCTATTGGTTCATTCATCTACACAATGTAAAGGGCTACGGCTGTGTTCAAACAATGTTGAAAAATCATAATAATAAAAGGTGATGCACGGTTTCTCTGGACAATGACATATGGTAGATGTACCTGATACAATGGCCAATGAGTGCATTTACAGAACAGCTGTGCCTAAAAAGTCTGTATATTAGTCTGGTTACCAAAACATAAACCTTGTGTGCAGTAAGGGTAAGCAGCATTGAGGAGCTCTTTCTCTGAGGAGGGATCTAGAGGCATGATAAAGGTGCTGGCAGCCTGTAGCAGGGAGAGCTGAGATCATGTGTAAAAACGCAGCGTGATAAATGGGCCATCGCTGTTACTGAAAAGCGCGTATGCAGTGTGCCTGTAAAACCATTAGCATTTTAAGTGACTCAGTCATGACATGGCACGTCATTATTTGTAGATTTCGGTGTTTGTGTCTCACTGACAGGATGGATTCTTCAGGTGGCTTTTGCTGCATTATGGCTCTTGGAGCATTACAGAAGCTCATTCCTGTTCTCAGAGCCAGGACACAGACATGGCTCCAGCTTCTTCTGATGCGCTCCACACACCTCCAAATCAATTTCTTCTATCTGTCTTGGGCTGTGATGCTTCTGGGCCCAATCATAATCCTCTGTCATTCTACAAGGCAGGATTGTGACTGTAGATTTAGGGTATAACGATACACACAATTTTAGTTTCTATATGATTCCTGATGTAATTAATTTTTTATCTTGTATTTTGTGTGAACATGCCCTGATTTTACAAAACTGCTATTACAAACTACACATGTTGTTTTAGCCTTAAAAAAGGCAGCACCTCTTTCAAGAAAAAAAAAAAACCCTTGTGCAAAATCTGCACTTTTAGCTGAAAACCCAAAAAACCTTAACTGCCTCATTTAATACCTTATTTTACATACACAGACCTTTTATTGCACACGGTGCATGTGTCCTTTTAATCAGCTCCATTTACCATAGACGTTCCCCTTGTGATTTGCAGTTACACACTGTAGTCCTTCTATGCATTATCTGTTAGGCTGCTTTCCATTCATCAGCAGCAGGGATCACCCACAGCATCACCAGTGAGCTGGTATTTTTTGGGTGGTAGATTTTCTAGCACAGCAGTGGCACTAAGTAGTGGAACGTTGTCCTGTGGTAACAAACTGACTACTGGTGAAAGACTAGATGATGAATAGCAAACTGTGCAGCATCAGATGAACTATCATTATTAACTTTACATCAGCAAAGTTGACCAACAGGATGTGTAATAGACTGGACAGCAAGTGGATGCAGTGTCCAGCACCACCGCAGTGCTCAGATCCACTCACACAAGCACACATTAACATGCCACCACCATGTCAGTGTTAGTGCTATATTAAGAATAATCCCCCACTCATATAATACCTGTTCACTGGTGGTCCTGTGGGGGTCCTGACTATTGATGAACAGGGTAAATGAGGCTATGGATTATGCAGAGGAACCGGTGGATTAAACTGTAAACAACAAAGTGCACCTACATGATAAGTGGAGCTGATAAAATGAAAAATGAGAGTAGATACAAGCTAGATGTGCCTAATGAGGTAGCTAGTGAGTTTATGTCAAAAAGTGTGCATACTTGTGCTCCTCCAACGTTTCTCATGAAACTAAGGATTTCTTTACTTTGTTACTTTGCTGCAGTAACAGACTCTATTCTTCTGGGAAAGCTTCACGATAGTTACTCGAACTTTGCTGTAGAAATGATCGTTTAGCCTCAAGTACAGTAGGTCCAGTACTATTTTGGACAGTTCTGAATCACAAACACTACATCATCTCATCCCAGAGGTACTGGATGGAGCTCCATCGCTCCAAAGAACGTAGCCATTGTGCTCCACAGCTTAATACCAGGGAGTAATACCTCTCTAGCTGATGCTTGGCACTGAGCATGTTGGCCTTAGGCTCATTTGTGGCTGCTACAGAGAACCCTGCTTTATTGGCACTGGAGTTGACACACAACTGAGCACTTGTGTCAGCAATTTGTACACATAATGTAGCTGAATTCATTAATTAGAAGAGGTATCTGGATACGTTTTAACATTTAGTGTAGTTCTCATAAAAGACAGCCATAGAGAGACCCCCAGAAGAAACCAAGGGGGAAAATCTGTGAAGCAAGTTATAGAACATGGATCGTTTTTCTTCTCAATATTTTAATGGCGCATTGAAATCACTGCACACTTACTGTATATATGGCACTGGAGTGTTTGTGAGGGGATGGAGGGGTTACCTAAGCTTTTTTCCTTCCTCAAATGTCACATTATATCACAGTGAGGATGAAGGTTGGAAGTATGGGGGCTGATGCGCCTTGCCTTCAATGAGTGTCATCTTTGTTTTCATGCATTCTGCTGCAGAGGGGAAGCACTGGCGCTGCGTGAATACTTTAATCCAATAAAGGCTCAAGCGATTTCTCTTTGTGCCACATCTTTGCCTGACACTAGCCGTTTTATGTTGCTGTGGTCCGAGTGCTTGGGCTTATCACGGGGACAGGCGCAATGATTAAAGAGAAGGAGTGAAAGCAGAGCCTCACAACGAAGGCCGCAGAAATCCTCTGGTGTGTGTGCGTGTGTCCTTTCTGGTAACCCCCCTTTTGCTCGGAGCACCAGGCAGCGTCAACACACTACGTGGCCATGATCACAGGCCTACAGCAGACGGGCTAGAAGGCGCACTGCCTCAATACAAGGACCCCAGTCAAAGGGGAGGGGCTACCCGGGTGACAGCAGCATGTTCAAATGTTATAAATGTTTGACATTTGTCTTTGAACAGAACCAGTGTAGAAGTAAAGCCCTCCCATCACTTGCAACCTTCTGTAACTATCAGCAATACTAAAAAACACAGGCTGTAATAAAGGCTGAAACAACTGTTTGGTGGATGAAGAAAAGTTTGCTTTTTTAGTTTTTTGCACTGAGGCAATGAGGCTAATGTAGAAAACACATAAACTCCTTAATTATCACAAACATGCATCTAACCTACATTCAATGGTGTATTTTTAAGCGGTTTCGCTATCCGGCGACAAGAGATAGATGGGTTCAGAGCCTTGGTTCCTCCCGAGGTTTCTTCCTACAGCTTAGGGAGTTTTTCCTTGCCTCTGTCGCCTTTGGCTTGCTCTCTGAAGCTAGGACCCGGTTTCTGCTTTGTGACGAGTGCTATAGAAATTTGAGCAACTTGACTTGACTTTTCCTTATGTTTTCTGATACTTTATGATATACTCACAAACTGTCCAATAGACTTCTTTATAATCTATTATTGGGCGGTTGCGAGTTCTCAAACAATATGAATAAAATATCTCAACATAAGCATTATTTAAATCATTGTCTTTACTGCAGTTCAAAATATATCCAATATGCAGCAACACTGTATTAACAGTCTCTGTAATATTTTATTTATCATTATCACCATATCACCACAGTTAGCAGTAGCAGAAGGAACAGCAGCAATTTGTGTTCTTCTCCTTGTCCACTGACAGAACTCATCCAGCCAACAGACTCAGAGCTCACAGATTTAGAATGACCTTCACTAGAGGCTAGTAATTAGCTACTCGGGTAAGTATCATTGTATAGATACATTGGGATCAATATTCGAGAGCCATTAGACTTATCATGCATCTGTGTCTTGTTTTTTCATAATTTCTGTGCTAATTTCTCTTTACTTTTAGCTTCAATTGCCTAAAAAACGCTGTGGGTTTTTTTGTTCTCTAGGGCAAGGTGATGCCCAAATGAACTGTAATATTTTGGGCTAATATGTCATTATATAGTAACAATCACTGTCCCTTGTAAAGACCTTTACTGATGACGTGTGTTGTAGTTAAGGCTACACATTTGATCTGAAAGGACAACACTTCAGAACATGATAAATAAAATCAAATACCATCACCTTTATACTCCTATGCCATTATAAGCTGTTCAATGGGTTAAAAGATAACACAACACACCAACAATATCCACAGTATTAGGAAACATCCAATTTGCTAATGATAAGGGATGGTAACACAAGACAAAGATGTACAAATGCTACCAAAAGAACTACCCTCACTCTACAGCGCTGGTCTTATATAAGAGTCTAAAAGCATCTTCCCCAAAGTTCAACTGAGGGTGCAAAGATTATGACTGAATGTGCAATGCATGCTTTAGCACCCTCACAGAACTAGGCCTGGATAAGTGGGAAAATGTGTGATTTTTTTATATTAGCCTCATAGCTCCAGATAAACATTAAAGAAGCAAACTTTACAGGACACAGGACTTGTCTTTAGACACCAAATATGACAACTGACTTAGAACTGATGATCATCTTTTGTAGGTCTGCAAATTTTAAACTTTTTCCTGAGAACGTCCTCACTTTATGAAAAAGCTTATTCATTATTCTAAAGTTACTGTTGCCTGATTCTTTTCTTATAACTAAGAATATTGTGTCAAGGATTTAGTCCTATTCTTTCACAAAAATGACAGAAAGGTGAAATTTAGAAAAAGAAAGGGGAATGTTACTTTTTTGCTATAAAAAATGTCTGTGATATGCTGATTAATGTGAACCTTTTATAACTGACAAAAATACAAAGAAAATATTTTCAGCTTAATTGTATTTTGTGAACATACACAAATGTAGAATATTATGGCTGTAACACACTCAACTAAAGTTAGGACAGAGTAAAAAAAAGGATCTGTGAAAAGTGCACAGAATATTCAAGTAACACCGGTTTGGAAGACTCCACAATAAGCAGGATAATTGTTAACAGGTGAGAAACCATGACTAGGTATAAAGGTACTGAGTGAATGATTATTTGTCATTGTGAACACAGCACAGCACACGGTGTACCACAACAAAATGTGACCTATGCTTTTAACCCATCCATGTAGGAGCAATGGGCAGCTGATATGGACAGTGTCTGGGGTGCTTGGGGATTATAACTTGTTCACAGGTACCTTGGTGGTACTTGTACTTGTCTGGGTTTTGAACTGATGACCTTCAGATAACATGAGCAACTCCCTAACCATTACACCACCACTGCCATAGTAGCATCCATTAAAGACTCTGTCTTTGCAAGCAAAAATGTCGTGGCTCACCCTTTTGTTCCAAAATTCTTGAAATATTTGTTAGTCGGTTCAAAAAGAATATTTCTAATCTTAGATCGAGTCTTTTAGCATCTACAGTTTATAAAATTGTGAAAAGATTTAGAGAATTCAGAGCCATCTCATTGTGTAAAGGGCAAGGTCACAAACCACTGTTGAACGAGTCTGATCTTCGAGCCTTCAGGCAGCACTGCCTAAGAAACTGTCATGCTACTCTGATAAATACAGCCACCTGGCCTCAGGAGTACTTTAGAAAACCATGGTCACTTAACACAGTGGTGTTCGGCCTGAATTCGGACACTCAGCTTTAAAACTCTAAGACTATTTGACCAATCTTTAGGTCATCTTGACCGCCTTCAAACTAAGATGATTTCAAAATACACGTCTTTTCTGCGTGTAATCATCAACCAAGGCCAGATTACATTGACGCCAATGACTTATGGTGCACAAAAATTACATTTATTCATTTGGCTGACGCTTTTATCCAAAGCGACTTCCAAGACGTGAAGCAGAGTAGTGGGACGGCACCTTGCTCAAGGGTACCTCAGCAGTGCCTGAGCCGGGACTTGAACCTGCAACCTTCAGGTCCCCAGCGCAATGTCCTAACCACTAGGCCACCACTGCCCATAGATTAACGGAAATAATTAAACACACACACATAGTGATGATAAACATTCACATACTGCATTAGCTCAACTTTACTCTATTTTCTAAGGTTCATCTCTTATCAACGATACTTCCGTCTGAATCCAGACTTTTTGCTACTGAGGTCACAACTGGTTGAAACTGGTTCCACCTAAATCTGCTATAAGATGTGCTTGCTTTTGAGCAAGAAATTCATTCATTCAGAGGTTCAGACTTGCTCTGAGGCCTGTGATTCTGCCTGCTTCCCTTCCCTTTTTTATTTCTCTCGCTCTCTCTCTTGCTCACTAGCTCTCTCTCTCACTCACTCGCTCTCGCTCTCACTCCCTCGCTCACTTTGTCTTACTTTGCTTTTCTCAGAGTCTTTGGGATCCCAAATCTTTGGGGGACACTTTGTTTCTAGATAGACACCTCTCTCGCTCTGTTAAATAAAACTTTTAAAATTGCTTTACGGTGTAATTTTGACCTCTCCTTGAAGACACATCGACACTCGCCAACATCAACATTCGCTGCATCACGAAATGCAACTTGAAATAATGCAAAGAGGAAGCCATACATCAACTCTATGCAGAGACACAGGCAAGTTCTCTGAGCCCGAGCTCATCTTAGATGGACAGAATGAGTCCACATTTCAGCTGGTTTTCTGAAAAAAAATGGGCAAAAGACCCAGATTAATAACAGCAAAAGGTGTTAATGCAGCTGGCATTTGTGATGGCACGGTGGGGCATCAATACCCATGGCATAGGTGAGTTGCATGTATGTGCAGGCAACATACCTATGTATGTAAGTGTTATTACGCATGCCTCTGTCACAACTTCTGTTGAGTGTGTTGCAGCTATCAAATTCTAAATTTGTGCATATTTAAACTAAGAAAGTTGGTCAGTAAATGTATTAAAAATCATTGTCATTTAAATAAATAAAAAAAATAATAATAATTTGTTTTTATTGCACTTTAGAAAATAGCCCAACTTCTCTGGAAAGTGGTTTGTAGTTTTTGTAGATATTAAGAGAAAACAACATTTGCCACTGAGTGTTGTATTATGACGCTTATGATAATTCTGATTACCGCTAGTGAGAATTAAGCAATAAATGACATAAATTCATGAAACTTGAACTTCCAGAGGAGTCAGAAAGTAGAAGAAAAACAACCTTCCCTCGTTTGCCCAAAGCTTAAAGCAAAGAACTGTTTACAGCAAAAAATAAAAAAACTTTTGGTGACTTAAGAAGCAGTAATCATGCTCCAAGCCTAATAGTCCAGACTGCCAGCAAAACAAAAAACTATTTGATTACTTTCAAAAATATTTCACAACAGGTGGAGCAAATAGTGCCTCTCACAGACATCAATTAAGTGCTGAAATAAACAGATAATGAGACAGTGAGGTATTATTAACATCAAAAGACCTTCAATTATCATGACCAGGCTTGATTATCAAGACAGTTTACTCTGTTTTATTATGCTGATATCCACTAAATGCCAAACATCAAAAGACAGCAACTTCAGGCTACAATCATTCAAACAGTAGGACTGATTAATACAGATAAAATATTCGCACTGCAATTACAAGGCAATATTCTGTGGTGTTGAAATACTTTGCAATATACCAAAAGTACACTGGTTAATAAAAATGGTCTATTACTTTGAGCAAGTAATTTGTTACTGAGTTGCATGAACTTCATTTGTCGAATCACCTGAAGAAACACTTCTCTCATAGCACACACAAAAAAGTAGTTAAGGGACTCGTTTGCATAAAAAAACAATAATTAATTAATGGGTTAAAGATAATAACTTTATTTATAAAGCAATTCAAGTATAAACTCCATTACCACTCTTCCAGACTGAATTAGGATTTAACAAATCGTGATAATGATTATTAAAATATATATCGCGCAGCCGTAAAACACTGGGAGAGAGGCATCACTTTTACTTAGGCTCTGCTCCAGCATTACCACGGTTGTGCCTGTGAGCTGTTGAGTGTCAAGCCATTGCCTGGTGGGATTCATCTCATCCACCGCTTCCATCCTATCTGCAAGGCCCAACTTATCTTCTCTGTGAGCTATGGATGGCAGAGTGGCTTTGCATGGCCACCGCCAGCTGCTTTAATCCTGGTCTCAGATACACTTACTCAGCCACATAGCCTCATTCTCTCTCTCTCTCTCTCTCTCTCTCTCTCTCTCTCTCTCACACACACACACACACACACACACACACAAAAAGCTGTAGGGCCTGCAGCCCAGCAAACTGGAGCCCAAGCACTATGAGACTAAGCTCCTTTTCAGCGTATAGCCACGCAAGCAGCAGGTCTGCTTACACACAGCTGGTACTTGCCATACCTGAGCCATATGGGAGTCTATCACTCACACACCTCAAACACCTCCCCATATGGCCTTTGTCTCATCCACGTTTGCCATTTTCAGTTCAGCTAAGTCCAGCCAGCAGAACTGCAGTCCAAACTGACAATGCCTTTAACATAAATGTAGCAATGACACTATAGAAAGCAGTGCATCAGGTCAGGTCCACTAGCTTAGCTCCAAAAAGGAAAAATAAAACACTGGTCTTACCTTCAGACACTTGCTGGACAGCTGTAGCACAGGAAAAAAGAGAGAAAAGTAAATCAGTCAATAAGCACAAAATCATTTTTATGATACTGTATTTAAAGCTGTTGAAGATTAAAACTAAGCACAATGGCCAAATAAAGAGGACTTAGCATACATTAGCAAATAATCATGCTTACACGTTTCAAAGCCTTACTTTTTCCATAAGCTCCTCCTCTTATGATGTTTGTGTGGATTTACATTTTTATTACAACTTTTCCTTATCCCTTACATTCAGATAGTCTTTGTTATTGTGCCTTTAAGGCTGCCACCGAAGAAAATTATCACTGTTCTTATTGGCTGCCCTGTGTCGGGCTCCATTCAGAAATCAATTTAGGGTAAATCAGTGTGAATGGGCAGGGCTGTTAACACCATGAGGTGTTACAGTCTGTGAATTAAATGTTGTAGCATAAAGAGGCAGGAAGGACTTATAGGCTTTCACAATATGACTGTATTCCAGCATGTGATCCAAGAATCCCCAAAAGAGTGAAATAGAGGGGGAGAGGTTGAAAGAGAGTACCAACCCCAAGAGCCTCAGCTCTAAGACTGCCCGTGCCATGAGATGTCAGCCCTCCTATTATACCTGGCCTAAAACTCACACCTGTATTTCCCCAGGCACCAGTCATTGGCCTTGCACTGCCCCTGCAAGCTAGATGGGGATATCGGAGGTTGCAATAGCAGAAAATACAAAACAGGCTTTCTTCTTAAAGCCTAGTTTCCATATATGGATAGAATGGCCTGGAATTATATGTTTTGAAACCTCAACAAAGTTTACATAGTACACCGATTTTATATTTTAAAATTTCATGAAATGTCATTAAAAAAAACTTTAAATATTTCTGTTCTGGACACCAGATATTAGCTGGGTATATACGTGAACTGCTGTAAGCAGAAACTGCTGTAAGGTGAAAATGCAGATGTGTGTAAACATGTTTTTCTTAACATCACAAAACAGAAACTGTTTTAAGTTTAAAGACTCTCTACATAATTAAAAATGAACCTTTATTTCATGCGAATGTTCTGAAGAGCTTTATATGGTTCTTCACATTTACAAATCTCTTTTTTAAACACGGCTCATTGGTGAAGCAAAAAGAGGTCCTTTTATGGCATTTCTCAATAAACCCTTAGTGCCCCATTTACCTTTTTAAAGAGTAGATCATAGCATTCTTATAACTTTCTTAAAGCAGACATGCTAATTTAAATATCATTCATTTCTAAACATCAAAGATTGAAACATATTTGGTTAATCATTTAACCAAATACAGTTCTATCTAATTAATAAGCTGAAAAATATAAACATGTAAGAAAAAAAGGTTTTGGCAACAACCATGGCATGCATCAGTAAAATTATTTGCAGAGGCTTTAAAAGATTACACAGGAAGAAGAAAACTGAAAACATCTCTGGAGATATTCACACTAAAACACCATGACTGCTCTAAGAGTTAGTACTTGGTAACATTTAGGAAAAATGTTTTTAGTGTTTTTTTTTTTCAGAAATTTCAGAAAATCTCATAATTGCCTCTCTGAAAAGACCCACTGTAGCTTTAGAATATGACATTGTGATAAAAATTCATGCGCTACTCGTTTACTGTTTAAGTCATAAATCAAGCCGTATACTGAAATGGTATTTTCATTATATTGAGTTTAGAGGCTCATTTATAGGAGACGATTAGGATTACAGCAGCTCGTAATGAAGGCTATTCTCTGAAGGTTATAGTCACAGGCTTAAAGATGCTATGATTAAAGCTATAAATATTACAGGCTAAGACAAAGGTGCACTGCCGCATACAGTAAGGTGCAACAAACTGTTTAGGCATATTGATGAATACAACTAAGTACAACTGTGGCGTCTAAAGCTTTTGTTGTTTATCCTCTGTTGACATTACAAAAACGTGACCCTGAACAGCAAAAGCTCATTTAGAAATCCTCACTGGCAAACTACGTCTTAGTGGCCCAACTATGTCGTTATGTCTAATGAATGTCCCGGAAAAGCTGCAAACTTATTAAACAGCAAAAACATGGTCGTTGTGAGTCAAACTCAAGCATGGGCTGAGTCTAGCCAGGCTTAAATGTATTTGTGTGTTAGAGAGTAAGCAACAAAGAGAGAGATACAGACAGAGAGAGAGAGATACAGAGAGAGAGAGAGATACAGCGAGAGAGGGAGAGATGTGTGTGTGCATGTTGGGGGTGGTGTTAATGGTATCATGGTGGTGTGAGTCAGATAAGTGTTGCTTGTTTGTGGCTACGATGCCATTGTGATAATGAGAGGAAAGCGTCTGTGATGAGGATCTTACAGTTCGGCTCTTAAGGCCGGAGGGAAGCTACGAAAACATTAAAACACTAATGAGCACACATGGACACACTCAAGCTCCTCAACCACTCCAGCACAGGTGCATGCTCTTACATGCCTGCCCTATGGCCAGTTAAAGATCAATCCAACATTTTATTACTATCTATCACACACTCTTAATTAGATATGTGCCTAAAGGGCAGTACTGGCCTAGTGGTGGGGACATTGCCCTTGTTGAACAGAAGTTCCGGCCTGGGCACCACTGAGGTACCCTTGAGCAAGGTAACGTCCCACTACACTGCTCACCGGGCGCTGTTGATAGCTGTCCACTGCTCCACATGTGCAAGTGTGATGGGTTAAATGCAGAGGTCACATTTTGTTGTGGCACTTGAGTGTGTTCACAATGACAAATTGTCACTTTCACTTAAGTGATGTTTGGCTTGAATGTACAGTTCTAGAAAAAAAAACTTTATTTGGTATAGGAACTAATGTGGAAGGTTGTCACTCCTATTTGCTAATTCACACAAATCTTTATTGAACTGACAAAAAGGAGAAAAAAATTCAATAGATTAACAGACCAGCTTAGTTGATTAACTTCAAGAAAAGGGGCGCCCAAAGAATTTGGCGTATGGCTTCCTCCTTCCATAATACAGTCTCAAGTCGCATTTTTTTAATGGTCTGGAAGTGCTCCTTAGTCCAGGTGACTGTATTCGTCAAAGTAGCCAGTTTCTTGGGCAATATCGTCTGAGGGCCCGGAGATCAGGCACATTCAACACCAGTTTCCCACCTTGCCCTTTACGCGCTGAGATGTCTCTAAATTCCCGGAATCTTTTCACAATATTACAATAGATGTTGAAAAACCTAAAGTCTCTGAACTCTTGCGTGGAGCAATGTTCCTTTTGAACTGACTAACAACTCTTTCATGAATTTTGACAGCCTGAGCCTTTGATTGCTACTTTTATACAATCATGATTTCTCACATCCTACCAATTAGCGTGCTTAATGTGGAGTCTTCCAAGCCAGTGTTACTTGAATATTCTTTACATTTTTCAGTCTTATTTTAACGGTTTTGGAGCCATGACATTTTTCATGTGTTTATGTTTGTCAGTAAAACTATTGAAAATCTATTATTTGTCAGTAAAAGGTCCACATGAATTAAAATGTAGTTTTTATTGCATTTTGAAAAATAACCCACCATGTAAACACTGTTAGAGTTTCAAAATGGACTGTTTGGTCCCATATGTCCATACCGGTCATATGTGGGAACTAAGCTGCAAACATAATATTTTGAATGGATTGTTTTTGTGACGCCTTGCACACATTTATCCAACTTATAGTATTTTAGCCCATAATACAAAGAATGTTTACTGAATTCTGAGAAATAAAGAGAGGGTATAAATGGTAAGGTAAAAATGTATTGCACTTACTGTAACTGCTACACAGTACATAAACTCAAGCAAATGTGGTTAATGGACCCCAAAAAAATAAACAGCATTTAAAGAATACTTTCTGGCACTTTATTTCTTAAAAGTGTTGATATAGTGTAAAATCTCCACCACGAAGCCTGAGGCACATCAGTTTGAGCATAATTTATAAGCAAAAAGAGCTGATCTAGGATCAGACTACCCATCTACACTCTCAAAGGAGACATATTTTACTCATATTATCAATTTGAAATAGCCCCCTGTGCTTTTTGAGTGACAACTGTGGAGTATAAAACATATAAGCACCATAACACTTTATTTCAGTGTTTCAGTTTCACTCATTTACTCCTCGTTTTCTGGGTGTTGATTTTTGCATATTAATGACCAGTGCTCTCGTTGGCTGTCTCATTAGAGGGAGCAGGATAAGGGGTGTTGCCTTTCTGCTGTGCAGAAGAGCAACAATGGCTGCCAAAGGAGAGAGCATAGAGAGAGACTACATGTTTGACTTATTAAGCTTGTTTACATTGGAAAGAACACAAAATTGTGAGCATGTGCCAGCCAAGCTTGTCATTACACATCTCTGTTTAATGCAGATACCTTGTAATTTGATTTGAAAGTAGCTTTTGCTTGCATCTCAGCCCCACTGACATAATTCTAATTTCTGCAAGTCTAGTAATAGGGATTTGCCATCTTAGCATCACCCTAACAATGTTGAATTCTGGCATTTTAGAGAAGCTCTCTAGATTAATTGCAGACACTTGAATCTTGTTATAGAGATTTAAAGAATAACGACACCCCGTTAGTTTCAGAAAGCTCCGCCCTAAGCCCAAGTATGAAAAATGCTCTATAATGGAAGAGGCACGTTGGACCAAATAGGAGGGGGAGAGGGTGATGGTTACAACGCAAAAGAGCAAACTTTGGTAATGCAGCTGTCTGTCACCTCATCTTCTCACACACACACACACACACACACACACACACACACACGGGATAAAAAGAAACTAAGTAGAAAGAAAATAGAGAGGGAGAGACTGAATAGCTATGAGTATCTGAGCATGCAGATACTGAACTTGCTGAACTGTGTGTAAGTAGGGTTAATGTTAAACCCGGTTTGGGGAAGACTCAACAATGTGATCTTACTGCTAATGAAACACTGCAGTCCCAGTGGTCATTTCTCAAATAAACACTCAAAACAGGCCAAAAAAAGCAATTGCATTACCTTTTCCTGTTATGATTTTCTGTGGCAGTTTCTCACTTAGCTAACAGTAACTAACCTTAGGCAGGAGAGTGACAACAACTTGCTTGTCTTACAGCTCCATTCTCGTGTCGACTTCTCATATGTCACTGTCACATTCAGTGTTGGCCAGCACAGTTCCAGTGATGGGTGTTGTCATCAGGGAGTGGTGAAATTGGTTGCCTGATTTGCATATTGTGAAAACATTCATTCAAAAGTCAACTTTAGGGTATAATATGCTTTAGTTTGGATGAACAGCCAGTTTACTCCAGTGAGAACAGAACATGGTCTAATCTCCCTACAGAGAGCCTGTTACCATCAGTGAAAAAATCTTATAATAGACATACAGTATTTATGATTTGTGACTTTATGTCACCGTTTTACACACTGTTCTGTCCATCAGAACATGTCTGCAACTGGCAGTTGTGACAGTCAAAGTCTGAGATTTCTAAGAGGGAGTGTTTGTTTATAAGGAGGGCAGGACGTCTGCTTCATATCATGAGGAATCAAGGTGCAAATCTGCCATGTTTTTAATCAAAAGGAGAAGGTAGTTTTGTTTACTGAGTCTCCGTAAAAAAACAGAGGTCTGGTACTGATCTCACGTCTATTTGGAAATATATAAGCTCATATACACCGAGCAGCCCAAACAACAACACCACTGACAGGTGAAGTAAAAAATATTGATCTTTACAATGACACCTGTCAAGGGTTAGGACATGTTAGGCAGTAAGTGAACAGTCAGTTATTGAAGATGATGTGTTGAAAGGTTAGGGTCCGAGTGACTCTGACAAGGGCCAAATAGTGACAGCTGGATAAAAGGGTCCGAGCATCTTCAAAACAACAGGTCTAATGGGCTATTTTTTGAGTGCAGTGGTTAGTATCTTCCTAAAGTTGTCCACGGAAGAAAAATCGGTAAACTCTCAGGAGGAAATTGCTTAAAAAGTAAACAGTGACTAGAAAGGTGTCAGAACTCACATGGCATTGCATCATGCTAACTAGCCACAGACTCATCAAAGTACCCGTGTCCTCAGAGCACCCTGTCCACCAATAAATGCATCTTCAGTGGGCAATGTGAGCATCAGATCTGCTGAACATCAGAACACTCCTGGGTAAAGGGGATACATATGTGAGAATGCTCTTCATTGATTACAGCTCTTCATTCCACACCATCATTCCCTTAAAACTCAACTCTAAGCTTGTTAATCTTAGACTGGAGTTCTCCATCTGCAGCTGAATAATTGACTCCCTGATGAGCAGGCCCCAGGTGGTGAGAATCAGCAGTCACACCTCCTCCTTGCTGATCCACCACCCAGGCGTACCATAGGCCTGTTTGCTCAGCCCCTTCCCGCCCTGCCTGTTCACTCATGAATGTGCTGCCAAGCACAGCTCTAACATTATTAAGTTTGGTGACGATGTGACTATCTTGGGCCTCGTAACTGACAACAATGTCATGACCTACAGAGCAAAGGTGAAAGACATTAACCAGCTAGTGCCAGTTCAACATTTTTTTCAACATCAGTAGAAGTAAAGAGATGACTTTGGGCTTCAGAAGACCGCAGCACGGTGGACACCAGTGGTTCCATTTCCTGAGAAGTCTGCGGAAGTGTGACATGAACACCAGAATCTTTGAACCATTGAGAAATTGCTGATGGGCTGCATCATTTTTGATACAGAAATTGCTCTGGCCACAGCCACAAAATACTACAGAGTGAATTGCCGGAGGAATATCACATCACAAGTAAAAGACACCCTGCCAGCCAAAATTTCCTTCACGAGTGGTGCCTGCGGAAGGCACACAGCATCATCAAGGACCACAGCCATGCAGCATGCAGACTATTCTCTTTATTATTGTCTGGCAGAAAATACTACTAGACTGAAGGACAGTTTTTACCACCAGACCATCAAGCCTCCCAACTCACAAAGCTAAATATTCCACATCACATATTCGCTTACCTTTTGTCTACACTGGATACACTTGTCTGCACTGTTTACTGTTTAATGTATAATGCATTCACTCCACCATGCCTGTTGCTATTGAACCGGCATTGCTACACACCCAATGTGCAAAACTGTTGTATACACTCTTCACTTTGCTTTTGCACATAAATCCTCTTTCCCATACATTTATATATTTTTATATAATGTATAAACCATTTTTTATAATTATTATTTGTCTTACATTTTATATTTCATACAACTAGTGCTCTTACAGCTGAGTTCTCTTCTTTCTCTCATCCAAAACATTTCGTTGTACCACACTGTTTTAAGCTTCATATGACAAGAAAAACAGAACTAAGAACTGGACCATTTGGACAACTGAGTAAAGTGGCCTGGTCTAATGTATCATACTTTTTCTTACATTATATGGATGGCCAGGTATATGTTTGTTGCTTACTTTTCCAAGATGCACACATGATGAAGGTAAACCAGCAGAGGCTTTGGGCAATGTTCTCCTGGGAAACATGGGTCCTGGTATTCATGTAAATGATACTTTGATATATACCTACCTAAACATTGTTGCAGACCAAGTACACCTCTACATGGCAATGATATTCCTTAATCAAAATGGCCTCTTTTAGCATGATTATACTCTCTGCCACATCCAAAACAAAAATTTGAGGAGTTCAGGGTGTTGACATCCCCTTTAAATTCCACAGATCTCAATCTGATCAAGCTTCTGTGAGATGTGCTGGACAAACCAGTCATATCCATGGAGGCCCCACCTCACAGCTTACTGGACTTAAAGGATTTTCTGCTAACATCTTTGTGCCAGATACCAAAGCACACCCTCAGAGGTATTGTGGAGTCCACGCCTTGACTGTTTTAGTGGCACAAGGCAGATGGTTAAAAGTGTTTTGAAAGTACAGTTCAAAATAATAAAACTGCTGTGCTAAGGCAACAACAGACAGGAGCACATGGCAACAGAACACATGGCAAAATATACACAAAGATCCAAAAATACTAAACAAAGAACAAGACCGACATGAATCATGACAAATGTTAACAGTACTGTGTAGGGTTCTCTTTAAAGTAGGTTTAAGAAAAGCAGAACAGAACAGAATGGATAAATCATAACAAGCTACATCAGGTTTGCAAGTAATCCTCTTAGCATAGAGTATCCAGGAAGCATTGTTCATCATTAACCAGAAATCATAAACTTTGTAGATTTTTAACTTTATTAACTTAATAAACTTTATAACATAATGATATGATACTGCCATAATATATAAAGTCGAATAATATAAATATTAATTAAAATATAAATTTTCCCCCAATGACCTGAGTCTGTGACTAAAATATATTAGGGTCGAGTTACGGAAT
The DNA here is from genome assembly GCA_037974385.1 of Arnoldichthys spilopterus. Lineage (NCBI taxonomy): Eukaryota > Metazoa > Chordata > Actinopteri > Characiformes > Lepidarchidae > Arnoldichthys > Arnoldichthys spilopterus. The sequence continues at coordinate 8,830,619 of JBBPDA010000025.1, read as the reverse complement.
GGGTGCCATCTCTACTTCACAACTTTCATGAAGAGCACATTTTATAAAATCCTCAACATTAAAGAAAAGTTTGTGTGATGGGGTGGTAAATCAAATTGAGGGACACACAAAATCACACAAAAAAATACTACTTTCATTTTAAATAAACTTATATAAACAGGAACACGTACAATACTAAACATTTGGTAAAATATATAAGATTTAAGTTAAGGTGTAAATATCATGTACAATATGGACAGGTGAAAGTAACCATGTACTTAAAAAAAAGGTTTAAAAATAGGAATTTAATCTTTAAAAATAGTATTTTCTCAAACACATCTTAACAAGAACACTTCAATTAATAGCTTTAAATTTTAGAAACTGCCTTATGCATCTTTTCGAACTTGGTGGACTCAAATGGCACCCAAGAATGACCCATTAATAAATGATCTAGCACATGGAAGCCAGTGACTAGCAATATTAGCCCAACAATAGCGGTGTTTGCCAAGAGACACTGAAAGCGCAACAAAAGGGGAGGACAAAAGGCAACACAAAACCCACAGCTCGAACGCTGCCCGATTGCCTGGAGCGAGACAGTAAATCTCTTAATCACACTGTGTTTGTGCGAGCTGCCTGCTTGGCTGAGGATGGCAGGCCATGCTAAACTGTCAGGCACCCATAAATCACGAGAGCCGCTTTAACCTTTACAAGCACTCTCCGTGGCTTGCTCAAATTGGTCACAGAAACAGAGTTCCCGGAGAATTGTAATGAATTAAGTGGGACCATGAGAGCTGACATGGTCACAGCATCTGAAACCTCTCAAACATGCCACGGCTAAACGAGCATGCTAGGCTAATGTCGCACAGGTTATTAGCATGATCCCAGCCTGTCATTCAGATAAGCCAGAGTGCCACGTCTACCTGTTTATTTGAACCAAGGGGGCATAAAATATTACAAGTAATGCTTGATGTACGAAACAGTGCTCTGGGGCAGCCGCAGCATTGCTCTGTATTTAGACTGTGAGACATTTTCGTATTGATTGGAAGTCACAAATGATGAGCTCCGCTGATTTTTATGCTCATATGAATCAATTCTAATGACTTTTAGTGGATGAAAAGCTTGATTGAAAAATGCAAGTGCACTCCAACGATCCCCCTTTTGTTGCCTGCATGTCTCCCGTCTGTTTTAGTCTGTAAGCATAAGGATTTTGCAAATGCAAAGCCACAGGCAAAAGGAAGCGAATGCACTTGAGTGCACAGGGATGGGATTCAGGGGTATCTATGTGGGATCTAAAAACAAAAGTGACAAGCTCCAACAAGTTCCTTTTATTAAACAAAGGGAGAAAATGCAAGTAATATATCTGACACACAGCCTTTCTCCCTCAGAGAGGAAGATCTAGCATTCGTTTTGACCTTGGAAGAGTGGGTGCAATAACAGGACCCATGTTGACAGATCTAGTGAGCTTACTGATATAACATAGCATTCTCATCAGATGTAAAATGAAAAGAGGGAGCTATAAGGGAAGAATAAAGTTCACATATGCATTTTCATCACTCTGTACTATTTATGCACACAGGATATGGATCAGCAAATGCATCCCTTCATCTCTGATGAGCCTGTTAAAGCGGTGCCATAAAGGAGACACAGCATTACAATAAAAGTGTTATAAATGGTGCAATAATCTTTACTATATTATTCAAACATCATAAAAACAGCCCCACTGCACATTTGAAATTAAAACCAATCATTAAAGCTGTTAATGAGACTTAACTATTGCATTTGCTGCCCCTGACAGTGCACCTCTGAAAGCCCCATTTAGTAGTACAGAGATAATCCCTGCCCCTCTGGTTTGAGACCCAGTTCTGTTATGTGTCTTTACTAAGCAGAAATCCCTAAGGACAGACTCATATTTTCATTCAGGAAGGGCATCCTCTCACCATCCCAGCTAATGCATGAACCAATCAGACACCTGAATTTTGGCAAAGTTGTACTCTAAGAACTCCACTATGAAAAGCTTTATATACAGTAGCTTCATAAACATACAGGTTTGGGGTGCTCTTTTATCTCTCAGATTAGTTGAGCTGTCACTTGACTGTAGAGAAAATTTCCCCGTTTGCAAATCAGAAAACAGTGATTTACTGATATTTTGCAAATAATTTGGAACTTTAATTTCAAAGTATCTTTCTTGACATGAAGAAATGTTTTGTCTAAATAATGCTTTGAACTGTATCAAAAAGCGCATACTGAAAACCTTTATTTCACAGATTCAAACATATGAAAATGCTCATGAGTGCTAACAGCAAATTAGAAAAGTGAGGTTTGACACTGTTCCTAAGACTGTAACACAAATTGATCTTTTTCCAAATTTCCAGAAAAGTTTGTATATTTTGAAAACTGAAATCAAAACGAGAATATTCTCATTCTCTTAAAGCTTTATTTAATTGACAAAAGTATAACAAAAAATATTTCCAGTGGTTTAACCGAACAGCTTAAATATTTTCTGTAAATATAAACAAATGTTGATTTGTTGAATTTGATGACTGCAGCACATACACACAAAGTTTACCCTTGTGTTACACCACATTTGCTTTTAATTACACTTCTTTTTTGTTTTGGTTTACACTTTTAATTACACTTAATGTTTGGCAACTGAGGAAAATAATTGTTGGAATGTTTGCCCATTACTTTAGCTGTTCTTTGGTCACTGTTCTCTGAGTCTCCTACTTCATGATGTGCCATACATTTTCAATAGGAGAGAGATGTTAATGTTGGCAGGCCGGTGACACAAATGCACTCTTTCTCTATGAAGCAATGCTGCTGCAGGATGTGTAGAATCAGGCCTAGCATTGTCTTGTTAAAATAATCATGGACCTCCCAGGAAAAGAAATCACCTACATGAGGGCATATGCCTCTCTAAAATTTCAACATCAATTGGAAAATCAGTCAGATAAATAAAGTTTCAAAAATCTACAAATTGGAGATTTGTGTTTTACTTTAATTTTACAAAATACTTTTCTAGAAATTGGATTTGTACATGTGCACATTTTCCTCAAACGATTAGGGATGCATGATCATACAGGAATCATATCGGTATCAGCAAATATTTGCTTATAAAAAAATTCATATCAGACAGATGCTTGAATTTGACAAATATTTCAGACTGATATTTAATAATGCACTGACTGCACTCAGGAAAAGCAGAACTTTTAATTGACACTGGACTCCCATGTTAAAAGCTGAGAATTCTTTGCCAGGCTACTCCAATCCAAGCACGAGCGTGAAAGGCAAGATAAAAGTGTAGCATTTCATTAATTCTGTGAGGGATAAACACAGGTGAAATGTGTGGTTCACTGGTTAAGAGACATATTTTGGAGCTGACAGGGTAGATTTCAAGAGTGTGTAGCGCTCACTTTGAGGATTTTAAATGAGCTAATGCCAGCTAACTTAAGAATTTGGCAGTAAGGCTATAATTTTATATATTAGTTATTTTTGAGTGAGGTCAGACACATGTGCTGTTAAAAGAAGGAGAAGTGTAATGACAATTCTTCAGAGAAAGTTCAATCCAAACCAGAGTAAAAAAAAAAAAAAAAAACAGGCAAGGCATAGTAAGGGATCAAACAGGGGTATCAGAGGCAAAAAACAAGAAACACAGTACAAGGCAAAGCATCAAAAAACCAGGAGAACAAGAGATACGCAGAGCTAGAAAGGCTGGTCTGTTTACTCAGGTACACAGTCCTAAATGAGCTGTGCTGCGGGAGTGGCCAGTAGTAAAGCTCATCAGTGCTAAGGTAATACAGACTGGCAACTCTCAGAGGGGGGACATCTCACTAGCTGATGCTACTTGGTTAATAAACAATATTTATGAGCTTGGTTACATATACAAGCATGAAGTCATGCTGGTTAGATAACTAAATTAGCAGCTCACAGCTTCCATCATAAGGCATAAAGTGACTGTAACAACAAACAAATCTGTTGCAGCTATATGTAGAGAAAATTGCACAGATCCTGTAAATTCACCTAAAAGCTCTTTTGTGTTCATGTTTCACTTAAACCTAATGCTTTTTTGTGCAAACCTTTGGCTTGAAATCATGAGCCATAAATTTATTGAAGCACAACATTATTTAAGCATGTACAAACCCCATTTCCAGAAACGTTGGGATTGTTGTATAAAATGCAATAAAACCAAGAATGTGTGATCTGTGAACTCATGAACTTCTATTTAATTGATAAAAGTACAAAGGAAAAATAAATCAGTGTAATATTTTTAACTTAACAGCTTGAAAACTGCAAAACAGCAAAATAAGAGTAAAAAGTTTATAGAATATCCAAGTTACACTGTTTTGAAACTTTCCACAATAAGCAGGTAAGCTGGAAAAATGCGAGGGGCTCATGACTGATTATAAAAAGACCAAAATCTCAGTCTACGCAAGCAAAAACAGGTCGTGGCTCCCTCACTTTGTGCCAAACGTCATGACAGAATTGTCTGTTGGCTTAGAAAGATCATTTCTCAATGCAAGATTATAATAAAGAGGTCTTTCGCCATCTACTGTACATATTATTGTGAAAAGATTCAGGGAATCTGGAATCTGGGAAGCTGTCACCTAACACAGTCCATTGCCGCATTAAAAAAATGAAACATTGGTATAAAAACAACACCATAGAGAGAAATATAGACAAGTTCTCTGGACCCACACACAGGTTAAGAGGGTTAACAAATCACCAATCATCATTCTTGTTTTTAATGCTTTTTAAAAAAAAAAAAAACTTAAGTGCACAGGGATGGAAATGGGGTTTGTACAATGCTTACTATGGCCATCCTGGCCCAATAAGACATACATCACTTGCTTTTAGACAAATGTAGATAACATATTGTACATTAATAAAACAAGCAAATCATTTAAATAAAACAGGTCAGTACTGTTTAGTAGCCAACAGCCTGATCATACATTTCAGTTGATCCCACTTCAAAGGAGCAAGTCAAACTCATTAAGAGAGTTACTTTTGACTGAAATAGCTGGTCACACATGGTATATATGGAAAGGTTTAAAATCGTCTATAACTTTAATTTGGCCATGTGATTTAACCGGAATGATTGATTTTAATAGGGGAATTTAGCTACTTAGATATATGAATACATTTACATTTAGACACTCTTCCCCAAAGCCACAAACAACTGAACCCTATTACAAGTGAAATCTTTTACAGGTAAAATCTATTATAGGTGAATCCTATTACAGGTGTAGGCAAATATAGTGTTATAAAAATAATCACTTTTTATAATAGTTAGATTTCTAAGAGGCTGACAGTTTCAACTGAAAAGCAACTTTTTCTCAATTTTCATATGAAACCAAACAACAGTGACTCTTCGTCATTGTGAACACACTCAAGCACCACAACAAAATGTGACCTCTGCATTTAACCCATCACACGTGC
>JBBPDA010000025.1:8814413-8825107 GCA_037974385.1 Arnoldichthys spilopterus | reverse complement strand
CAGCGGGCAGCTACCAACGGCGCCCGGGGAGCAGTGTAGCGGGACGGTACCTTGCTCAAGGGTACCTCAGTAGTGCCCGGGCCAGGACTGGAACCTGCAGGTCCCAAAGGCAGCGTCCTAACCACTAGGCCACCACTGCCCTCTACAAAAAAATAGTAAAAAAATAGAGAAAAGAAAAACAATTCACAGCAAGAGCTGCAGAAGAAAGAGATTTTAGAGCAAGGAGAGGATTAGGCCTTAAACAGCTAAGTATTTACAGTCACAATAAATATATGCATTAGGTTTAATCATACGGGAAATTATTTAGCACCATTTATAATTATTAGGACACTTTGATGGCAGACAAATTGTACTAATGCATGGCACAAACCAGGGAGCAGAGAGGAGGTATGAGGGTATGGCGAGGAAATTTGAACCATAGAAAAAAACATGTGGCTTAAAGAAAAGGGAGAAAAACAGAAGATTTACAACTGAAGAACCAAAGTGGATCAGTCAATGGTCCTGAAAAACTGTACATGAGAGAGAGACAGAGAGAGTAAGAAACAGAGAAAAAAAAGAAAGAAAGAGACAGAGAGAGAATGAGACCCTCCCCAAACCCAAGGTGTTTTCCGGTACTGTGTACTCAAACCCGTTTGATCTGTGGGACCCGTGGTTTATGGGTCAACCCTGTCATTACCACTATGCAGCTACAAGTGAATGGTAATTAGCCTGCTCGCCAGTAGCCACACTACTATCAGTGGATAAATGGCGGTGCTGACACATGTTAACGTGAGGGGTGCACCTGCATCTCTGCACAAAACTGCCAATGTTGGGCACAACTGCAGTTTGCCTAAACATCATTCAGTCTTTAACGATATTTAGTCTCAATGAAATGCTGATACTATATGATATTTTGAAATGGAATCTTAAAAAACAGTAAAAGTTTACTTTAGATTTAAAAAAAAGACCCACATTTCTGTTTTTGTCATTCACACCATCTACAGTCATTCCGTGGGCCTCTGCATGCACTGTACTTTCAGAAATCTGAAAGTGGTGTAGTGTACTGTGCTTGCCCAGACAGGAAAATCAAACCACAGTCTGCTGTGTAGAGAATAATGGTGTTACCTCCAAGTGACATTTTTTAACATTTCTGTATAATTTAAGTAAATTGCCAGTTTATCTTGAATTCAATGAAGTGTTTCATTTTTAAAAATTATAAAAATAAATAATAATTTAAAGAAGAGTGTTGTTGAATTCTTTGGGGTCTGAAGGGTAAACATCTAAACACTAAATACAGAAATATACAATAAAGTGAAAGTGACTATTTGTGAACACCTCCCACGTGCACCACAAGAAAATGCATCAACAGCCCCCGGGGAGCAGTGCAGAGGGGATAGCACCTTGCTCAAGTGTACCTCATTAGAACCTGGGCTGGGACTTGAACAACCTCTCGATCGCATGGGCAAGTCCCTAACCACTACGCCAACCCTGCTCACTTCTTGATATTCAGTAAGTATAGAATACAAACATAAGAAACAATCAAATGTTCAGATTAACTGGAAGTGTTTCTGAATTAGTGATAAATGTAACTGCATTATTCATTTTTGGAGAATAAATCTGCATATTGTTAGTGAATCTGTTTTTAGAACAAATACATTTAGAGAGGGTTAGAAAAACAATACCAAATACATATGAAAATACATTTTCACGCACTTTTAATTATTTGCTAAACTGTTGCCTCGCTGTGTAAGCCATTATTTGGGCTTCTCTGTTCTCTGCCAAGTGCAACAAACTGGCACCAATTAGATACTTACTGCATACACTGTTACTGGCACAGACACACAAGTCCAGAGACAGCAGAATGATAGCTAACCTCGCTGGCCGGTGTTTTGGCCCAGAGGAACACACAGGCATGGGGCAGACGCTGGTCTGGAAGGGAGTAAAGCGCTCCCTCACAGACACACACATATCCACGTCCTTGGCAAGCTTCTCAGTGTGGAGGGCAAACTCAGACTAATTTATGTTGATAAAAGAGACAGACTCCCAGCTTGCATTATTTACTCCTCAGGAGCGGATGGCCTTGTTCTCAACTACCGCTCTTTCTCCAAACACTTAAAGAAAAGTATAAGATGAATGGCACATCCCGCCATGACAGTTTTGGAGTACCAATACTACATAAGGATGATTCCTCTGCCTTGAACTGGACCTAGTTAGCAAAGATGCTTCAGATGCAAGCCCACTGGCTGGATAACTGTTAACCACTTGAATCCTGAAGTCTTACCTAAGGATACATGATGTGCTACAAGGGTCTACAGGACCAAATGACTGTATAAATGGACCAAAATGGAAAAGAGAATGGTGACAGAAATAAAACAAATGTGTGCAGAAGCACAAGCAATTCATACTTCATTCTATACATTTTCAGTTTACGTTTCGATTTTTTTTTTTATGTTTCTTTACGTTTCGTTTTTAATTTCATGCAAGTTAAGCTACTTTAAAGCACTCAAATGTAATGAAAATTGTATAAAAATGGTAATTATACATTATATTGAATTAAAATTTCATTTTTAGATTCAGTTTTATAAATGAGGAAATTCAAGGACAAAATTGAGCAAAATGAGAGTCATTACATTAGATTTTATGTAGCATTTTCCAACAGTAGTCAGGAGGTGAAAAATGAACAGGGAAAGTGTACTTAAGTTAAAGTAAATGTGCATTTTAATTCAGTCAAAAGTTGTAGTGTCCCACAAAAAATATATTTCACTGACAGTAAAATGATCTATGTTTAAATTAAGTGTATAAAGGCATTTAAGTATTTCAAGTACATGAAAGCAACAAACCTTCCAGAAATAGGCATAGTAATAAATAGGGGGCTGGAAGACAGGAGGAAAATATCTAACTGTGTTAACTGTGACTAATATCAAATTTTAAAGATGATTATTTTCTGTAAATTAAGCTTCAGGTCTTTTTGCACCAGGAAGAACAGAACATCCATTTTTGGGTTTCAGGTTTGAAAGATGAATGTAGTGTGACAGATTTCCATTTCACAAGCTTTGCATTATTTGGATAAATTCCCTTAATTAAAACTTAAGACAATGTTGAATAATGTAGGATGTAATTAAAATTGCAGCTCTTACAATATGTAAATTGCACTCTTTCAAATGACGTTTTCAGTGTAAAACATGATCGATTGTTCTACTTTAGTAATGAAGTAAAACTAATTAAGTATTTTGCAACCTGGGAAAAACCTAATTAACTAGCATATTCTGGCTAGCTGTTAAACTGTTCACTGCCAATGACTAGGAGAATATCACTGCAACACTGAAAAACTGTGAGCATGAAATATTTATTATTGAGACTGAACGCATATTCTGTAGTCAGACACTCCATGAGGAAAGCACACAGCAGCCTTGAGGTCTAACGTGTCGCCCACACTTAAGTCTTTCCCATAACTATGTAAATGACATGAGTTTCATAATATTTATTGAACAATTTGTAGTTGATTAACAGGTTTAAAGATGAGTAACTAAATAATAGCCGTATGGTTCATGGGGTTAACTGCGACAACGTAATTAAATATAAAATATATGCATGCACATAGAACAGGTTTATGCTGATGTAGCTTTTTAGAAAGTTACCTCATTGATTTACCACAGTCCCAGCTGAGGTTGTTCTGCTGTGTGTCAGTCTCTATAACGTCCCGGAGCCTAGGCAGTGCTTTAACCAGCGCTGCACTTTCTCATTCACTTTTCATGCAAGGGGAATGTGCTTCATTAGCATGAGCAGGGATGTTTGAGAGATGATGTAGATGCTGAAGAAAGACACGCAGCTGATTTATTGCTTTGGCCTACTTTCGCCTTCTGGTGAAGACGGCCTTAATTGATTCTGACGGGCCTCTTCACTTTGAGGGTAAAAGACAGCAAAAAATTTCACCTGAGAGGTGTGACAGGGGCGTGCTGACAGGGCGGACGGATTATCATGTGTTGCATCCCTCACTCAAATGTCTGTGGACGTACATGTAATTAATTGTCACTGGTCGATGAGCTCAAATAATAATAAAAAAAAAAGATTTGTACAATGAAAAGAGACGAAAAAACACAGTTTAACTCGATTCGAAAGAAAATTATAAGAATGATTTTCTGTGTTTGGCTTCCGCGTAACTCTCATGACTAAAAAATCCTCAGGATGAGGGTAGAAGTAAAGGTGTGGTGTGAACACAGCCCTCAACATTGAACAGCGCCGAATCCAATTTGCTGCTAAAACTTTAAGATTAATTTATTCAAGTGGTCTATAGTATATGGTCACAATTTGGAGTAAACACACTGAATTTCTGTTCTCAGCTACTCTACTATCTTCTTGCAGGAGAGGAGACAAATACTTCCTGCAGACACTCCAATACATACACACACATAAACACAGAACTTCCATATTGGTATTCAGAGACTGAAATGAGTAAAAAAGCAAAGCATGAGTCATTGCCACCATCCATACAGATTCTTCAATTAGAGAGAGAGGGGGAAACAGGCTGAATGCATCTCTGTACAGATCCATGGAGATTTAGCCTTTGGTTTCATACCATACTGTCATAATGACGCTGCATAGCTGCATCTCCAAAACAGCCGAGAGACTGCCGAGTGACCTTAATTAGTCTACACACGCTAGAGTATGTTACCTATAAATGCTTCCTAAGAGACAAGGTAACAAGGTACGTTGTGTTCTAGCGCCGCTAACATAAACAGTTCTCCCACAGAGTGCTGTGACAAAGTACTGCATTTACCTTCTTCTGATTTCTTCATTTGCTCCACAGTAAGAATGTCATTCCAACTCAAACATGGCAGTGGAAGTGTGATGATGAGGGGACACTTTGCTGCTTCACTACCTGAGTGTCTTGTCCAAGTTGACAGAACCATGAATTCTGCTTTCTGCTGGAAAATTCTGCAGTAGAATATCCCGACATCAGCCTGCGACCAGAAGCTCAAGTGCAATTGGATTATGCAGCAAGACAATGACCAGAAGCCCCAGAGCAATTCTACAGCTGAATAGTCCAAAACAAACAAAATTAAGGCTCTGAAGTGGTGTAGTCAAAAGTCAAATGCACATAAAGTCCTCCACATCAATGTAAAAGATCTCCAGTTATAGGAAGCTTTTGGTTGCAATTGCTGCTGCAATAAGTGGCGCCATCAATTATTTCGTTTAGGGGCAATTACTTTTGAAGCGAGTGGCTATTTGTCATTGTGAACACAGCACAGAACACAGTGCACCACAAGGAAATGTGACCTCTGCATTTTACCCATCTGTGTAGGAGCAATGGGCAGCTGACGCGAGCAACCAGGGAGTAGTGCTTGTGGATGGTTCTGTGCTCACTGGTCCCTCAGTGATACTTGTACCGGTCTGGGCTTCAAACCAACAACCTTCAGGTCACCAAAGTTACACCAGCACCCTGCCCCTTTTTCACAGAGTGATAGATCTAACTGCCTTCAGCACTACGTTAAGGTCAGCAGTGTTGTCAATGGCAAGAGTTAACGCAGTTCAAGTGGGTTGAGAAAAGTTTGAGAATGTATTGATGAAAAAGGTTCTGGTGACTATTAACTTCTAGCTTTTGTTATTAGCATTAGCCTAATAGCTCCAGCACTTAAGCCAAAAATCTAAATCAAAGTTTTGGATGATTGACTACATCTACTAATGCCATCCATCAAAAATACACGTCAAAGCAATGAATCTATTGAAACAATGCATCAGAAAGATCCTAAAGGTTGCAGCATTAACCTAACCGTGGGTAGCAGGCAGCTCTGCTCTGTGTGATGGTTTCATCATTCTAAATACGGCCCAAACTCCCACACGAACCCCCCTCAGCAGACTGACTGGAGCTCCAGCTGTGCCGAGGAGGAAGATAAGGAAAACACTCAACCAAATCATTAAAAAGCATGCAAGCTCCCATCAGATAATGGTGCGAAATTTCAAACTCCCAACCCTGTAGGCTTCCCTCAAAAGCAAACATTTAACCTTGGCTGCTCTGCTGCTCTACCCAGCCAAAGGTTGCCAAACGATGTGCATTTTCATGTTCATTTTAAAAAGGGCTAAAACGATAAGTCAACAAAGATAATTCAGCGACAATATCAAGTACAGAAAAAGTCAGCATGTGATTTTGCCTTGTGTTTAATCTATAATACTCTGTGATAATCACTTGGTAATTTCAGTGGATTGCAAAACTCTAGAAACTCTGGAGCAATATGCCTCTTATTGACGGGACTTTGAATAATGCCAACAACTTTAGTGCTGGCCTGTCGCGCTGCAGTGATCACTGATCGATTTGAGCTGCAATGGTAGATGCTGAAAGTGATGATGGGTACATCTCCACCATAACCAAAACAAGATGGTTTTTTTTCCTCCTTTTTAGGTTTTCTTGCATTTTTAAAAATGCCTAATCTTTTCCCTAAATGAGAATGGGTGTGGTTGCTATGGTCCTTTATTTGATTCATGTTTTTTTAAATAGGCAATCATTTTCATCAAATGAATTAAATTGCTGGAGCAAGTAATGATATCTCATATTGTGGAACACGCGAGTGTTCATTGCCTTTATGCAGTGTGAGAACTAAATTGGTGTGTTTCAAAATGTATCTGTAACCAAATCAAAACTGACCATAAAAATTCCTGATCAGTGCATCTTTACCAACCGTCCCGGTTTCCGCATGTTGTGGTGTTAGGGAATTCTAATACAGCAGTGTTAAAAACAGTCCATCACAAAAGCCACACTACACTACAAGAAACACCACAGCACGCAGTAAATGATAAACATTGCCGCTTTTGTTATTGATCAACACAGCTAAATCTAAAAATCAATATTGATGTGCAACAACAAAAACACCCATAAAATAAGGCCTCTACCACAAACCTTCTAACCTTTTAAAGCCTTAATGGTTTGAAGACTTAAATGGCTCCTTGCACTGTAATAATAATAATAATAATATAACAGAAGTAAAAATAGTTTTTTATTATAAATATTATAATAATTCTACATGTTTTTGGTAATGTTGAGGATTTATTCCCAGTGTGGTGTATTAATAAAGTAAGAACTAATAAGATTACATATATAATAAAATGAAATAGTAATACATTAAATAACCAGAAAACGAATTTAAATAAAAAATTTTGAATGCTGCTTAGTGCCTCACGAATATTCGTTTTGGGCATAAGAACAGGAGAAGCTGCTCCTTATGCTACATTCTATGTACATTTAGTACGTGGTATTTGCTGATCTTAATGCTCAATTATACTCAGAATGTATTGTAGTATATACTGTTCCATGCACTCTGTGAAGTATGAAGGTGCTTATAATCCATAAAGATCTTCAAAAAAAACAATACAACATTTCTAAATGAAACAGGCAGCCAGTGTAAGCTAAAACATGTCATGTGTTTTTTTTTTTTTTGTGCATGTTGGTACCCTGACTGTAGCAACACGCTGTTATCTGTCTGTGCTGTTTTGTGGTAATCTAGTGAATAACACTTTACAGTAGTCTGTGAGAAAACAAAAGCATGGATGAGGTATTGTTTTAAGTGAAACAACGCTATTTTAATGACTTTAATAATTTGTTTAAAACTTAAGTAAAGTCTTTAATTAAAGCAACATTTCTACTTTTATTGTAATTTAAAACATTCTAGATTAATTTATACTGTGTTTTCTTTTCTTCACTACAAGAAATGAGAATGTATTTCCTTTATCTTAATTTATCTTAAAAAAACTAATCACAGATATGTTTAATTATGTGTCATCAGTAAGGATATGATAACTGATTCCATGCTTTTTTTAATAATGTAACCTAAATGGAAACGTATTAAACAATAAATGTAGGCTTAATACAGAAAGTTCTCAGCTAGAATAACAATGTACCTGTATGTATGTATCGCCGCTTTAGGACAATGCTATTTTCAAGGTGGTTCATAAGAATATCACGATATTAATACAATAACCAGACCTGAAGCGTATGAAAAATCAAAGTGATTGTTTTCATTTAGTTAATTATTAATATTATTATTACTATTTCTAAACTTTTACTTAAAATTTACAGGTTTGAGATTGGTTGAAAATTACTTAAAATTAATTAATCAAAGTAGTTTTCAAGAGCATCAGGAAATTAGCCTATTTTTGGGGAACAGTTTACAGTGTTGAAAACTCTAAAAAAAAGACTAAAACATAACATCTTAACAATTCCAGCTTCATTTTAGATAAAAAATATTATTTTTGGAATTAAAATTAAGTTGGAATTGGATCCAAAATGCAGGCTGAAAATGCAGCTTGGAAATTACCATATGAAGCTCTGTGTCTTTCTAAAAATATAAATTGTTGATTGTGATTTAAGAAAACTTTAGGTTTTGATTAAATCAAGCTTGACTGAATATCTGTGAAAAATATTTCATTATATTGCTTTATACTCAATGCAACCTTTAAGAATTCTGTAGTGCACTATTAAAAAAACAACTACTGTAAAATGGTTCTGTTTAGCAGTGCTTTACCGTTATATCCTATATACAAATATCCTAATTTTAGTACAATATACAACCATTGGTCAAAGACTGTACCAGTATAGATAAGTATTTAATCAATGATTTGACTAGTAATTATTAAAGAATAATAAGCAATAGATTAAAAAGCTGTAGTGATGATTGTTAATTATAGTGGAGGGTGACATGGCTAAAATATGTCACTACTTCCAAGATATTTTCAAGATACAGAATATGTCACGATATTAATCTGGAATGGACAGAACATATTACCAGTGGCACATAGGATATATAGCAATATAACAAGGAAAACATCATAATAACAATATGTATCATGCAGTCCTAATGGCCCTGTCAAAGAATCAACAGTCTGATTTGAATGAATATTATGCTTGCAAACAGCAAAAGAAGCATCTTATCTTACCTTCTGTACAGTACTTCCCTTTGTAGCCGGTATTGGCGCAGTCACACAGTACCTCGCCCTGATGGATGGAGCAGAATCCTCCATTGCTGCAGGGGTTCTGCTTGGCACACAGATACTCCAGATCATTCTTGACCCCCTGGCTGTCCAGAAGAGTAGGGGGAGCCTCCCTCAGCTTCAGGTTGGCGACCAGGCCTCGGAAAGGCGGCTCGTATTTGACGGTGCTGGAAGTCAGAGCTGACAGACGGACATCTGGAGGGATGCCACCCACGAAGAGGTCACTGGCTACCACCATCTCCCTGCGCTTTGACTTGACTTCAACCACCTTGGACTCGGCGTCCACAGCCAGTGTGGTCTGGCGGAAGTTTCGTGTGAGCAGCACACGGTGCCAGCGCTCATCACTCACACGTGTCTCTAGGTGCAGAAAGGCGGGCTCACCGCAGTGGATGGCGAAGCGCAGCAGGGGACGCCCCTCACTGATCAGCAGTTCCAGAAAGTCGCAGTCGCCTCCGTCGTCCAGGTACAGCACCACGGCTCGGCTGATGTTGGTCTTCATGGTGAAACTCAGCTCCCCCGTGCCCCCAGCCTCCTCCCAGCGCCCATAACGGGCCCACTGGCCCGGCAGGCCATCAAACTCCAGCGCCACCACTAGTGAGGAGTACGCCATCAGCAAGGAGGCCGCCAGCAGCCCCAGCAGCAGCTCCGCCAAGCCCTGCCCCCCACAACACCTCCACTTTCTCGTCATCGTCTTCCAAGTGCGTGCCTAAATCCCGCTTTTTCTAATGTTCCGTTTCTCTTAATCCACTGCAGAGGAGAGATTTATTCCCAGCGCGGCGTATTAACGT
This sequence comes from Arnoldichthys spilopterus, assembly GCA_037974385.1. Classification (NCBI taxonomy): domain Eukaryota; kingdom Metazoa; phylum Chordata; class Actinopteri; order Characiformes; family Lepidarchidae; genus Arnoldichthys; species Arnoldichthys spilopterus. The sequence continues at coordinate 8,815,361 of JBBPDA010000025.1, read as the reverse complement.
ATCTGGCCTTTTTGGAAATAGCAGAGTCAAAATAGGAAAAAAAACCTAATATTTAACAGATTCTTTCAACTCGATTCTCCATCCCGTGTTCTCCGTGGAGGAATACATGAGATGTTATTTTTGTCTGTAAACCTCACAAGCTACTCAAGTCACCGGCAATTCAAAAAGTGACTCAGAAATTTGCCAAATTCCACATGTTAAACAATCGACAGAAACATTTCACGTTCATGTGAGCAAAGTCTTACTTGTTAGGTTTTATTATACGCTGCTTTTTGTGCAGTTGGTGATGGGGTAAAGACATGATTTCCATTTGCTTTTCTACAGTTCCTTCCCAAGATAGTATGCCTGTGTTCCGCTGATCAAAGAGACGGCCAAGCAGGGACAGCTGCCATTTCCCCAAATCTTCTGTTGCCCAGGCCTCTGAAAGACAAAAGCAGATAGTATGGAAACTCCTCATTAGTACACAGCAACAAACAGTGAAATACCACTAAAACACACATACTTTGAAGCCACACTCAACACACAATACTAATTAACATTTAAAACACATGTGATCAAAGCATTTTTATTCGACTCAATGCAATCCTAATGGTTTAATCACGCCGACAAAGACTGAAACCAACTGAGTAATGAAAGCAATATTTAATGCACCTAGCATTGTAGCAGACTGGGCAGCTGACAGATTCCCTCATTCGATTTGCAAATTTCCATCAAATCACAGATGAATATTTACCAGCCAACTCATAGCAAGTGTTGTACACATAGTGGGGGGTTGTGGCTGGGATACAGCTCAGTGCTTCACAAACAAGTGAAGTGAAAGTGAATGTTTGTCATTGTGAACACACTCAAGCACCACAACAAAATGTGACCCCTGCATTTAACCCATCACACGTGCAGCAGCGGGCAGCTATCAACAGCGCCCGGGGAGCAGTGTAGCGGGACGGTACC
>JBBPDA010000025.1:8788242-8810410 GCA_037974385.1 Arnoldichthys spilopterus | reverse complement strand
GGTTTCTGTAAAGCTGCTTTGTGACAACGTCAGTTGTAAAAAGCGCTATACAAATAAACTTGACTTGACTTGATATGGTTCATATAAGGACGTCAAACCACAAAGACAGAAAATATTTTAAATTCAGTGGTTTTGTGATGTCACAAAATCAACATCTATCTGCCCGTTCAGACGACGGCAGATTTCAAGTCAACTGCCTTTTGAATGAGGCACAGTACAAAGCAGCCAATCAGAAGAGAAATCATGTCATGCAAAAATGAGTCACGATCGATTTTAGTCTATTAAATAAAAAAAATAAAAATATTACAAACATCATAAAGTGAAAAGAAATATATGTAAATTGGAGGATATGGATATGGATATGGGCTCATTAAAGAAGACAAAGAATAAGCAGGTACATGAAACAGAGGTAATGGGCACTAACAGCATTAGAGGCTTTGAGGGAGAGGAAAAGCTGAGAAAGGCTCCCTTGTATGGCCAGATCATGGCATTGTGCTTCAGGGAGCTGAGAGAAAAGCTGAACTGAGAGCTGGATGCCTTGAAAAAGCACCAATCCAAAGATCCGGCGGGGAGGAGCGAGGCCTATAGAGCTGTCTCCGGCCTCATCAGCTTCGACAAATAGAGGTGCCTGCGCAATAAAGGGAATGATACTGAAGCAATATGCACTCCACAAGCAGAGAAAAATTAATTTGATCACACAAAACGCCAGCTTAATTTCTCATTTGCTTCTAATTAATTACTGTGATCGCGCACAAGAGGACTTCTCAAAAGACCTTGAAAGTGATAACAGCACTTCTCTGTCTGGCGACTGGAGCTCTTCTACATGAAGGAGACTTTCCTCCAAATGGCAAAAAAAAAAACATCAAAAAAAAAAAAAACATGGTGAAAATGGAAGAGAGCATGCTTGCTCCTGACAGTGCAAGGGAGAAGATGAAGGAGTGGAGATAAACTAAAAGGGTACACACAGGAAAATAGGAAATGAAAAATAGGGTTTGATTTTACACGAAAGGTTAATAGCAGAAAAATAATAGGAAACAATACTTTAGAAAATTTAACTGAACTGAATGATTTAAAAAAAAAAAAGTTACAACAGAAAAAAAAAAGATTTAAAAAGTGTTTTTTTGTGCAAATTTGTCACCCAATTGTCACAGGATTAGTGACACAATGTCTTCACAGTTAGCTCCATATAGTCTGCACATTGCCGCGGGAGCACAGTGGGTTCATCATAGCCATTGTGCATAAAAAGGGGGATGGGAGGGGTGAGGAGACATTTCCGGAATAATTGGAATGAAAAGTAGTTCAATTTACATCAAATTGGCTCCTATGACAGTCAGTTCCTTTGCCAATTCAAATATATTGTCCCCATAATTTCTTTTTTAACACTGCAGACAGGCAGTGGGTTGTCTTCTCGGGCACTGTGAAACTGCCGTAAAGAATGCGAGAAGGTATCTCATATAAGCACAACAAAAACTGTGTGAAACCTGCTGTGTATGTTCATTACTCCTTTCATTAGCTACTGTCACCACGCTCTGCATTCCTCTCTTCGGAGTGAGGAGATATGGCCTTGTTAAACATAATGTACATTTTAATTATGACTCTGTTAATGCCATAGATTCCAAATAGAGACAAATCCCATTTCGCTCTCTCTCCCCCTCTCCCATGGTCTCGGTAGTCTTTGTCATTAAGGTCATTATCTGCCCTTGAGCATGATGCATCACTTCACCATGGAGCATAATGATGAGCAGAGCCAGAAAGTCAGGCCTAACAAAACATTCTGCAGGTATCCATGCAGTCGTGATGGTGTTAGATTGTTATCCAATTATGCCCCATACATTCAACATCTGCTGATTAAAGCTCTGCTCTCAGGCCAGGTCTCTTTGAAAATGTCAGGATTCCCAAAGCACTGGATACATTTACAGTATATTGGTTATCGTAAAGACGAACGAGGGACTGGGGAAACTTCCAGACCAAGGGTGTACAAATGAAACCCCCAAAAGCAAACCCTTCTTGAACACAAGAGGTGCCATTTGTCAAGTGCATATATAGAGATCACACTTGAATAAGTGCATTTATTTTCAATTAATGATTGTGGTTCTGCTTGACATTCTTTCCTTCCCCTGTTCTTTTTAATTAGCTGAATCAAATCTGCGTGATTAAAGAAAAAAAAAAAAGAAAAAGAGGCATCCTCAGCCACCCACTCACCCACCACAAATGACAGTTCTAGAGAAATGTGTCCCTTCGAACGGTACCCGGAACAGTATCAAAGTGTGAACGGCAGATGGTTCATTGTAGTGGCTTCGGTATGCAGCACTGTGCATTCTTGACTTCAAAATCTCCAAACCCTACCCATATAATTGAGTGCTAATTGAGATGAGATAGTGCTTGAGAGAAGCTTCACACTGAGTCTGTAGAGGCAGCTGCAGCCCTGTAGACCAAGTCTCCGGCTGGGCAAAGCCGTGTCTGGCTGGATGGACGTTAGCCAACTACCTAGTGAGCTAAGTTAGCTGGCTAATGAGTGTGTGAGTTAGAGTAACTCACATTAACGTTAGATACGTGAATGTGTTAAGGTTTAGGACAGAAGACGACCTGGCTGAGTGAGAGCTACCCAACCAGAGGTAAAGGGGTGTAACAACACAGCATATTGTATTGTAATGTGACATTATATCTTGTATCATAGTGAGCGTGATATTGATTTGCATCACAATACAAAGTGAAGTGTATTGTGGTGAGTTTGTTAGCTTGAGCTAGTGTTTCAGCTCCTCACTAGCATGTAAGATCACTGACTATACAGCACAGCTTTTGTTCACCACACAGCTTTTTGTTTAGCACAGGGTGCTATGAAGCAGGCCTCAATGGCAAAACTCCACTGTTCCATACTACAGTTTCAAATACTGTAGTCTTTGTGAAAACTGCATACGTAGTGAAAGTGACTACTTGTCATTACAAACACACTCAATCACACATGGAGCAAAATAAAGTGTGACCTCTGCATTTAACCCATCACACTTGGAGCAGCGGGCAGCTATCAACAGCGCCCAGAGTGCAGTGTAGCGGGACAGTTCCTTGCTCAAGGGTACCTCAGTGGTACCCAGGCTGGGACTGAACCTGTGACCTACTGTTTGCAAAGGCAATCTCCTAACCATTAGGTCACCAGTGCCCTAAAAACATAGGTTTTAATCAGAAATTTCTTCTTAAGAAGAGTTTGTGAGTGAGGTTCATTGTCATTGAGGTTCTCCAGTAACTGCGTTTTGCTAATTGGCCCAACAAAACAAAAAGGTTAGTGATAAATTTAGCAACACGCCAACCCTCTTTAGCTAGCGCGCTAGCTAACACACAGTTGAAACAGTGTTTACATATGCAATTTGTATTTAATTTAATCATGTAATAAGCTTCTTCAAAACAATGTATTTGAATAAATTAGTAGGATACTTTCCTTTTATGTTAATAGAACCTACCTCACCAACATTTTAGCGAACTAGCCAACTAGTGCGCTTATATCCGGCTTCTTCTAACCAAGCTGGGTCTTTGCCCAGTCTGGGGCCTGGTCTCGGAGGTTGTAGCTAGATCTCCCTCCTCTGCTTTGGCAAAGATGGCTGCTGTCCTTTCAGCACCAGCACCTCTGAGGCCAAGAGAAATCAGCACCATGGACAGTGCATTGCCCTCACCACTGCTGATAGCTCCCAGTCTCCCAGCTTTGGATGAGAGATCAGTAGGAAAGCACGGGATGCAGCTGAAATCCCATTTAACCGTACAGAGCTCAGCGAGAGCGAGCTTAAAGCAGAGACTGCCAGATGATTGGGCAAACCCCACCTGTGAGAGATGGTGAAAGAGTTCAAAGAGAGAGAGCACATGCTGTAGTGCAAACTCTTTGACTTAGCCTTGGCAGCCTGACCCCAGCGAGACCTTTCTTCCACCTTTTTCATAGATCACCTGCCCCTTCTCGACGTGTGCCGTAACTGGAGGAGGACTACATTAGAGACTGTGAACACGGATGGGTTTTTATACTCGCTGTCTGTAAGCACAGTGTTCTTTATGTCCGGCAGCTTTCATCTAACAGCATTCAGCTATGGCTCGCTCGTTTTGAATGTGAAGTGCATTCTAATCCCATTAATCCCTACACTAATTATAGTGCTCCTATTGCTGTGGAATGAAAGATGAAAAAGATAAGGCGACTCCCCGCAGCCCTAAATAATATCAACGGTGGACTCTGGCAAGTGGAAAATGCTTAACATTTAAAAGGTAAGCACTGTCTGTAGAGGCAGAAAGCCACTATTCCTCCTCTTGTCATCAAGCAATCATTCTGCTCCGCTAAACGGTATGCTTGGGCAAGTGCTGAGGGTGTAAAGAGAGTCACCGCGGGGACACAGTTACGGAAGAATATGATCTTCATGAGCATTCATAAATAAGCTCATCCAAAAGCGTCCGCGTGAAAGAGTCTCACCATGAATACAGAGAAAAAGCTGGTAAATCCATTCCCTGAATTCCCTCAGAGAGATGGCCTGAAATGAAGCAGGTTTTTAATATAGGTTGGAATGAGTCAGGAACGAGATGAGAGGACGAGCGAGACACATAGAGACAGAAAAAGAGAGAGAGAGAGAGAGAGAGAGAGAGAGAGAGAGAGAGAGAGAGAGAGAAGATTTTTAATTGAAGCTGCGGGAGGCCACAATAAAGTTCACAATAAAATGCAGAAAAACACAAATCATATTAGTAATGCTGGATACATGCGCAGTCTAAAGCCCAAAAGACGAGTTGATATTTAAACGATTGTGTAGGTGTTCTAAACGATTGCTTTTGTCTAAACTGCTGACAGCAGACAAACTTCAGCATGCCACAGCTTCCTGTGCTTGGCATCAAGCGTGAATTAATAAATAATAAAAGAAGAACGTCAGTGCACGAGGACGAGGGCAAGGCGGAATGCAAGAAGGGGCGGGGCTTTGATTTTGACAGACACTTTTTCTTTTCCGGCTCAAGTCAGTTCGCTCAGTGATAAACTGTTCGGCCCATGATCGCGAGCTCAAACGCTTAAGACACAATGAACGTATTCCCCATTTGTTTTGTTCGGGCAGGTGCTGGACATAACTGTCACGTTCTGAGCAGCAGTGAACTAGACAAAGGCAAATACAAAAGTGCTGTACTGCTGCTTCTCTCGAAATAAGCTGCACTCGGGGAAAGAAGACGCACAGCGCATTTCACATACTGCTGTTTCGAAATCCCCTCTGGAAGAAAGTCATTGAGCTGTATGTGTATGCCTGTGTGGAGTTTTTTTTTCCAGCATACTGCAGAGTTGGCAAAAAAAAAAAAAAAAAAGAGCAAATAAATAAATAAATAAATAAATGCTGGAAATATCTGCTGTGTCATTCTGTTATCTGTCATTCTGCGGCAGGGAGGGAACAGTTTAATCTTGATTGTGCCGCCTTTTTGCTACATACTCCCCTGGTTGGGAGGCACACTCGCTAGAATGGAGGGATTGAGGGAAGGGGACTGAGGAAGACATGTTTGGGCTCAGTGGATGAAGGGGCCTCTGGAGACCCAGCTCTGATGTAGTGTTATGCCAAGTGCAGGGCAGGGCATGAGGGTCAAGGCACCAGCAGATACAGTATGAGGCCTCCTCCGATCCTGCTGGGCTTTGTCATTTGCTGCTTGTCACTCGCAGAGGCCAGCAGTGCATAAATAAAGGCACGTCCGTACCTCCTGGTATAATATTCACATTTATTCACATCACATTAATGGACCTCTATATACACCCTGATCAGCCACAACATTAAAACCAGGCGAAGAGAACAATGCCGATTATGTTTTCATGGCAGCACCCATCAGGGGGTGGGATATATAAGGCAGCAAGTGAACGGTCAGTTCTCAAAGTTAAGGTGTTGGAAACAGGAACGTGGGCAAACATAAGGATCTGAGTGACTCTGAAAAGACAAGATGAGAACAACAACAATTTGCAACAAGATCAGAGCATCTACAAAACAGCAGGGTGTTCTCTGGTATGCAGTGGCTGGAACCTACCAAAAATGGTCCAAGGAAAGACAACCAATTAACCGGTAACAGGATTATGGGCACCCAAGGCTCACTGATGCACAAGTGGCACAAAGGCTAGCTCATGTGATTTGATCCCACAGAACAGCTGCTGAAGAAGATAAAAAGGTGTCAAAACCCAATGTGGCTGTATATCCACAGCCTGTCAGAGTGCCCATGCTGACAACTGTCCACTGCTAGGAGTACCTACAATGGGCAAGTGTGCATCAGTAGATGGCAATAAAGGAATAGAAGAAGATGGCCTGGTCTGAAGAATCATGTTTTCTTTTACATCGTGTGGATGGCCAAATGCAGGCGTGTTTCTTTGACATGTGCCATGAATCTAAACACTTTTGGAGACAAAGTACATACCTTCATTCCAAAGATATTCCCTAATGGCAGTGCCCTTTTTCAGCAGGATAATATACTATATAATGATGAACAGACCAATAAAAATCATTAGAAATAAAAAAAAAATTTAATTGTATTATAATGAGAAATAGTTAAACTATTACAGAGAAATACGACGTGATGACAGTTACAGACATTGTGCTCTGTGGTTGACTGCTCACAATTCTGTCCACACACCTCCCCACCAATGGCAGTGTTTCCTTAAACAGGCGAGAACGAGCCATTTGCCTTTGTAATCAGATCAATATGCGTTCTCAACACCTCACGACAAATGGCAGATGTGAAAGCTTTGGGCCTGCAGCGAATTGAACGCATAGGAAATCAATCCAGGAAAGATCCACAGTTGTGAAGAGAGAGAGAGAGGGACTTTAAATAAGCTTGTCCGTCCAGTACAAAACCGCCGGCTGGGCCCTCAGAGCCTGTCTGGAAACGCCTTGCCCAAATTGTTCAGCGCATTCGCTAGTCAGCGCTAACTGGTTGTGACATCTATGACACGGGCAGTCACATTAACGCACCTCTTCACTTTGTGTCCCGTACATTTACCTCCTTCAGTTGTAAGGCAAAGTGACACGGTGGAGCTCTGGCCACCCCATTACTTACACCGCCACACACATTCCCAAAGTGGCCGGCAGGAAGTAAAAAGGTGAAGTCCAGTAAAATTACAGTCACTGCTGCTGGTAACACATCTGAGCCCAGGTCTCTCTTCTAGCTGTTTCTAAATTCTGATCCCGGAGAACTTCTGTCGCACTTATTTTGGTGTTGTCCCTATTGTAGCTACTGAACTAATCAGCTGATTACAAGCCCATTCTGATTCGAAGGTGGGCGGGATAGAGCAAACAAAGCTAATTAGCAGAGCAGGGTTTTTTTGGAACCGCCCAAGAGCAAAGTACAACCCTTTAGCTGAAGAATCAATTTTTATTGTTGGTAATTACAAGCACAACACCCGTATAAAAGAAGCCCAGGGTATAGTGCTTAGAGCAGAGCTGTTTTGACAGAATGATTGCAAAGTCCTCAAAAAGTCCACAAATCAAAAAGAAAAGTGTTTTGGGCTCAAACAGTAGAATACAGGACACATCTAAACATGACATTTTCTGAAGCTATGTGCATATAATACTTATACAGAGATTGGTCTCTGTTTCTCATCTGTTTACAGAAAACATTATTAGGAAGCTGGCACGGCTACTGAAAACGTGTTACTCATTCCCTTTCAGATATGGATCACATTTCCTTTCTCTCTAAATACACTAAAATCACTGCTGTAAGCTGCAACTATTATTGTTAGTTCCCAGCAGGGCTACTAATAGGTTGGAGTAACAGGGCTGGAGCCTGAAATAGGGTTGGGGCTAACAACCAATGGGCTGGAGCATACAGCTAAAAGGACTGGACTATACAACCAATGTGCTGGAGCATACAGCTAAAAGGACTGGACTATACAACCAACAGGGGTGGAGCATACAGTTAAAAGGACTGCTCTATTTGTGAATGGGTTAAATGTAGAGGTCACATTTTGTTGTGGTGTACTTTGTGTGATGGGGTGTGTTCACAATGACAAATAGTCACTTTCACTTCATTAATTTTTTTCAGGCTGAATGTGGATATAATCTAGACGTGTATAATCAGAACTCAAAACTGATTCCACCAGCTCAATAAAAACTGCAGGTGCAAAAGGGGTAAAGACAGTGTGTAAATAAAGGAAGATTGCAAACAGACTTCACATGTAGCAAAGCAAAGCCTTGATAATGAATTAATGAGGTAATGAGTAAGAAAACACTGCAGTGTCTGTACACTCGTCATGTCTCACATCCACAACATTGTCCAAACATTTAAAAAAATATTGTGTTAGTGGGAAAAACAGCAGCAGCAAGTTGCAACACTTAGGTGTTCAGTTTACTATCTGCGAGCTGTGTAGTGTGTGATCCCCAGTTAACGTCTTTTAATGTACCCAAGGCTTAACAGAGCTGGTGGATACAACAATAGAGAAAAAAAAGGAGTTGGGGTAGACGGAGTAAGGCCAGATGTTTATTTTCCTAAGCTCCACATTTCCAAATCTGAGTTCTCATGCTTTTGAACTACGTAGAGTCAGGAACTACAATCTTATGACAGTATGTCTCAGTTATGGGAGACACTGTAGTATTCCCTTCTTCCCTAATCCGCACTTCAACTCAACATTGCCGTCCTGGCACTCGTGAGCGGCCGTCGTTCAAAAATTCCACATCTCAACGCGCATGTGATTCGGCATCAGAGCAGAGGAAGGTCAGCCTCTCGCTGCTAGAACATTTGACCTTATCAGCCACATTTGATTTGAGAGCATAATGAGTTGTAATAAGTGGAATCATTCAAGCCACTTTCAGACCCACCCCCTCACCCTCCACCGCCCCTTTCAGAGCGCAGAGTTCCTCTCTCCAGCTTAGGCCAGCCCGCGGCGAGCCGTGCGTGGCTCTCTCTCGCTCTCCGTGGGCCGAGAGGTGGTGGATCAGCCCTCGGGCTGTGGCAGATGAAAGAGTAGAGCAGGGGTGGGAGCAGGCCCAGGAGAGCAATCACGCCAGGCTCTCCAGACACAAATGTGCTGACACAGGCCGAAGCCATGACCAGACGCAGCGGCTGACACACATACAGAGCGCAACGGGGAGGGAGAGAGGCTCGGGGAATAGAATGGGCCATGCTGGATAGGGGGGAGTGGAGGTTCAGAATACATACTGCAGCACCAGTGCGCTGTAGAAAACACACAAAGCAGAAGAAAATAAACACAGCCAAAGTAAAAAGGCACAGGGGTATGTGCACACACTGGTAATACACACATACAAAGATGGAACTGCCAAGCAAACGAGAAGCACACATGTACACACTGGAAACACAAAAACAGCCTAGAATGCGGGAGACTGCCAAGCAAACAAGAGGCGAACACACACGCACACACACACACACACAAGCTCTGAGGAAGAACGAGACGTGAGTATGAAGTGAAAGAAGAAAAAGTGGCTGAGGTGTGCTCCTGCAGACTATGCAGAGGTTGGAATACAGTGTGCAACGCACACACATACGCATACGCACAAGCAGTGTGAACAGAATGGATTGCACAAGCATTCAGTGCATAAAGTCAGTGCTGGCGACAGTGACTAATGGCCTGGGATAGTGACGAGCTGGAGCTTTCGGCACCGATGCCACAGGCGATTCATCATAACGCTGCATATGTAAGAAAACACGGAGCATTTTTCCACACCCGCTTACTGCTCGGTACCATGATCCCGGGGTCCGGAGGTTAATGCCAGCAACAGTGGCTAGCGTTCTGTAGCTCTATCACGCAAACAAACACATCAGATGAGTCAGCGAGGAGTTGTTTAAAAGCCCTGGGGCAGATACACGCAGGGATGGCACTTAATGGAACAGCAGCCAATGAGATCATTTCTGAGTGGCCTACAGTTTCAATCAAACTAAAAAAAAAAAAAAAATATCAGCCATGAGGTACATGCCAGGCACCAATTTAAGATGAAGGTAGGCACCGAGTCCAAATGGATTAAGGCTAAGCCAACACAAATAAATAAATAAATATATAAAGGCTAAAGCGCTATTCAGTATCCAATTGTTCCACTAATAGAAAAGAGGAGAGCATGCGGGTGTGCATGAACAGAAACCTAATCTCGTTAATAAAGCAACTCGACTTTAGAGGCACCTCGGCGGATGGAAGCGAGGGAGAGAAAAAAAAAACTGCATTCGGAAGGTGGTCCTTTCAGAGGGTGCAGGAGCATGAAATTAATACGACATTAGCCAGAAGAAAGACAAATTCTCACACGGATGCTCAGGCTCAGCTAGCGCACACAAAGAGGATGCACATTCGGGCCTGGGGTGGAGCTAAAGATGAAATGTAGCCCCTCCCCCATCTTATTACTGGATGAAAGTAGGGGTTTCATATGTAGCTATGCAACTACATGTGGCAAATAGGTTTATTATTAATAATAATAATTCATTATTAATATCAAACCCAAGGTTGCTTGAATAATAATTCAATACTAATAGATTATTATTATTATTATTATTGTTATTATTATTAATGATAATAATAGTTTAATATTAAGGCACAAAGAGAGGGGGGGGAAAGAAGTGTGTAAGAATGGATTTTGAATGTTTTTGAAATATTAATCAAATAAAAAATGATAAGTTGAGTTCAGGGGAAAAAACACACAAGATAAATGTTGAATACAGGCTCATTAACATAACTGTTTCTATTATTGGACAGTAGTTGCAGCAGGGCTACATGTGTAATCCCAACACTCCTATTCATTATGGAGCACTACTACTTATTATCATCAGTATTTAGCCAGTATTTAGTATTTAACATTCTCAGCAGAAACATTTATTGGCTCCACTTTATTTCCGCATCATACAGAGAAGTAGTTGTACACATGTAGTCCCTCCCCCAACTCAATTCCAACATGTTGCTCCCCAACTTCCAGCTTGTACAGAGTGTAAAACTACACAGTGTCAAAAGCAAAGACAATTCTGTTTATGACAGTTACTCCGCATGTCTTCAGTCATCAGCAGGAGATCATTAGCTGCTGCTTCCTCTTTGCTGCTCTTATTTTGACTCCTAGTGGTTTGTTACAATTGTTGCAGAAAATGAACAGGAAAGTGTGGTTAAACTCCCAAAAAGTATTTTGTAGGTTGGGAACGAAACCTGCCATCTTGCCACCATTTTTCACCTGAATCTATCATCACTAGCTTGCAATTTGGTGTTTATCATGAATGATTCAGGCGGACGAACATGATTCTCTACTTAATATGCTGTCAAAAGTACAAGACGTTGTGGTTTAGCTGGACAGCTGCATGTGCCCAAACATCTATGGGATGCTACATTCGGCTGTGATGCCCTAATGGAGCTACAAGATATGTTTAGAGAGGATTGCCTGTCACTTTGTATGAACGTCCTTCCATGGCTTCACTGAGCCTCTGCTCTAGAGCCTCTCGCTAGGCCGATGCTGGGAAAAGGCCGGCAGGCATGGGTTTATTTGGGATATCTGGATTAATTGGTGCGACAAAATGTCCACACACTTTGCATTACAAAATCAGTGACGCATTTATTCAGGGTCACTTCTGTGGCACTTTAGGACATTAATCAACACGCTCGTACAGCCTCGGCCAGCAGACAACAAAGAAATAACGCACAATAGTGAAACCAACCCGCACTGCTCTCCTTTCCTCCTCGGTTGGGGATACATTCAGCTTGTGGCTGCGAGCCAGCGAGCCCTGCCTGGCTGTGAAGAGAGAGTGACCCAACACTCATAAATTATTCCGCTCTTGGTCCTGGCCACCTGTGCAGGAGCACGCCGAGGACACAGGGCTGCCCTCCACTGTGACCTGGTGATGTGATGCGCACACACATACACACGGGCAGCCAGGTCTGGAGCTACAGGACACGGTCTGCACTTCCCCTCCCCACACACCTGCATCACATGACCTTGGGAAGTAGCAGGGGAAACTGGGACACCAGGCTCGCCTTCCCGAATTAAACAGACAGAAGGACCCCCGTCATCCCGGTCATCCTCATCATCCCCGTTGTCCAAGGCTGGGCTCAAAGGACCAGACTGGCTAAGCGACAGCAGAGGAACCAAGGCCAAAAACAGCATGCTGACCGGGATTCCATTACAGCTATCTGGGATTAGCAGATACAGATTTGTGACTCTACCCTAATTATTGACAAGACATTTCAGTACTTATACTTCAGAAAGCGTCCGCTCTAAACTGCACCCTTAATTCATCACCCCATGCTAAATTACTCTATTACTGCAAAGGCATTCTGAACACTGCTGGAATACATAACATTGCTAGAATATTCTACAAGCCGTGACTTTCATATAAATTCATGAGAATGTGTCCACCCTCCGAATGAAAGAATAACACCAAGGATTTCTTCCAGTGCCAGAAAATTTCCTGTTTTTTTTTTTTTCAAAACGCAAGAAAAACAGGAGCAGAGCAATTTTGTTGCAGTGCATCCATGCCAGCTCCATTAAAACTTCACACAAATCTAGGATACAAAGTCAAGGCTAACAAACCCTTATTGCAGCCTCTCCAGTCTGAGCCCACAGGTGAAAACGAAATAGAATGGAAATGCAGCAGTGGGGAGCAAACGGATCAGCAGATGATGAGTCATGAATTTAATGAGAAACAGTAAATCCTGCATGCTTTGGTCCGAACGCAGATTCACAGTTCCCAGATTTAAAAGTGACCTCGGCCAGTTCAATGTTTACTCTGAAAAATGCTGGTGGAAGGGACGCAGTTGGTGCTATTTTTGCAACTAGTGTTTCTCGTCTTGTGCCCTCCAGCATGTGCTGTTGCCACCCAACTGGAACCACGCAGTACACAAAGCATTTCATCTCCTGCTGGTCCTCGGTTGGAGCCTGATGTAGATTAGAATGCAGCCTGTATGGAAGCTCTGCTAGCTTAGACGACTCCACCGCCGGCACAATCGCAAAGTACTCATTAAAACGAGAGGGGTGGGTGGGTGTGGTGGTGGTGGTGGGGTGTGTGTGTGGGGTGTGTGTGTGTGTGTGTGTGTGGATGGGGTAAGGAAGTGACAGTAGAAGAACAAGTGCAGGCGAAGCACGCAGGTTTCCAATAGCAAGAAGTCACTGAACAGCGACTCCACCTCCACTGTAATCAATCCATCCATCAATTCATCCAGCCATCCTGCAGGGATCGGTCAACCAATGATCGATCAGATCCGGAGCTTTAATTAGTAAAGGGCTCCATTTCAGGGTGGATCGTGCCAAAGACATGGGGGACAGTGAGAGGGAAACGTGGAAACGTGGCGCACAGCATGCATTATTCATGGTTCTGAGGCAAGCCTACCCTGAAGATGAGTGGGGAAGTTCAAGCCTGACACAAGTGTGTCTGGCCAGGAGTGCTAGCCTATTAGATAATGCAGAAGTGGGCTGAGGAGAGAGGTTCCGCTCGTACAGTGTAATCATGTTAAACTGAGGTGAAGGTCCTCAGGGAGTGTTAACTGGATCTTACTCATGGGCCTCATCAGGGCCTTCCTCCTTATTAGTGCTCTTAATTACTCTGAGATGAAGATACAGAGAGGGTCTTTACTCCTGCGCTGGGCCATTTCAGATTAGGAGGCACGATCACAATCATGTCCATTGCTGTGAGCAGAAGAAGCTCGAATACTTTTGAAAAGCATGAATATATAATGAAAAAGGTCAAACTGTAATATAAATTCAGTGTCATAATAAAACCTTTTCATTTGTCATTTTTCTAACATCGCCTTCACCTTATTCTTACTATTACACCCTAGAAACCAATATTATGAGTCAAGGGTACATCACCAACAGCAGGTTATAAAAAGGCTTGGCACAGCAGCATGACACAAGGCAACAGGCCATGCTGAACCATTCTCAACTCTATGCACATCACTGATGAAGCCCAGGTCATGCAATGCAGATTATTCAATCCAAAAAACGAATGTGACCACTCATTTCATGACCCATCGCATCTCATCTTGCTATGTGTTTTGTAAAAATGTTACATAGTAAATTGAATGGGTTGTAAATATTAAAAACTGCACTGTTTTTATAATATAGTTTTAAATTCTATGTTTAAATAACATTAAATGCCAAGTGATTCAGCTTCCCAATCCTCATCTGGGAGAATGTTCAAAAGCAGCAGGGTTCATCCCCCTGCCGGGATCCTAACTACTTTATTAATATGGATTTTATGTGTGTGTGTGTTTGTGTGTGTGTGTGTGTGTGTGTCTGTGTGTGGGCAAGTCTGTTATGGGTGGGTACTAATAAGCCAAAATTTCAATCACACATTCAATGGGGCTGACCAAGCACAGTAACCTCAAACTGTTTTACAGGTATTTCGTCTCCATCACCACCACAAAAGAGAGTCTTACATTCCACGACAAATGCAATGGGAATCAAGTGAAGCATAGCTGCAGAAATAAAGGGCTGAAGACCTGGTAAGAACGTGTGGCAAGGTATTCAGCTAATAACACCAAAGCTTGATCTTTGTCCCTTGTACAGATGCGGATGCCTTTGGAATTCCTTGAAACATCCATATTCTATTCATTTATTTCTTTATTTAAAGAATCATTAGCGATGTCAACATCAATATAGCCAATTTATTTTTGGAATATTTTAAATCACCTCCTAACCAAAGCAATACATTTTTTTGTTTCATATTTTTTTTCAATTTGTACGATTTTTCTTCGTCAAGCCACTGCTTCAACAGCTCCTGCTTCTCGGGATCATTAAAAATACAACTGACCCGTCTATGATACTGTCTTAAAATGAGCTACTTTATTATGGACTAAGCATTGGTATTAATAAAACTCCTAGAAACTTCAGCTGCATCTGGGTCTTTCACAGTTCAGAGTGCCTTTCATAACACAATATTTTTAATTTAGCACTAAAGTTTGAATGTCTGTCCAAGTGCAGAAAATGAAAAAGGAAATGAAAAGGCCTACACCTGCTCTCCGGCATGGAGATGTAATATGATCGCTGCGATTAGTAACTATCTCAGCAATTCAATGATTAAATGCTCCTAAAGTCTATTTTAGAGTTGACATGTAATAAGGGACAAACGCTGCCTTCCTGAGGTGAACAACTCACAGAATCACAAGGGTGAGCAATTACATCGTGTAATTTCAGCAGTAGCAGCAGCCCACAAGTACGACACCATTCAGCCTTCAGCAACTTTCCCACTTAACAAAAGTAATAAAGTCTAGTCAAGTGACGTGTTTAGGGGGTGTGTCTGTACACAGATATGCAGGAGATTTGAGGTCTGATTTCAGGATTGTTGAATTGCAACAACAACAAAAAAGCATAAAAATTGCTTTAATAATGACTTTATATTTATGTTGTGTTTTATTTATGTATTTTTAATATGATGAACTGAATAAGGCTAATCATTTTATTTGGCAGCGCCATCTACATGCTGCTCAACATATCAGCTCCCTAAACTTTAAATGCCTTCTTGCATTTTTGGTACTGCCAAGCAAACGTTTGAGCAGGCCTGTTCATACAATGGCTGTAACGAATTGGGTCACATGAACACAAGGAGACACGGAGGGGCGTATACGTGACAATGTCAAACACATATGTAATGATGTAGTGGCCAAAAAAGATAAAACAAATATAACTGTGATTCTTCAAGGATCCCTACCTTAGTACAGCTTTGCATACCCTTGTCATTTTCCCAAGCAGCTTCTTGAAGATGTTCCTCCATATACCGAGCACTTGTTGGGTGCTGAAAGCTACTGGTTAAATAAATAACTAAATTAATGCATTTGTTTGGTCTAGAAACATTAATACTTCAACTTTATTTTTATATTGTTCTCAAAAGCAATTGTTTTCAAAAGTATTTAAAGTCTTTAAAATGAAGAAAAAATGACCTTTGGCTGGTATCTGTGGACCTGGACTGCAAACACAAACTCAACACTCACTACAATATACATTTTTTTGACTCATCAGTTCCAGTCATGCCCCATAAAAAATTTAAAAAATCCCTGCCCAAGCTGGTACCACAGAAGCATTACTGTTATCTGAGCTAGGTCAGTAAGTTTGTACATATATTACAGCAAATAGAAAAATCTCAGAGAGCAAATGTGTAACTCAATTGTGCAAAGAACAAACAGTTCATCAACATGCATTAAACCAAATGACATCGGGAAGGTAACAAATAAAGGAAATAGAACGTATATATGGTTTCCAAAGACCAAGAATAGAACAATGCATCTGTATGATGTAACTACGGCTACGGATCAGTTATGAATGTAACTGCATTTTTATTTCAAGGCCATCAAGCACTGTGTATAAAGTGTGAAATGCACCACACCAACACTTCTGACATAGAAATCTGACATAGATATCTTCAGAACATCAGTCACCTTTTACTGTTACACTAATTAAACAAAAAAATGTAGATAATGTAGTTACATGCTTACCCAGGAAGCTTCTGCAGTGCATCCAACAATAAAGCATCAAGGTGTTGCTTTAATATGGTGATAGAAGACACAATAGCACACATTGCCCTGCTCAGCTTTCCCTCACATGTCCACATGGCCTTGTAAACATGCTCTAGCCTTTGTGTTTTTATACCACCATTGTTTTATTAAAATGCCCATGGAAGAAATTTTCAAACCCATTAAGTCACAGCCACACTGTTGTACAAATTAGCGATAAAAGCCCACATATGGTTGCATGTGTTTTAACTGAAGACTTGCTTACAGTTCTTTGAACATAATAGTGCCCTGTTTACCCGTTACATGCCCGTGCCGTCTTCTTTTCATGTCTAATTGTAAGCCAGGACCCCACGGCAAATAGAAAGTCTAATTCCAATTGGGGTCCACTTAAGTTCAGAGAAAATAAAATGAGAGAAAAATGACAGAATCAAGCCGGGCCGGATCAAAGCCAGACAAGGGGGTGTTGGCATTTATGGAGGCTGATGTTTTAGTTAGGTGGAACACACCTCGGAGGGGTCATGAACTCCCTT
This sequence comes from Arnoldichthys spilopterus, assembly GCA_037974385.1. Lineage (NCBI taxonomy): Eukaryota > Metazoa > Chordata > Actinopteri > Characiformes > Lepidarchidae > Arnoldichthys > Arnoldichthys spilopterus. The sequence continues at coordinate 8,793,490 of JBBPDA010000025.1, read as the reverse complement.
GCTGAGTCTAAGACCTAGATCCCTCTGTCAGGAGGTTAATCCAGCTCCTCCTCACTCGCTCACACACTCGTCTCTCTCACCCGGCATCCCCCTTTTCTCCCGCTGTGACATCACAGGCCACAGAAAGCTCTAGAGACCGCTCACAAATCCACATCCTCTCACCGAGTCAGAGCAAAGCTCCAGCCTTTTGGAGGAGCTGCAGGGGAAAGAGGGGGGAAAAAAAGCGCAAAGAGTCAAATAATAGAACAGAAGAAAGCGAGACGGCAGAAAAATAGCATCTGCCACGCTTCCGCAGAATGTTAATGCCTTTAAAGCAAGCCAGAGGAGGCCTGAGAAAAGATGCGCCGCATTGTTTCCAAACATGATTAAGATTCACATTAGTCTCTCCTTGGCTGCCCACTACTTCGCTATTGCTTGACGGTGACAGGCTTGTTGGGTGGGAAGGTGAAGAATAATCAGCAGCGCTGTAGGTGGTTGGTACCGCCCTGCAGAGCCACGCTGGTGGCCATATTGTGAAGGAGACCAAATACCAATAGTGAGGATGTGATCCCCAAACCCCTCCCATGGAGATCCGAGCTTACACGCTGTGACCAGTCCACCACGCTACACACACTCGGACACACTCCATGTGGTGCATTACTCAGAGTTCAGAAGCGCACACACACACACACGCAATGGGCTAATATTAGCCACATATGACAGGTCTTCCCTGCTGAGGGACAGCAGCTTCCTCTTCCGCATTTGCTCCAAATAGGCTCCTGTCCGTTAACCGCGGATTTAATTCCATTATTTAAATGAAAGCATCTGCTCTCGCTGCAAAGGTTCATTCTAAGTGAACTAATTGAACGGATCAAATGACTGGGTAATTCAAGCGGGGTCATGCTTAATACTCTGTTTTCGATCGATCTTCGGTGTATTCGAGGTATTCTCGGTACGAGGCTTAAGGGTCCAGTGACAAAGTGAGCTTTAACTAGGCTTATCAGCTGCCTTTCCATATCGATTGTCCTTGAGAGGCAAACCAAATTACACCAATGTGTGCAAAAAGGTCTCCCTTAACATCATAAATTAGGTTTGCACATAAATCAACCTTGTAGCCGCCATGTAGAGACAAATCCATACAACAAATACGAATCAGTCAATCAGAAAGGACGCCAACAAACCAATCATTATCTAATTCACTGAACCGAACAAACATGCAGGAGCAATTGCCTATATCTCACACATCAACTAACAAAGTGAAGCAGATAAAATGGACAACGAGAGAAGATATACTATAATAAGAGGCTTATCATATACACAGACACACATGCACACATATATTGTATTATATGTGTACATTATATATACAACATGTTTATATTTTCAGCATATGTGAACAAGCACACAGTTCGTCTGATTTTGATCTGGTCTGTTTACAGACTGAGGTGATTATACTCAAATGACACATAAAATTGACATTCTGTAACCATCATAATTTAAATACACAATAAACAGACCAGTCACATGGAAACAGGAAGTGCACTCTTACATTTACCACACTTTCAGGTCTATAGCATTAGAATCAGGTTCCAGATTCGGTGCCACTGGTTCGAACCTCCTGCAGGAGAAGCAACTAGCCTTCTTTAAACCTGAAATCTAGTCTGGCAGTTTGCTTTGTAAAGAAGTGTGTGGTGTCATCATGTCTTCAGTACTAATTCTATAATTTTAGGTCATTTATTTCTCTACACTGCCCATTAGGGCCTTACCCTTGTGAACAGAAGGTCGCAGGTTCAAGTCCTGGCCCAGGCACCACTGAGGTACCCTTGACCAGGGTACCGTCCCACAACACTGCTCCCTGGGCTCTGTTGATAGCTGCCCACTGCTACGCGTGTGCATGTGTGATGGGTTTAATGCAGAGGTCACATTTCCTTGTGTTGCACTGTGTGTGTGTGGTTGAGTGTGTTCCCAATGAATAAAACAGGAACCACCACAGGGCTCCTGCTTACTAGACATTACTTGGTTACGGGACCATCTTCAGTGCGCATTTTTTACTCTTATCCCTTTTTAAAGCAACAGTAAAATGTATTTATAAATGTATTTATTGAAATCACTTGGAAACCCCCTGCTCTTGGGCACTAAAACTGTAAAGGGACAAATTCTTGCCCTTCAGTCACAATCATCAGCAATGTCATTTGAATGTACAGTAAGCTGAGCCTTACTTATATCATGACATCCTAAATAAGGTGTGATATATGCCTCTTAGATTGGAGAATGACCGAAACAGATGCACTGCATAATTGCGCATGACAAAAATAGAATGTGCAGTCAATTTCCATCGTGTTGACATATGTTTGGAATGGAGGACACAGTGAAATGGAAATGAGAAAGTCAAACCGAAGAGAGAGGAAGAAAGCTAAAAGATGCTACTGAGTTCTCTACAATAAACAACAGCCAAGAAGATATGATTTCCCTCCCCCGAGTCGTGTACAGAAATAGACACGACGCTTTCCGGCGTGCTTTGTTTAGATAAGCTACATAAATTAGCTAAATTGTCCATGTAAGTCATGAGACAGCTTTGAAAACAAATGCTATTTTCATAGACACTTCTATCTTTAGGACAGCCTTGGTGTCTTTGGGGCTAGTCCGGGACACGGGTTTTAATTTATGACCCCTTCAACCTCGAGAAGCCTGCAGGGACCAGAGAAATATCAAAAGACAACATCCGCAGGCTACTTCCATGTTGTCTATAATGGTTACAAAGGGACAGGCTCCCATATAGCCTCCACTTTGCTCTGTTAATCTCCAGTGCCCTCCTCCATCATCTCACCTCTCTGCTGTCACATCTCACTGTCTTGCAGTGTGGCTAAACGCCGGCTGCATGCACAAGCTACACACACACACACACACACACACAAACCCAGTGTCTCACTCTTGCTCTATCGGTTTTTCCTGTGTGATAGACTCATTTGTAATAGCTCTATATGATGGTCAAAGTACGGCCTGATAAACCGTCGTTCAGCTCTTAAACTCCGCTCACGTTCAGGGGCCAAATGGAGAGCAGGGTAATGCAGTAGGAGTTAATGGAACTAAAAGCCCTTTTCTTTTCTCATAAAGCATAACAATGAGAAACATGACAGCTTGTTAAGGGTCTTACAGAGTCACAGGCTGTCACTGAGCTACCTTTTCTAAGCCCCCCCCCCCTTCTCCTATACAGCCAAGCAACAGTGTGAGTGGCCGGCTGTCACCATGGATACATGTCCCCTCAGGACCTTTCTTATGTACATGCAAAGTGTTTGGAGCATGCACACGCACTCACACATTCGCACTCACAAAACAAAAGACTTGCATATAAGCTGTCAGCGTATACCTGCTATGCCAGTTCTAAAAGGACATTTCAATTCGGTTTTCTGCCGCAAAAGAAAAAGGAACATGCCATTCATGGACAGGCTGTGTGGGAGTTCTGCCAGACTGAGCCCCCTTTTCTCCTCCGCTCTACATCAGCTCAACCTTGAGCATGTCTCTGCAAAAAGACAGGCCAATCGCACTTCCTGGAAACCCTGTTATCAAACAGTGGCTGCCTTTCACCCTAAATATGAATCTGCTCCATATACATCAAGCACTGGCCTGGGCCACGGGCAGCCTAAGGAAGCTCTCTCTCTTCGCACAAACACAATGACAGTCATCCACAGTGAAAACACTCCGGGGAGAAACTTCGGCACAATTATCAGCGCTGGTTAACTTGACCTGACACAACGGCAACAAAAATAATTCAGAGGGAAAAGACCGAGACAGAAAGCCTTAAGAGCTCCCACTCTGGTCCTTGTTTTGTCTTGCGTCAAGGCATGGAGAGAGGGTATGGAAGCATCCAGGGGCCTTTTTTGTACATACAATCGTTTTTCTGCACCCGAAACAACCGTTTTATGTGTTTTTAATCATTTCATATTCTGAAGTCTCCAAGCACCATTTTCTTCACTAACAGGCTGCAATCCCTCAGGACCAATCAGCGATCTCAATTATAAAAACATCAGTCACCACATCATTAAAGTCTGAATCAGTATGCGTAAATTATTATCTAGGGGTGAAAAAAAGTGTGAATTATTGCAAACGGTATCCAGTCCTTAAAGAGGAATGTGTAAATCATATCAGGCCCGTAACAAAATCATGAAGTAGGAAGCACACAGAGAGGAGTCATTCCAATCAGGAGTTCGCTCACTCTTTCACTTTTTCTCTCTTGCCTCCTTGCTCTGACATGAAGCCAGGCTTTGTTCCATAATAGGCACATTTTGGAAAGGGTGCAGATGAGCTCCCTGATGAGTCAACAGTGTCGTATTTAACAGAGCTCCTCTAATTCTCACTGTGCCACTGCTGCTTCACCAGTCAGCTGGAAACTATGCACTTCACACAAAAATGTTAGTTTTGCTATATTACACAAGACAATACAATATAAGATGATATAAGGCATCGCAATATGAGCTTATTAAAGGTGAGACAATGCAATATAATACTAGACAACACAATAAAAGACAATCTGAGTCAATAAGACATGTCAGAACACATCATATTGTCTTAAATCATATTATACAGATATGACAATACAAGCGAATACTCTCTTTAAAATATAGGTGCCAGAAAGGTTTATTGGTGTGATGTCTTAAAATAACTTAAAAAGCTCTGATGGATGGTTCCTAAAACAAGCTTTTTGTAATTAAGAGTGTGTTAAACCCTATTAGAGTTTGAGGTCAGGACTCAAACACAGGGAGAGCTCACTTTCCCTCCTCTAGGATCGAACCCATGCAGCCATGTTTTGCAAGGCGACTGCACTACGGTTTGTGCCAATGAGCAGTGGGAGGGGCGCGCTGCGAAACTAGACAAGTTATGAGGCCCTGCACTGAAAAGAGGTAGTGATATGATGCCAGCCACACCTGTCACCAGAGACAAAGACTCCGCCTCGGCCAGTGGGACAACCATGCTTAAAAGGGCTTTGGCACAGATGACACACATAAAGCACTGATTGCCGTCACCATGGCAACACATTGCCAACTCCCCCTGCTGGCCCAACATGGCGCAGCCAGCAAGGAAGGGCTCCCTTGCAACAATAGTGCAAAACATTCTGTATAATGTAATTCCAATTCCAATGTAGTTGGAATAACTACTCTATGGGAATGTTCTTCTGTTTGGATATGAGGGGATATGAGAAGAAGAGAAGAGAAGAGAAGAGAAGAGAAGAGAAGAGAAGAGAAGAGAAGAGAAGAGAAGAGAAGAGAAGAGA
>JBBPDA010000025.1:8772633-8782633 GCA_037974385.1 Arnoldichthys spilopterus | reverse complement strand
TAGCCTCAGGGAGATCAGATATCACTTAGCGGACACAGCCACACTCTGAACCACCACATACACCAATGCAGTGCACTTCCGTCCAACAAAGCATACCGGTGTTAGACCTTGCCCCGGCAATAACCCCTCTCAAGGCCAACACCCTCTATAGCAATCCTGGTCGTAGAATACCTCTGCCTTATATATTCAGCCTGCTCTGGAAGGGGCTGGTAATAAGCTGATCATCTTGAACAGGTTTGTAAGACCAAGAAAAGCTATGCAGCCTGGCCAACATTTGGTTAAACTCAATGTTTTCATAATGAATCATGATATCACGGTAATAGATGACATCTAAGTTAACACTGATGAGGTGAATGAACCCCTGCTTCCTGAATACTGACATGCAGCATAAAAAAAATGCATTCTGACAGCTCCTCACTCTTTTCCACATCACTGCTCACCAGTTATGTAAACTATGACCATGTTAAACATTACATTACAGGTCCATCACTGCAGTTAGCAGTCTGTGTTCATGACATAATGTTGTATATATGTTATATGTATATGGTTTATCCTATATGTGCTATATGTTATGAGCTGTGGTGGCCTAGTGGTATGGACTTGCCCTTGGGATTTGAGTGTCACACGTTCAAGCCCTGACCCAGGTTCTACTGAGGTACCTTTGAGTAAGGCACTATCCTGCTTCACTGCTCCCAGGGCACTGTTTTTAGCTGCCTGCTGTTCGCCGTGTGGATGGGTTAAATGCAGAGGTCACATTTCATTGTGGTGCACTTTGTGTGATGGGGCGTGTTCGCAATGACAAATAGTCACTTTCACTTTACCATTACAGTCTTCGTTCGAATTGTACAGAGCCACTGTTCATCTGTTTCTGCAGAGAGTTGAGAGAGTCACAAGTTTCCCTCAGCAGCCATTGTAAACATTTTTCTGTCCATTGCTTAGTAAAAAGAGAAGCGCACTGCACACTGCTATATATCAAGGTAACTTTCATATAGGAATATAAGAGTCTTACCTAGTATTGTACCATGTTTCAAAAGAAACAGCATTTATTTTGACATGCTGTTTGAAAACAATCGAAATGACCCATACACATGCAATCAAGAGAGCGTTACCTATCTATACAAAAAAAAATCAATATTGTGTCACACCAACACTGTTTTACTGGTACAGATGATGTATCACCAGGTATGAGGCAGGAGCGCTTCAGAACCACAGCAAATGCACTGTAGCACTACATCTCAGCTGAAGACTTCGCAGCTGCAAGCCTCCACCCCACCCCAACCCCCCTGCAGTGCGACAGCAGCCATGCAGCAGTGAGGTGGCAGTGAGGATGCAGCGCTGCAGCTTGGTGAAATGGCCCAGGGCAGGCCAGCAGCTGGCACAGCACAGCCCCCATGAAGCCGGGACGGCCTTCAACATCAGCACTCTCACGCCAAAGAGAAAGCATCATGCGCCCAAAGGGAGAGCGTGGTTTATTTTTGCTGTCTGAAAAAGCTGCGGACCCTAACTCGGGCCTCGAGCCCACTGTGCACACCAAATCTCCTCCCTGCTGAGATTTTAATTTGGTTAGCTGTGATGCTAAATCTGAAGTTCTTATGTGCTTAAGGTTACTAATTAATGTCAGAGAACGTATGGTGTGTAGGGAGTAAGTATTTTTAGCCTAAAATGGGAGGGAATAATAAAAAAAAAAGAAAACACAGCTTGTAAACAGAATGCTGGATGCAGGAGTATGCAACAGTCAAGCACGGTCTGTCTCAGTCTGTGTCAGCTCTCTGCCAGGTAGCTAAACAGGCCTGCTGTTGCAGCAGTAGTGCAGAGATAATCAGGGAACTCACTAATTGGATCTGCGCGAGTCACGTGACCACGTCTGAGCGCGTGTAGCCTGACAAATCGCTAGCAATCACTCTAACAGAGGGAGGTCATTTTGCATACATTGATGTCGTATTAACATTACGGAACGAAGATGGATGCCCAGCCGGTGGCAGGCGGTTTACAACGTGGCGTCAGCCTGCAAAAGGGGCTGATGTAATAAAGCTTATTAAATGAATAGATGGAGCTAAAAATGAATGGGCACAGATGGGCGACGGGGAGGGAGTGCAGCTCTGTGTGGTCAAGCCGTGCCGCTTGCACAGGCTGCGGCGCTCATACAAGCAGCCAAAAACCACCTCCAGATTCGCGTGGATCCATCCCGTGAGGCCTATGCCTGCCGCCATGGGTGGGTAATGGTCCCTCAGTAGGAACAGACCATTGTGCCCACACAGCTTCATGCTCTGGTTTTGTTTTGCATGAACATGGATTCTGTCCCCTTTTAAATGTCTGGCTTCTAAAACATTCCATCCAACTTTGATAAAGACAAAATCTAAATTTAGCTTAATTTGAATCTGCCAGTTATAAAAGTTCACTTTGTTGCCACAGAAAACATGTGAAGCGTATATTACCATCTATCCCTAAAACAAATGTACTTGTGCCGCTTTGCCTAATTAATTATCCTGCGCCGGGGTCACATGAGTGGAGATTGGAGTAGTTCCTAATTGATAATAACTGCCAACCTAACCAATAACAAGCCATACTGAGATTCCACAGATTTATACTGGTGGACATTCTGCTAAAAACACTGATAATGGCTCTTTAATATGTTATAGGAAAACCATAATCAGGAAAATGATGCTGACTTTGAACCACAAAGCATAACCTCACAGACTAAAGACTGTAATTCTATTGCTTTATAAACGCAGGGCCTTGTCTGACCATTTTAAGACACTTGGCAGCCATGTTTCACAATTGTCACTGTCACTGTCATTATTGACCATATAAAATTACACAGATCAGCCATAACATTAACACCACATGCCTAATATTGAGTAGGTCCCTCTTATGTTGCTGAAACAGCTCTGACTGTGGTGCACTAGTGTTTTGAGCCCTTTCTATCAGAGTCACCATTAACATTTTGTACAACAGTAGCTCTCTGTGAAATCAGACCAGATGGACTCCACTCCCACGTGCATCAATGAGCCTTGGGTGCCCATGAGGGTCGCCAGTTCACCAGGTAATTTCCCTTGGAGCGCTTTGGAAGGTACTAACTGCTGCATACCTGAACCACTCCCCAAGAACTGCTGTTTCGGAGATGCTCTGACTCGTCTAATCATCACAATAAGGCCCTCGTCAAAGTGGTTCAGATTGTTATGCGCACATCAAGAACTGACTGTTCCCTTGCTGCCTATTACATTCCACCCCCTGACAGGTGCCATTGTACTGAAATAACTATACAGTCAATCTAATTCACTTTACATGTCAGTGGTGTTAATGTTATGGCTGATCGGTGTATACTGCCTGATCGTTTGGGCTCCTCAAAATCTGTATCGCTATTTGTGTCAAAATGTTCACATCATTTGGGCCTTAGCATGGAACTGATGGCAGACTGGTCCACAGACAGGGGGCCTGGCGAAGTCCTGGCCAAGTGTGACCACCGCCGGTGTACTGGCAGCCGGCTGTGGCTGGGCGACGTGACGGATGGACGGGCAGACAGCTGCTAAACATCTCAGGATTTACGGCACAGCTGAAGCAGCCATCAGCCCGACGCCCATCAGCCTGACGTAAATCTGCTGCCCTCCTGCCTCCGCGGGAAGACTGACGCAGTCAGGAGGCGCTGAAGCGAGTGCTTCTTAATCACCTCTCCACTATTGTTCTGCCACAGTCGAGGCCAGGCTGTCCCCTCCAACGCTCCAAAGTGCCCCTCTCTCTTTTTCTCTCCCTCTATTCCTCAGCCACTTTCACCTCCCTGCCTCACTCTGTCTTTCTTTTATGCCCTTCTGTCCTCGTGCTCCCTCTTCCTAATCACCCTCATCATCCCTCTCTCTCTCTCTCTCTCCCCCCCTGCCTCTTTATCTCCTTCTCTCTCTCAGTTTCTCTCTCTTTTCTGCCTCTGCTTCTCTTTCTCCCTCTCTCTATAATCTGCGTCCCCTATGTGGCGTAGGGAGGTCACTGGGCAGGAGCAGCGGATCAGCAGTAGCTGTGCATGCTGCAGTGTAAGGTTACACACTCCTGAAGCTGGCAGGAACTCAGACTGGATAACACTTCCGCTCTGCCGGAGCTATCCATGCAGGCCCACACACACTCACACACACACACATCCCCAATCTCCCTCAGGAGTGCTATGTAGAGACAAGTGCCATGTTTTTCATTCGGAGCAAAATTCTTCCTTATTTTTGAGGCATAATTGATTTCTGGACACGTTCCACCAAGACAACTGCTCAATATCTGGCTCAGCTCCAGCGTGCTTTTGTTTGTGAATATGTGTGTGTGTGTGCTGGACACATTTACACACACACACACACTCATCAGCAACAAAATAACCAAGTTTCTTGCAGAAAGCAACTGTGCAATATCAAAAGGACATACAATATGCAAAGCTATGGAACGCTGGCCTGTTTAAGGCCATCTGCTTTCCGACTATGCAAATTGCAAAGGAAAACAGAGCAGCTACGGCGGATAGCGATAACCGCAGCTCAGGTCATGTGACCTGAGTGCTGTGTTTATTAGGCAGCAGAGTTTCTTTCCAGGTCCCACGTAGGGAGAGAGAGAGAGTCACTTCGCTTGCCTCCTCGCTCTCTCTGCGAGCATCTGGCATCCTGACGTGCTCTGTAATGCCAGATAATTATCTACATTATCTGTTGCTGCTTACCCGTTTTACCCACTCCGAAAACATTCCGAAGAAACAGCAAGCGCCTTTAATTATCTACTTCCTTCTTCTCACCCACTCTCCTCCAATCCAGTCCCACAGGAATCACTCAGAATAAACCTATAAAATTCAGCCCAAAGCAGCAGCAAAAGTGCTCGCAGTCATACTGCAGCATAACAGTAAGTAAACCGCACATTGCTGCTTATGTACAAAGCCATGTAATTTGAACAACATGATGTAATCTGCTGAATTACACACTGCTCGGGTGATTGGCGAGTTTGACCTGGGCCCCTCGCTAATGATAAGCGCTTTAGTAGACTTAATCGCTGCGCTCACACCACCCACCGCGAACGTGCATTGTGTTTCGATGTGCGCCCGTAGCCCAAGGCCTGTAAACTATTCATTTGAGTTGGCCAGTAAAGTTCACCAGCTCCAATACAAGAAATGGGGAGGAAAAATTGGAAAAATTCAAGTTCCCTGGAGGTGACAAAGACAGAGACTGAACATCTCAACGGTGACCTTTTTTCCAACTCATCATCATCCAGAGAAGCGATCCCTCATTTTTTTTCCCAGGCTGGCATGAGGCTGAGTCACACGTCAGCCTAGATTAAAAAGCTGCCCTGCTCTTGGGCCCCGCAATGCCCTAAGAGACACACTGTGTGCGTGTTGCCTGTATGCGTGTGTGTGTGTGTGTGAGTGTGTGTGTGTGTGTGTGTGTGTTGCCTGCATGTGTTTTTGAGCGACCTTGGTTTGGAACGAGAGTGGGCAACACCATAATGTATGTTAGTGTGTGTATATCAATATATGTATGTGTGTGAGTGTGCATGAGCAACCTTGGTAAAGACCAAAGGAGAACATCAGAATGTATGTGTATATGTATTTGCAGTGAGCAACACTATGGAAAAACCTTCTATTTCACATTATTTCCAATTTAATACAAAACTGCTCATTACAAATTATTTTATTAAGCATATCATTGAGTGAAATACAGAATCTTCTCAATTTTAACACGGCTATCAGTATTCCCCACTATTGGCTCTATCTCTGTTTTGCTTTAATGACAGCATGTGCTTGAGATGCCATGAAATCCATAAACTGTGCAAAAGTCTCTAAAGAGTAAATTGAATGAAGTTGTCTGACCATGAGCTTCAGTGGAAGGAATAAGACAAAAAGAGACTGACCATTTGGTATAAAGGCCTTAACATTCAGCCTACATTGGTTTAGCTCTGCCCGTTCCCCTAGCATACATTATAGAGCAAGAGTGTTTCAGTCTAGACTGCTTACTGAATGTGGCACAATACAGGGCACCCAATCAGAAGCGTGTGCGCATATGTGTATGTATGCAGCAACTGCAGCGTATGGCCAAACGACCACCTACAGCAGGCCTGTTCTGGTCATGCTATGAGCTTCAGGCCACTGGTATAACTGAGAGTGCATGGCCTGTGAGCACAGCCAGGCTCAGCCCTGAGCCCCAGCCCCTAGAGTGGCTTTGGAGACATCAGTAATTACCACCGTCAGCTCACACTGACTCCAATATCGGTCACATGACACCCCCTCGGCACCGTGGCCTGCTCCTGGACTCCTCTCCCTTATCGCGGCTACTGCAGAACACAGGACAAGAACAAATGAGCAACAGTACCAGCTGGAAGGGAGCGAGAGTGGAGACCCAGTGCTCCAGCAGGCACGGCCAGCCTTCTGCCCGTTCGGCTGAGGGAAAAAAACAGCAGCCGCGCATGCTTGGGTCCCCCTGAAAGGATGCATTAACTGCTCCCTCTAGCATCAAGGAGAAACCGTCCACACTGGAGCTATGATGGGCAAGAGACATAGTGCAACAGAGAGAGAGAGAGAAGGCTCACATCAAGGAGCTGTCCATATTGGTGGTGCTGAAAAGGAAGACAGGCATGTAGTGAGAAGCACAGGGCGCTGTCCCACGCAAGCAAGTCTAGCAGCAATGAATCACAGGGCACAATGTGTACGTGCACAAATGTGTGTGTGCGCGTGTGTGTGTGTGTGTGTGTGCGCGCGAGTGTGTGCATGTGCGTGTTGTCTTTTTTTTGCTTCACTTTTCCTTCCCCTGCTGCTACCTCTACATGGTATAATAACAGCTGAAACGATGGTGTTGGATGACTAACAAAAGGTCAAATTCTGCACTTAATAGGAAAAGGAACAAGCTGATTGGATGCGGCTAGTTGTTACAGAGAAGGAAATATTGTAGCAATGTCATTACGTTCACTCCCATTATTATGTGCATTGATCACTTTCGTTCAGCTTTGGCATTCATATTAATACAGACTTAATATATTGAAATATGTTGTAATGAAACTACAAATCCAGACACGGCCAACTCAAGCCACACATGAGCAGGAAACCGGCAGTAAAGACAACAGCATGAAGGAAACTGGGGGAAAATGGAGGTTATTAATTAGGCCTGTAATTTGACGACTATCTATAAGCCATCTCTCATCCCTTAAACAATGCGATCGAAGTGCATTTGGAACATCCCTCATCATGGCTTTCCCCTTATGACAGCTCCTCACGGACCGACACCAAAGGACAGGAGTGAAGGGCAAAGAACAAAGACGCGCTCGCTCGCACAGTCCTTCACACGCCAGCCACTCGCTCTGCTTACACCCACTCCATGTGCAGAGGAGAAAAAAAAAAAAAGCCCATCTGTCTGTCAAAGATGCCACCACTCGCACCACCCACCACCCTTCCCCAGCTCCGGATATGGAAGGCCAGCGATGGCCAGTGATATTCCTTATCAGCGCGGGTGATGAGATTTGGTTCCAGGCCTGACACTCTGGAGAGGTTATTGATAATTCTAAATCCCCTGCCTGTTCCTTCCATTTCACTGATCTAGAATCAGCTTCCCAATCCCACAACTTTGGCTGTTATGACAGAGAGGAGATCAAGGTCAGCTTTGGCTATGGGTGTGCCATATAATACCATACGCATTTCAAATGTGAGCAGAGCTTCGAAAAACATGTTTCATGATTGCATAAACAGCAAGGAGAAATTATGCAGGACAGCCCGATTAAAAGAGAGTGACATCACACATAACTTACCAATCGAAGCTCTGCCTACAAATTTGTTTTCTAGGGTTGACAGGCTTTATTGAATGTTGGCAAAAATCCCATTCCACCTAATGTGAATTTATATTCAGGCTTATTAACAGAATAATTTTTATGTGAACCAAGCAATCCACCAAATAGTAATACCACCAACAATGTAGATCAACCACAACATCTCCTTTGTAAACACACAGTTGTAAAATCATAGTCGAAATCGCAGGTTCAAGTCCCGGCCCGACCACCACTGAGGTACCCTTGAGCAAGGTACTGCTCCGTGAGTGCTGCCCTACTGCTCCACGTGTGCACATGTGATGGGTTAAATACAGGTCACATTTCGTTGTGGTGCTTGAGTGGGTTCACAATGACAAATATTCACTTTCCCTTCACTTCAAACGCATAGTTAAATATGTTTGTGGTGCAAACTCAACAACGTGAAGGGGAATTACCAAGTCTAACATTTCTATATCAGGACAGTTCGTAATCACAAAATTACAATCACAAAAATTAACACTATAAATAACCACGATAACAAAACATGATGTCTACGTCTTTTAAAACAACATTCAGGGCTTGTTTGCTACTTCAAAAGCAAAATACCAACTAAAATTGGTAACACAGTAACTTGAAGCTGAGTTTGTCTACATGTCGTCCAGTACAGCTCATCAGCCATTATCCTTGACTTAATCAACTAAGTAACATTAAAGGCATTTGATTTTAACGAAGCATACGGAATGCCTCCAGACTTCAATGTATCTTTTACCCAGTTGTACTATGTGTTCCATGACACTAGAGTCGCACCCCCCCCCCCCACCCCCACTTCCTTTTTTATTAGCTTCATACGTTTCCTTTGACCTTATTTACAAACTACTTTGTGATTTTAAACTTTTACTAGACAAAAATAACAACTGCTAGTTAAAAGCTTGTCAAGAAATTAGCTTTAAGCAAGGTTAGCTTTAATGGTCTATCACACAACACAGTCCAGCTCAGTAATGTTGCATTTCATACTAGACACTCAAATTGTGTAGCAAATCTGAAATCTGAATTAAATCTCTCTACAAAATGCAACAACCTGGTTTAACAACTAAAATGAGAGGTTTGTGCCTTAATTTAATATAGAACATTTCCATGTTGACTAAATTTCATGGAAAAACTAATGCCACCACTACGTCCAATTTTCTCTGCATGATTACTGTGGCCAAAAGAATTTACAATAACAATTTTATTCAGTTCTTAAGTTACAATCTAAAGTCAGTCCTGCTGAGGGTTAATGGACAGTGAAAAGATCTCCAAGTTAGAAGCTTTAACAACTAAACTGAAAGCTTAATGTCATTAATTACACTGATTTACTGCTTCAATGCGAGCAAACCAACTGCAGCAGAATAGGCTGCTTCGATGGTCCCCATTGTGGGAGTGGGGGGTGAGGGGCACCAGCATTAAAGCGCAATAACACTACCTACTGCTGCAGTGTAAACCATATAGTTGCTGCCATTACTTAAACAGCTTAGCATTTAAATAAAATGTCTGAATTTAATACAATTTGATATAATGTCTGGCAAATGTCAAGGTAATGTACATTTGCTTAAAAATTATACAGTCTCAGGGTCAGTAGGGTGTTTTATTGAGAATTTCACCTTTTTCACATAGTCTTACTTTAGAAAATAACAAAGGTAATGTACACAAAGAAGAACATATGACAGGACATAATATAACAGGGAAGGACCACAGATAACCCTACCTGCTGTATGCTAAGATTAGTAACTCTGTTTCAAATAATTTGACATTTTTAGGATTTGGTCAGGTATGCTTAGGTTTAGGTCAAATTGTATGACCCCAGGAAAACATTCTAATTGTAAAAATGAGTATTTACTTTAAAAATATTCACACTAAGGTCATATGCTTACATGGGTGTCCATGATAATGCCTTTCCATTATGATTTTAAATTGATATTTCAAATTGTGTAATTGGTTACCATTTGACTCCTGTTACAGGGGTTTCATTTGTAGGCCAATGTTGTGCAATATGAAGTGAAAGTTAAAATTTGTCATTGTGAACACACTCAAGCACCACAACGAGATAGGACCTCCGCATTTAACCCATCATATGTGCACACGTGGAGCAGTGGGCAGCTATCAACAGTGGCAAGGGAGTGGGTAGGTACCTTGTGGTGGGCAGTGGTGGCCTAGTGGTTAGGACTCTGCCTTTGGGACCTGAAGGTCTCAGGTTCGAGTCCCGGCCCAGGCACTACTGAGGTAC
>JBBPDA010000025.1:8746578-8760400 GCA_037974385.1 Arnoldichthys spilopterus | reverse complement strand
CTATTTCTCTCTCTGTCTCTCTCCCTCTCTCTCTCTCTCTTTCTCTCTCTCTCTGTCTCTCTCTCTCTCTCTCTATTTCTCTCTCTGTCTCTCTCTCCCTCTCTCTCTCTCTCTCTCTCTCTCTCTCTCTGACTAAATACATGCATATACAACACAACACACATTTTTTGACAATCAGCCAAGCAGCTGCATCGTCAGTCTCACACAGTTCCTCAGGGATGACTCCTGGTTAATTTAGCACAACTGGCATATTAAAATAATAACAGTAAGTGTTTGACTACTTTTGCCCACTTCTGGGAGGAGTGTGAACAGTCACTTGTTGCTGTGTCTTGAGTTTAATGCTGTTTTTTTCTCTGTGTGGTCTTTGCTAAATGCTGCACAGGAACTGTGCTGGCTGCTAATGCGCCAACTCATTACTTACCAGTTCATATCAGGTTATTAGCGCTGATGCAATTATGGCACAAATTGAGATGCCTGATTTAGTGCAATAAATCCATATAAATAAATCATCCACCATCTGTTATCTAAAGTGGATGAAAATGAGAAATGCTCAGTACGGTCTTACAGAAACTGTGATGCAAAAAGAGGGTCTTTTAAGCATCCTGCTGTAGTTCATTGTCTACATCTAAGCATGAGGCTGAAGTTGCCAAATTAAGAGTGGAACAAATTCAGTTCTGTATTGAAAAATCAAAAAAATGAGGAAACAGTGTATTAAAATTCTTGCAGATAAGCCTGTCTGTGTCTTCTGAAGGGTTTCTTATTTGTCATTTTTTGCTGAAACCACTGACATTGATCAAAGCCATCTAGTGCATCCTATCATAGTAAAGCTGCGTGTGTGTGTGTGTGTGTGTGTGTGTGTAGGGTGGGTGGCTTATGCTATGCACACACCCACGCACGATTGACTGGGCTTCTTCAACTGAAGTCATTTAAAAATTCTGGAGGGTGCCATTTGGGCTTATTTTGTTGTTGAGAATTTCTCTGCTATTTTGAATCAGAGTATTTTTTAATTTAATTTTCAGTTTAAGGTCTATGCTAATAGGTTATAGCCATGAAGATCAGTCTTCCTTTGAATAGCCCTTTGTCTATTATGGGATATGTGTATATATATATATATTAAATGATTCACCTTCTCATATATGAGAAATTGTAACGATCATGCCCCTTGTGTTTCCATGTGTCCATGTTTTGTTTTGGTCTAAGCCACGTGTCATTTTCCTCGTGTTCATGTTTGCCACGCCCTCGCCCCGCTTCACACCTGGTCCTCGCTCCCCGTCCCCAGGTGTCGTGTATTTCATGTTATTATTTAAACTCTTGTGTTTGTGTTCACGTTGTCTGTCTTTGTAGGTCACCCCATGTCATGTACACCTTTTCATGCCTTGTGTGGTCTTCGTGTTGTGTTCTAGCCCCGTTTATGTTTCCTTGTGTTTTGTTTTTACAGTTCATGTTTCTTAGTGTTACTCGTTCTGTTTAATAAACCCCTTTGAGTTTCTACCTCGTTTGCACTTGCTTCCTGCCTCAAAAACCCTATGCTCATGACAGAAATAGAGGTGTCTGTATTCTAATGGTGCCAGTATTGATGCCTATGAACAGACACTAAGCCGACATTTTGAAATATAGCATCAGGTACCTTCTCAAAAGTTGATCAGCTCAGGTAACCTCCAATTACATCACCAGAACAATGAACATACATGATAATGTGAGTTCTGTAACAGTACTGATGCTACACATTTTATCATTAGATAACCCAATGGAAATTTAATGCACACAAAGCTTCTGGCATAAACATGAAGAAGAAAGTGTCTTCAGGCACCAAGTAGGCCACACGCTTAGTATCTTAGTACTGTATCATATGCAAATTATATTTAGCAGGTTATGCTAGACAACATTGACCAGCTAGCCTTCAGCATGATAAAAGAACAGCTTTGCAACTGGGAGACCATATCCCATTCTGTCACTATGGATAGCCTGATGTTGGAAGGCTGGTCCCTGTCCTTATACCACATGCATGTAAAGCATATCACATGCTTTTAATAAATTCAGCTGAAATGTTCCACTCCACACTGGTCAATATTCTATGTCAGCATCAAGGATGGCAAGACATCACCAAAATCTGCCCTTGAGAGCCTGAGAGAACAGAAAGAAAGGTAGAGAAAGAAAGAGAGAGAGAGAGAGAGAGAGAGAGAGAGAGAGAGAGAGAGAGAGAGAGAGAGAGAGAGAAAGAATATAGTCCATCTCCCTTGACCAAATGCAGAGGAAGGAGAGGAAGGGTAGAGAGAGGGAAAGCAGGTAAGAGAGGGGAGAGAGAAGGTGAACAGAGAGAGGGAGGAAAAAAGTGAAAGAGTCAGAATGAGAGTGTGTGTGAGCGAGAGATCAATAAAGTAGAGACAAAACATTCAAGCAGAATGCATTGGATCTTCCTTCTCCACCTGTTAGTGAAGGACCTGCACTCCTGTCACTCTCCCTCACGCAATCTCCAGGGGACGGCTCACAGAAATACAGCTTGACTCTGCACTGCTCCTGATAAGGGCTCTGCGCCCAGACGCACCGCAGACGGCCACACACACACACACTCACACACATACATACACACACACGGCTCTTTCATGTGGTCTGCTCTGCCTCGGCAGGGCTCCTTTCACACATTCAGCCCTGTCTCGGAGGCAGAAAGTTAGTCAGCCTATTACGATAACAAATCCCCCAAAAGCAACAGCATGGATTAATTTATCATCTGCAAAACATAACGCTTAACTTGTCTTGAGATCCCCCCAAACCCCCCAACACCATTTTTTGTTTCACCACCTTCACATATCTCTTTTCTTTCCATTCCATTTTCTTTACAATTGGCTCTCCACAATGCAGGCTTCTGCATCATGGTGGTTCTGTTTTTTGGTTGTTTCTTTTGCCGTGCAGGCCAGGAAATTTTTCAAGGATACTTTTGTGTTCTGCATTCTCCAGATGTATTTGCAATGTAAAGATTTTATGGTCATTTTAACTGTTTGTTTGATGGTCTAGAAACAGGGTTCAGCAAGTCTGGCCTCAGGGGGTGCTTGAGCAAGGAAATCACCAAACTGTGCTGGACAATGGCACTTGAGGACCAAAGTTGGGGAACCCTGGTCTAGAGGCAGCAACGCTGAACATTTGGCCATTCACAGACATGGCCTTCCCTCATCTAGGCTAACTTCAGTGTACCAATTAGCTAGTCAAGCACACTTTACAAACTGCAAACCACACTTTTGTGAGATCAGATGCCTATGCTGTCACAGTTTTCCTAGTATATCTTTGCCATTTTCTGTTCCTGCCCCAGAAGAGTCTGTCATCCAAGTCCCATGTGTTTTTGTTATTTTGGTTTGTGTCTCCTCCTTAGTCTTGCCCCTTTGTTAACAGGCCCAACTATTTCTAGTTGGCAGCCCTGCCTCATCGGTATTCCCAGCCATTCCTTGTCTGTACTCTGTGCATATACTTTGAGCCCCACTATACATAAATGTTGTTAATGCTGTTTTTGAGTTCTCTGTCTTGCTTTGATTATTTTTGTTGTTGTTTCTTTCACTGTGTCCATTTGTTCCCAGTTCTTATTTTTTCTTGTTGTTCATTGTTTACACAGATTATCTGTAAGTTTTTACTAAAAACATGGGCCTTAATTAACTACTGAACTCCCAACTGTATCATGCCTCCTCATCACCTCTGTTACACACTCTTTTGAAATTGCTTTGTCTGGTTTAGGTGTCGTGCACTGACTTTCTTGTGCTCTTAATTTGCGAACTAGCAGAGTTAAGTAACATATTTACATCACTAGCCACTACAAGGAGTCAATTGGGCTAATACAGTAAGATAACACACTTACAGCTCTAAAGATGGTATCAGAGATTCTATGATGAGAAAATGGTGGAGGCAAGTTAATGATGGCATGTCAAAATCAGTAATTAAATGTAGGGTAGATGTTCTTCTTGAAGATAAAAAATCCATTATTTGCTCAAGTGCCATCCTTGGCATATATAATATAAAAAATGTTTATATTATAGAAGTTAAATTAAGTCATGAGAACATCTTGTTCACACAGCATGCTTATATTAGAGGATCAATTTTAATGCATTATGTCCATTAACATGATTTCAGTTAATATAAAAAATATACAGTTGTCCGTTCTTGGATCACGTTTAGTAGGTACTAAGTACTGCATTCCTGGGTCACTCCACAGGAACTGCCGTTTCAGAGATGCTCTTAATCGTCTCAGTCATTGAGCCATCACAATAAGGTCCTTGTCAAAGTTACTCAGATCCATACACTTTTTTCTGGTTTCCAACACATTGATTCCAAGAACTGACTGTTCACTTACTGTGTAATATATCCCACCATCTGACGAATGCTACTACAATGGTACAACAAGAGAGTCAATGTCATTCACCTGTAAGTGGGTTTAATGTTATGGCTGATCAGTGTATACCTCTGAGCTAGACTTGTACAATCTCTGTGTCCCAAACTGCATGAAAGTAAAATACTGCACATCCATTAGAAGTGTGTTCAGTAATGTAACATGTAAAGTATAAAAGAGGGTGGTTTACAGCCTCTCAGTTCAGACCTGGCTTTTTGTGTTTGTTTAATTCTGATTCTTGTTGTTCGATTTATTCATTTATTTTTGTGTCATGGATTTACATATACAATTGCCTGCCTGTTTGGTGACCCCTGCCTGCTGTTCTATTAACTTTGGATTAGCCCCAATGAAGGTACTTTGCACAAGCAGCCTTCCTCTCAGCCTCCATTGTTACACTAATGTTTCTCATTGTGAGATGGTTGTTAGAATATTTTAAGATTATCCATCCTATTTCTTGAATATTTTGCTTGTTTTAAGTAATTTAGTCTGGTGAAATAGTTTTAATCTATTAGTAAATTTTCCTTTTAATAGAAAAATGCATAGAAAGAGGTTGAATCATTATTACGACATTTGGATATACTGACAAGATTTGTCTTGCTGGTTGACAAGAATTCTTGTTGTGTTTTCATTTGTCAAGACATCTTTTTTGCAGCACACTCAGCTAAAAGCTGAACCAAGCAAACAGGGGAATAGCATTCCTGCTCCTTGGGAAGAGAGTCACATGTAGTACACAGTTTTCATATACTACACAGATTACTCACCATTCTGTAGCTGATAGTTACATTGCAGAGGATAAACTCTTTAATCACCAGTTGTTTAAACTGTACCAACTAGGGGCTTAGTCACTCAAACAGAGGCTTATTCACTCAAATACTACTGATAAGAAATATTTAGCAAAGGGCAACTGGTCACACCACAGGGATGAAATATGTTCAATGAACATGTCAGATTTGACATCTTGTGACTATCTACTGTAATTATCCAGTTTCAGGTATGTTATTTAGCACTCTGAGCTGACCTACCAGAGGAGGCTCAATCATAGGGCATGCATCATCTCCACATAGTGCGTAATACCACTGTGTTTTATGGGCATTTTGTATCTGCAAGGTTAAAGACTGCTTACTCTGGTGCATTGTGGGATTTCAATGTACATTATCCTCATCCTATATACACATATGCAACATATTTATGAATGTCTGCAAATATTTGGAATTGGCCCAATCAATATAAATATGAAATCTGATATCTTGGCAGTTATTTCCCCAAGGTCATAAAGGGCCCCTCTGCTGTAGACTGAGCAGGCCATGAAAGCACTTTCACCTTTTATATATATATATATATAAATTTAAAGGACAAGGCAAAACCATTCTTTGCTTATCATGTAAGACTTTGTACATTTTTTTCTGCAAGCAAACAGATGACAAACAGTCATTTTCACTTTCATTGACTATTCAGGCTACAGCACTTTAGCCCCACCCATTCACAATGTAGTTGCAAGGCACAAGACAGGGTAGTCAATCAGAAAAGAAGTTACTTAGATGTGCCACCTTGTTTATTTCTGAGAGATGAAGAATGGTTGGAAAATGATAGTGTAAAATTAAATTATGAATATAATGAATACATATGTCATAAGTGAAAACAAAAACTAAGTTAAATGTAGGACATGGGCCCTTTACACATTCCTGTCAGTTGAATTAGTACAATTAGTAATGAAATGCAGTTGGAAAGGTAACAGAACCACAATTAATGTAAAAAATTAGAAAATGTAACCACAAAGCTGCAAAAACTTTACTTAATTTTGACCACAGATATCTCAAAGATTTGATTCATTTTGACCATAGATGTCTAAACGTTGTAGCTGCCAACAATGACATTGCAATATTGTACTATTGCTATACAACTGTGCTGTTTTATTGTTTAATAGAATCTTTAATTAGGCTTATGAATATATACTACTTATTCATTTTATAAGTAACAAGTTAAAAAAACATTATGAGTGCTGCTAACCAGTGCAGACATCTGTTAGCTGTTATAAAAGAATTAGCAGTTAGTATAGTCTTTCATGCTCATTGAGCTGTCCAGTGATGGCAGTTTGAAAGGATGTGGTGGCTTGCTTTATTGGCAGAACCCCTCCCATTGTTGGTAGTGTTGTGCAGTTGGTGCTAGTAGTGGAACTAAACAGAAGCAAACATGGAAAGTATTACAAATACTGTCAAATAGTGTCAGAGTATTGTTTGGATTCCATTTGATGCCTCCATCATAAACCTCCTGCAACATCAGAGTAACATGCAATGACTAATCAATAAACTTCAGAGTAAAGATCAGAGCTGTGATAAAGCATCATTAATTTTTTCCATGAAGTTCTCTTCAAACTGAATATTTTCACCCAATAAGGTAAATGTTATTGGAATCATCCTTAAAATGGTATGTTGCTGGGAGCTTACAAGAGCATTTGAAATGTGTCTTGTGTTTCTGATCTTGATAAAAAGCCTGTAATATTTAGTAAAGTGGGAGTAATTCTGAACATAACTTGAGTCAGTTTATTGTTGCAAACAGGAAGTAGATTTTGACGCTTCCTTTTGGTGACATGGACATGGTGGAGCCTAAGTCAGACTCATCCATTATTCAGAGGGGAGGCGACGGCGAGCGGCCTGACCCATTTTGGAATCCATATCTGCTGTCACTTCCAATCAGTGCTGCAACTTGAGCGTGTCTGCCAGCGACACGCTACTCTGAGAACACTCTGCCGTCCAGGACGTGAGCCTGCCCTGAGGTCAGCAGTGCTGGCTGTGTTCTGCTACCTCTGTCTCCGTAGATCTCAGAAAAGACTGGTCCAAGATCAGTCTCAGCACTAAGCTTAGCATCTACTCAGGCTTGTCTGGGGTCACAGACTGTCCTCGGCCCGCTCTCATTGACCAGGTTAACCCCAATAAGGCCACTTAACACTGCCAAAGGCAGGAGAAAGCGGCAGTGCTGAAGAACAGCCGAATCAATATGCAAAAGCAATCAGCAGGGCAAGAGCTGAGCGAAAACACGCTGATTGTAATGAATAGGTATTAAGCACTCGTGAATAGGAAGGCATATAATCCAAGGTGATTCATGCAAGCAAAATAAGCCGTTGCTCAGATCAATACCCACGACTCCCCATTAGAGTCAAAGGTCACGCTCCACGCCTCTCCACTCAATTTCCTTGCACCGGATTGGATAATGAGTCCACGGGCGAGCCATGCCCAAGGGAGAATTGTCTTAAATTGTGACACCACCAGTAAATTAACCACCTGTTTTTAAAGCAGGGGGGTCAACATTTGCAAGAAAGCCTGATCACACCTACCACCACTTCTAGAATGATAAGCAAAACAAAGGAGGCTGAGCAACTCAGGATAAGGTTGAATTTGATTTGAAAGTAAAGCAGTTTAATTAGTTTATGTGAAGAAAAATGGCAAGTTTTTATAATTTGGCAACTGAAATAATCCACATTATTATGCTAATCCCCAAAGTGAAAGAAAGACAAAATCTAGGCTGGATTTTCTAGCTAGTTTTCCATTATGGAGGCACTATTTAATCATTCTTTTTTTTATTAAATATGATTTTCCCACCATATTATAGACGGCACTACCGATAATAAATGACATGTATTTGTTTAAACTGCTAAATTAGTTTTAAATTAAGATTAGTTTAAGATGCAGGTTGGCCCCTCCATTCTTTCACTCATGGACTCAGTAGATGTGAAAGACACCAGCGAACCTACCATGGTGTAATAGAGTCTTATAAGGTTGGTGAAGTGGGAATCTTCCCTCGGTTGTCTCAGCTGTTGCAGTGTCACATTTCTTTGGTAGCACGAGGTCATGGGCAGTCCTTTGTGAGCCGGCATGTGGGGCTCAGTGCAGTCAGCCCATATTAACCTTGCCAAGCTGGAGCAGTCGCATATACACACCAGGCACAGGTGGAGCTTTTGCCCCCCAAAACATGAATCCATTACTCACATTACAGCAAACTGACTGGATATCAACTTGCAATTATCACCTGTAATAGCAAATGCACAGTGTCTTTTAAAAGTAAATATTTCTCACTCATTGCTCATTGCAACAAGGAAAGAATCAGCAGGGAAAATGTGGGATTTGTAGTGATACATGCTTACTTATCAAGGAATTATTTTGATATCTGCAAGAAGACCAGTCATAATTGTTTTTTTCTTTATGTTGAAGGCCTGTTTTCCATATGTATATCAGTATCTGAGATCATTATCATATATGAAAAGCATCAGGACAGGTTTTCTTTGTAGACTACAAAGCACCCGTGTACGTCGCTCTGGATAAAAGCATCTGCCAAATGCGGTAAAACGTGATTTCTCCTGTGTGTCACGTGTGTCATTTCTTTCTGTTCAGGAAGAGACTTCCATTGTTTGTGTGAAAGCTACTCTCCCAGCATTGTTATTAAAGCTTTATGAAGACCCATTTATTCATTCCAAATTTCTTTACATTTCTTTGTGCAAAATATATGTGATGCTGGAGCCCTTTTGTATTACAATTAGAATTTGGAGCTATAATCGTGCTCCTTGTCTGGTTCAAAGAAAACTCATCCTTGACATTCTTGCCACATCTTGTCTCTGTAATGTTGAATCAAGCAGAAAAATGTCAGATGGACAGACTTATCGATACAGCATGTAAAAAGAATGTAAATCATGGTTGGTCGAAGGCACTGGTGACATAGGCTGTTGCCTAGGATCCATCTAGGCAGGGATGGTGTTCTGCTGACCCATGTTTGATGCTGAAAGAGTGTGCAGCTCAAAGTACAGCTGTTGCCCATTGCATGTATCAGTGATATGCTGACTGATTGCCGCCCCCACTCCTTCACAGTGCAGGTGCGAGTCGTCAAAGTTGTGAAAAACATGGTATTGGCTACAGACCATCAAACACCGCCCCTACCTGCCCCTCTCCCACATCGACACACACAAAGAACAAACGTGGGAGTAATAATGTAGTGGTGCATATACACAAGTACAATATAGAAAAAGTATAATATAGAGAAATATGTTTGTGCATAATGTATTTGATTATTAATGTGAAGAGTTTCACATTGGCGCAATCATGAGTCATTTGAACAGGGTGCTCCTTGACATGTTGTAGTGTTTCCTGTGTGTGTGTCCACCTGTCGTGCTCTGATAAAACTCGGAAGTATAAAACGAAAAGGAAATGAGGTTTGTTTGTGGTGCACAGATGGACACCTATTGGGTTTGAGACAGCATGCTCACCTATCCTGACACCATTACTCCCCTGGGTTGCAGTAATTTACAATGGTTAGTGATGTAATCTTAACCATTATATGGAAATGGCATTTTCTGGACTGTTCAAAATGAAAAAAATATTATCTTCTTGTTAAAAAATGTCAACTATATTGTTATCCATGACACCATCCACTCCCTCCAACACATAAACACACACATTGATATCTAGCTTACATGCTTTTTCCAAATGAACTAAATAAATGAAAAGAAACACAATATTAAACAATATTACACACCAGTGAACAGATAATGAAGTTTTACATTTGAAAGTGCTTTAGGTATTAAAAGATATTGTTTTTGAGCTTGTGTTTTTGTCAAAAAAGGGGGGGACCTATAGAGTGCGAAATAGCTTGCAGCCACCGTGCATGTAAATGTAATTAATTACATAACTCACTGCATAATTAAAACTATAATTACATAATTATATGTGAATGATGCAGGAAGATGACAGCAATAACTTTAGACTTCTATGGGTTCCTTTTTATTATCCATCTGTAAAAGTCTTCCTTTGTCTCTTCTCTATATATATACAAAACAGCTTGCATAAATGTACACTACAAAACACACAAAACAATCAGTACTGCAATTTAGCAAGTGAGCAGTAGCAAAGTGTATAGAGTCATTTGGGTGATGCATGCATTATCACAAACATGAACACCGGCACATATATGCACACAATATATACACTCAGTAGCGCAGTTTTACTGTGAGTACTGCCTTTCTCTCCCTATCTCTCTCTCTCTCTCTCTCTCTCTCTCTTTCTCTCACACACACATACACACACATACACACACACACACATACACACACACACCTCATACATCAACACCCCATCACCCACAAATGCGCCAGTGGAAGAGGCAGAGTCTTTCTAACCCATATTACAGCCTTTCTAGGATGCACAGACTGCGTCTTCATTATTCCCCTTTGTCAACGCCCCCGCACTGCTGTCTCTCCTTCTTCCTCTCTCTCCTCTCTTTCCATCTCTCTCTATCTCTCTCTCCTCCTCTTCTAACATGCAGTTACACTCACTTCCTCTATCCTATCCAACACGCCATAGATTCTCTCCTTTTTCCTCTCCTTTGAGGTTCGCGACATCAAGAGCAGATGTAGGTTACTGCAGTTTTTCCACACCCAGACCCCCTTGTTCGAAAGAGAAAAACACCAGAGGAAGTAAATTGTCTTTTTGTGTGTTTCCGGAATTGCACTAAAGGAACACAACTGTTACGAAGTGAAAAAAGTGTCAACACTGTATCAGAAGCTGCATGTGAGCTGCTGAGGACATGTAAGGGATGTGTATAGATGGGTGGGGCGAGAGTGTGAGGCAGCAGGCCATAGTCTTATTTCATGTTTCAAGCTTACTGTCATATTTAGATAACAAAGGAACATCATTACCAGTAATGAGATTCTTGGACATGGAGCTTGCTCACATTGCACACTTAAATAATATTTAACATTAATAAGGTAATAAAAGTGGAATGAAATAATAAAATAGTAAAATAATAAGACTTACAGAAGGTAAGTCTAAAGTGAAATGTGATTAATGTTCACTTCAGTAGCCTGATGGCTTGTTGGTAGAAACTGTCATAGTCCCTAAGCTTTCCCTCTACATCTATTCAGAACCGTCACTCTTTCCCAAAACGACAAGATTAGCATCTTTTCACTCTACTATGCTCTTCTGTCTTCACATAAACACTCATACACAATGTGCCATATCCTCACATTTTTCAGTAGAAGATTCTGATTAAGCATGTAATCATTGTCCGAGTTTTATGCAGATCACTCTAACCAGTCCATGTGGCCCATATAGGGAAACTAGGCTACAAAACAAAGGTAAATGTGTTATTGTAATGTCACGAAAACCAAGACATTTACATTTACCTGCTTATTAAGCCTACAGCAGTTCAGCTCCATACTAACAATATTAATAGTGTTTGAACTTTTTAAATGAGGCACAGTACAGTCCAGCCAATCAGAACAGATTTCATTAGCACATATCTGTCTTAAATACACCGTTTTAAAGACACAAATTAGTTATTTTGATACTTAAAACCATACAAATGTGATCAATGGATTATAGAAAAAAATTAAATCACAAAATCAAATGTGGGATATGGGCCCTTTAAGGAGAGAAAATCCCCATATTTTTACAAACATGACATGCTCAAAAATGAGCTCCAACAGGGTTAGTTCAGCAGAGCTCTACTGACTAATTTGATTGTCAGAGCTTCCCAGAATAGTTTGCATGAACCAGAGGCTACACTGGCATACAGCAACCAGTCACAACATTAAAATCACTGACAGGCAACATAAATATTATCGATTACCTTGCTACAGGGGCATCAAGTGAAAAGTAAGTTTTTGAAATTGATGTGCTGGAAGCAGGAAAGACGGGTTAGTGTTACGATCTGAGTGACTTAGAGAAGAGATTTGTGGGGTTTTTCAGGTATGTAGTGGTTAGTACCTATCAAAAGTGATCCAAGGAAGGACAACTGGTGAATCAGCAACAAGCTACACTACAGTCAGAGCTCTTTCAGCAGCAAGAGGGGAAGCTACGCAATATTAGGCAGGTGGTATCAATGTTAATGGTCACCACCTTATACTTATATGTGTTGTTGTTATTATTATTATTATTATTATTATTATTATTATTATTGTAGGAATTAGAACAGAAGTGCAGCATCAAGCAGGTTTTATACACAAATCCAGAAAACAAGCAGGGTCAAAATACACCAGACAATCAGTCATTATATCATTATGTGAACAGAAAGTTAAAAGTCTTGCGTTGCACTTATACTCACACTGTGTATCAAGTGTGTTTCCAAATGACATCTCTGTTTTTTTTTTTATTTCTGCCTAGTTTTCAGGATTTGGATTTTGGATTTGGATTAAACTTGTTTGCTGCACTTAAGCCTCTGACTGTTTCGTGACAATATGTCTGCAAAGAAACACAATACTTGGTGCCCAGGCTGGGACTTGAACCTGCGACCTTCTGTTCATTAGGGCAAGGTCCTAACCGCTAGGTCATTATAATCATTATTATTATTATTATAATGATGATGATGATGATGATGATGGTGATGGTGATGATGATGATGATGATGATAATGATAATGATGAGACCATTACTTTTCCTCAGTCCTCAGCTGTGAGTTCACTATGAGGTTCTGACGCTGCAGTCAGTAGTAGCTCACAGCTTTTGGGAAAAGGATTGGGGCGAGTGGTTGGGGGGGGGCGTATTTTTTTGTGCCTCTTATCGGCAGGCTATAATTACTGCTATTAATTAACAGTCCTGCAGAGATTGGACAGAGGCAGATCGCTCTGACAGTAGCCATCCCCCACAGGCAGAGCAGCAGCTTGTGATAGCAGCGGTGCACGGAGGTCAGCTACAAAGTTACTGCACCCTTAAAAGCCTCACTAAACGTCCTTTCCTTCTTCAGTGTCAGAGTGACGAAGCGTCTTCCCCCGGCACACAGTCCAGTATTGCTTTTAAAAGGTCCAAACAGGTGACGGTGAATGACAGTAAATACTCCCCTGAGGTTCCCTTGGCGCCTTCCCCCTCACCTCTCTGCTCTCCGGGGCTGTCAATCAGAGCGGGTCAGCGGCGGGCGCGTCAGCCGTCACAGCTTATGCTAATACCGCCCCTGATCTGCACCGTGACATTTAGCCACGCTATTTACAGCTGCTCGGCTTCTGCAGCCAACTACAGCTGGAGTGCATGTGCCAGGGTGTGAGGTGTGTGTGTGTGTTTGTGAACATGTATTTAACGTTTTGTGAGGACCAAAGAAATACTCTTATGAAGCGTGAACATTCTGCTGATCCCCACAAGGAACCATGTTGTTTTCTCCACAAATTTACTTTTTTAAAGGAAAAACTAATAGAGCAGAAGATATTTTGTTTACTAGAGGTTAAGGTTGGGGTAAGGTTACAGTGTCAGTGTATTATTACTGTAATACAGTTTGTACACTTCGAATCAAGTTCTTACAAAGATAGCAATACCAAACTGCATGTTTGTATGTGTGTGTGTGTGTGTGCGTGTGTGTGTGTGTGTATGTGTGTCTCACAAGCAAGGGTAATGAGACGTGTAGGGACGTACCGTGTTTAATTGTGTGTGTGTGTGTGTGTGTGTGTGTGTGTGTGTGTGTGTGTGTGTGTGTGTGTGTACATGT
>JBBPDA010000025.1:8704326-8746478 GCA_037974385.1 Arnoldichthys spilopterus | reverse complement strand
TGTGTGTGTGTGTGTGTGTGTGTGTGTGTGTGTGTGTGTGTGTGTGTGTGTGTGTGTGTGTGTGTGTGTGCAACTGTATGTGCAACAGCAAGGGAGACATGCTGCTATTGTTGGGAATGCATTAGAACAAAGTTAGCACGTCTTTACCATCAAGGTGTTTCTGCTACATCTGGAATAGAGCTTTTAGCTTCCCCTCTGCATTTCCAGGAATGCAAGTGATTTGTAAACTTAAGGATTTTTAAGAGATAGAAGAAACATGCTGTAGTGAACGCCTGCCCTGTGACCTCACTTTGTTATTGCAACAAACTCATTAGTTTGGTTGTAGCTGCAGCCAGACACTCTGTACAGTTGATGAATGCAGCTACATTAAGGTGCACCCGCTGGTGTTCAATCGTGTATAAGCTCAATAGAAGAACATTGCCTACTGACATTTAGGCAGTGGCAGTGGTCGCAAGTTCAAGTCCTGGTCCAGGCACTACTGAGGTACCCTTGAGCAAGGTACCGTCACACTAAACTACTCCACCTCTTGGAAGTCGCTTTGGATAAAAGCGTCGGACAAATGTAAGACATTTTTGGGGAACATTGAACAACATATATACATTGAACTAGTAGTTAAACTACATGTCGCAGTGACTTTTGTGATTCAAACTGCTGAATTACTTTTTTTTGCTAGTTTTTTGTGTAGTTAACTAATTTTATCATTGATTCTCTAAAGTAATTTCAGCCCTCTTGACCCCATTTACTTTAGTTCTGAATCTGACTGCTGTGAATGTAAGCACCTGGTGGATAAGAACTTTTAAAGACGCTCACGTGTCGTATAAACAAGTCATTCTGCTCTGATATGTAAATAATTAGTTTGTTTAGATGAGTGTTCAAGCTCATTGTGTATGCATGTGCATGTGTGTGATAGGGTCCTATAGATCTGTTCCAACTTATACTCGCTGTTCCACCTACTTGCCAGCATATATGCACCTGTTTTATTTGTTAACCCTTTCGTGCCTTGGTCTGTTATTTGATCAAGCACATTTTAAATCGCTATATCTTACTGAAACATGCACTGAACTTAACTCAGCCTGATTGTTCCATCTCTGCCACTTGGTTTAGGTTAGTTAAGGTAAAAAAAGAGAAATCCACAGGATTTCACTGTGTCTTTAATTAGCAAACCTTTTCAGTGAGGTTGCTCATGGAAGTTAGACAAAGGTATGCTAGTTGGAGGTGGTTCTGTTGCACTAACACACATTTGAAGTATTGTTTTAGATCTCTTACAATCATTTCAAGAGAATCAAAGAATTGTATTACATTTTTGCTGATTTGTTTATGTATTCACAATTTTATGATAAAAATAAATCTCGACCATTGGATAGAGGCCTATACTTAAAAAACAATGGGGATGTTGAATTAAAAAAAATATTTTTACTTCTTAAAATGAATAGAAAATGCAGAGAAAAAAATTAAATTGCTTTTTCTTGGTGAAATAATTTTTTTTTTTTACATTTTCAGTGTTTGAATGTGACAACTGAAGCCTGCTTTAGTTTTTAATGTACTTTTTTGCAATAAACTCCATTTGAGTGGCATTTTGTAGGCATGTCACCTTTTTGTTTATAGTATTTTGTTAGAATTTTGAACCACATGCACTGCTAAAGTAGTAGTATATGCACATTTATTAAAGAGTGGCTTTGGTTAGCTAAACTAGCTTTTTTCTTAGGGTTCATTTGCTGTAGTTCAACGTGTTTCAATATGATATAGTTGGTAGCTTTTAAAGTAGCTTCCTCAATGCTGCCTATAGAATGAGATTCTCTGGAGCAGTCACCTATGAGACTAAGGCTACCATGCCCAATGCATCAGCTAGGAGGTTATATAGCCCACCTTGTGCTGGACTGTGCAGCACAGGAAATGTGTTCTGTAGAGTGATGGGGCTCCATCCAATACCTCTGGGATGGTGTTTGTGATCCAGAACTAATCATCCAATATCAGTATCTGAACTCCTTAATGCTTCAGTGGCTGAAGGCAATCAAATCTTTATAGTAATGTTCCAACAGCTACTGTAAATCCCTACCAGAAGAGTAGAAGCAATGTGATTTCAGAAAAAAACCCAGCATGAGCAGGTGTCTGCAAATGTTTGGATGTACAGTGTAAGTGTGCCGATCTGCAGAGTGGAAAGAAGTACAGAGCAGAAAACCGATGAAAACCCCTAAAGTGAGAACAAAATGGAATAACTACACCACAGGTTGGATAATAAAAAAAAAATTGTCCAATAAAAAATAGCAAAACCCCCCAATGGTTTGTGTATTAGCCTGCATTCAGTAAAGTACATACTATACACCCTCCATTGTATTGAATGTGTCTTTTCAGACCCACTCTACACTGATTTTAGAGGTGTTCTTTGTAGATTGTAAGTCTAGCAAACCAGAGCTTGTCTCACATTAAGCTTACCTGCACCAGTGCCCAGCAGACTTCTCTCTTTAACGATCATCTCTTAATCCCCTTTTACACACCTCCTTCCTTTCATTAAACCTGAGCAGCTTAGGACAAATAACTGCCATTTACTCCACCCACTGCACTTCATATTGCCTTTTGCACTATGGGGGGGCACTTTCTTCAAAACTTAACCTCCAAGGACCCTTTGCTGCGAGGTGACACAAGCACATGTTTGATTTTATGGGGTTTTCACACTTTTGTGTAAATGTCAATGTGCCGATAAACTAAACTCAGACCATCTTTAGATATGGTCTCCCTACAGCTTATTTTTGGTTTGATTGATTAATACATTCAGGTGTAACACACTTACAACTTTAAATTAAATGACCATGATTATTATCTTATCATGACTTAGAGTAATACAGTAATATTTCGTTTATTTTTTTGTTTGTTTATTATTCGTTTATATGATTTTTAAATCATATTCAAATCAAATCAGCATATGATAAAATTCTTCTACTCTGCTTTTAAATAAGATTTAGATCAATCAACATACAGACAAAGTGGTTTGTCAAATCTCCAACACTGGCAATGGTTTTTTTTTTTTTTTTTTTTTTTTTTTTTTAAAGCAAATATATAAGTTACCACTAAAGTTACTATTTCCTGACAATATTTGCTTTACTGGAAGCACCAACCACTCTGTAACTCACACCTGCCATATTTTGTTTTGCTTCATAGGCAGTGATGTCTTTCAAATCAGACTCAGCTAATTTAGAATTTGATGCCTGCAACACATTGGTGACATAGGCATCTTTACAACTGTGTTTCATTAACAGTACTGGAAATCTGTGCTCCAGCAGAAGTACTTTTACATTACTGGAACATAACCCAACTATAAGAAAAACTACTTTTGTTAAAACATTTTTAAAAACTGTTGACGTATAATGCAATATCAGAATAGGCAATTAGCCAAAATGATCTATGTAGAAAATGCCTGCTTTCAACAAAACACATTTCTCAAATAATGATAAAAAGTATGAATAAATAAAGCAGGTGAAGCAGGAATTCTGTCTGTTTAAAATGCTTGAACCTTTGTAGAACACATGTAATTTGTATAAACATCTCCCAATCCACTGCAAACAAACAGCCAGACAAGGGCCTAATGGGAATCAGAACTCTTGGGCCTGCTCTCATATCTTGCACAGTTTACTTTCTTAACCTTTTGCTCAGCTTCAGCAGGAGCTGATCTCTTAAGTTAACAGACTCTATCTGGCTTTGTTTTGGATGTGAAGAGAAGACCTGCACAACTTAAAGCTGTGTAATTATTTAAGCATGCATGTGCACACATTAGCTACATCTTGAATTCCAGGCTAATTGTTGACACTGGAGAGTTAGCTGCAGCCCAGGCTGTATACTACCACACTAAACAATGAGTAAAAATGCTTTTCTGGCCAGTATTCACATCTCTAAACCTTTGTCCCCAGCATTTTTTTCATGCATATTTCCTGGATTTATTTGGCCCATTTGCAATTGGTTGATAGTCTTATTGGCTACAAAAATGCAGATGAAAGGTATAAATCAGATTGTTGGTAGCTTGGGAACCAGATAAATCTACTAGCTCATGTTTTATTTGCTCTGGCAGATGTGATTTGGTCTGGTGATGCCAGGCTTAATTTTACTCCTACTCAGTGGCAAACTATGATTTTAAATGTAGCTAAGTAGATTACATAGTGTTATGCATACTTGGTTATGAGAAAAATTACATACTTGAATAAATACTCATAAAAGTCCCCCTGCCAAGAAAGACTAAATTAAAGCAACAGGAGAATTTGCAATTTATTACTTCTGCACCTACTGTTCAATTACACGTTTTAATTATTTGGGAACTGAAAATGTTAATTGTTGCAGGTTTTTATGTGGCATTTTTCCCCATTCTTGCCTAATACAAGACTTCAAACAGTCTGAGGTTAGTGTTGCCTGATTTTCCTCTTCAATGGGAGATAGATCTGGACTTCTGGCAGGCAAGTCAAACATATACACTCTGTGTCTACAAAGTCACGCTGTCAGACTGAGGCCTAGCATTGTCACTAAAATAAACATGAACTTCCTGGGAAAAGTCATCTGATGTCAGCATATACCTCTAAAATCCCAACATATGCTTTTGCATCAAAGGTTTCTTCACACATACGCAAGTCAACCATGACGTGGGCACTGATGCACCCCCATATCATCACAAACATGATAACAGTGCAGGGTCCATTTTGAAACGTGGGCTCATCTGACTGTAACAAGTTTCCCCAGTCTTTTAACCTGTCTGAGATGAGCTCAAGCTAAGACAGCTCTGTGGCATATGTTTGGCTTTCTCTTTGCATAATAGCATTTCAAGTTGTTTTTTTGATGCAGCAGCAGACTGTTTTAAATGACAACGGTTTTATGAGGTATTTATCACAGCCTTCTTTTACAGTTTTATGTACTGTAGAGAGTGAAATGCCTAAACTCTTTGTAATCTTGTGTTGAGAAATGTTCTTTTTAAATTGACTGACAATTTTCTTACAAAGTTTGTGCACAAAGTGGTGAGTCATGACCCATCTTTGCCTGAAAGACTGAACCTTTGGCAGATGCTCCATTTGTACCCAGTTTTGATCTCCTCACCCATAACCAGCTTATTAGCTTTTTTTCTATTGTGAAAGGTTTTAAAATGATGTAACTTATATATTCTTTAAACATTTTACTTATATATATATATATATATATTTTGCCCCATCCCAACATTCAAAAATATGTTGAGATGTTGTATATGTTATATAAAAAAACAGGAAATCATTCATTTGTGCATTTGACAATTAAATAAAAGTTCAATTTCAGAATTTACAGATCACATATTATTATTATTTTTTAAATGTCCAAACTGTTTCAGAAATGGGGTTTATGAAAGCCCATGTCCACGAGAAGTCAGATTTTATTTTTTGAAGGAGGTTAGTTCTTTATCTGCTTCTTCTTTTTCCATGCTGTGACTCTGTTGTGACTGTCAAGCTCCAAGGAGGGAGCATCACATGATCAAAGAATGACAGCATAGAGGGGACATGTGAAAGCAGAGCTGTTTTGCATCTGTAAAAATCTTTGGTGGAACTTCAACAATAACATTACAGTGTGTATTTAATTGTGCTGTGCTGCATTACAGTTTTCCAGTGCAACTGCTCAGAAGAATGTTTGGCCCTAGATTTGGTTGATCTTGTGAAGAGGCAGTGGCATAAGCTGCCCATGTGTTATAGTGATTTTGTAGGTTATGCAGAGTTTATTAACCTTAATGTCAGAAGCCAAAATAAAATGTTTGCCCTTTAGTTAAAAAGTGGAACGTGGTGAGTTTTGAAAAAACCACTTGGCCTTGTCAGGACCATTTTGCTGGTAGGTTAGCCCTGTTTATCTTTTGTTTTGCTACATAGTCAGGATATTTTTGTCTTTAAAATGTCCTAAAACAAACAGACACACACACATGCTATGCTTCCCAGTGTGTGTGTGTATGTCGGTTGAACCCTCGCCAGCTTCAGCTTCATTTAATTACTCTCTCATTACTTTCCAGTGTCCTGCTAGTCCATTGGACCTGACTGGTCTCTGTGCTAGTGGATTCCACTCAATTGCCTGGGTTAATGGAGAGGACAGGACAAAAGCACTGAATGCTCCCTCTGAGGTAGCGCTCCTGAATGCCTCTGACATCTGGGGTGTGTGTGGGGGGGTCTCCGGTCAGTCCACTAAAGCACCCCCTGCCATGCAGGGTGGATACACACACAAGCAGCAGCGTGAGACTGTGTCTGCGGAGCTGGGTGACCTCCATCATGGTCAGTAATGTGGCCTGAATTGAGTGGAAGGCTTGAATCAGCCGCAAGGTCTCACAGCCATCGGCCGCATTTGTCTCCAACAGAACGCTTTCAATTTGTGTGGAGGGAAAGATATAAACAAAGGCATTAACTCAGGCCCAGCGTGGGAACGGAAGGGGAGGGCAAGGCAAAGTGAACAGCAGGGAAGATGAGGATGAGACTTTGGGGATGGGGTGGGGGGTGTAGTGTTGTGGGGAGGGGCATTTGAAAAGAGCAAGAAATAAAAATGTAGAGATTAGGATATAAAATAGGGAAGTGGTGTGAGCAGATAAGCCAGGAGGAAAGGGAAGTGAGGAAGAGCGAGAGAGAAAGAAGGGAGAGGGTGTGAGAAGATTCAATCTCCAGTGCTGTCAGTCAGAGGCGGTGTGTTTATTGGCCCTTGCCTGTTCTTCGCTGGCCCTCACACGGCCATTACACATGCACAGCGCTGCACAGAGCGTCAGCCGCATTGATCGCATGCCAGCGCTCAGCCGGCCGGCAGACTGAGAGTACTGGACGCTTTCCATCCAGCAGCCTCGTCTTCAAAGCAGCTCACCATCAAAAGCCAAGCATCATGAGTGATTATGAGCTGTAATGATTACGACTTTGTTCTGTAAGGGGCGGCTCTCTTTAATTTGCACAAGCTCAGGGCCCAAAGTGTTGAGGGTCCAATTCGGAGGTTGTGTCAGGCTTCATGCTAAGCTATGCATTTTAGTTGAGGGTAGCAGAAATCCTGCTTGGAAGTGTGAAGGTTTAATTTGAGCCTGAGTGTTACAGTGTAAGCTGATGGATCCCAGCCCTGGTGCTGGAGAACCTGTGTCCTTAGAAAATGAGTGTTCCTGCTTTTAATCTTAGGAAGTACTTTTTAAGGTCCTTATGAAAACAGAAAATTGCCATGTCATCACACAGCAACAAGTTGTTTGCATTTGTTTGGTCTTATGTATATACACATACATACACTGACTAGTCACATTAAAACCACTCCCAGGTGAAGTGAAAATTGATCATTGATTATCTTGTTACGGCACCTGTCATGGGGTATCATTTTTGGTAGCAAGTAAACAGTCAGTTCTTGAAGTTGATGTGCATACTTACCTGGCAGGGGTGATACGATGATCAAGAAGGTGGTTCACCCAAGGTGAGGCTCAGCCATTGCACTTTGGTCAAAGCCTGAAGTAAAGTCTGAAATCAAATCTTGCTCTAACTAGCTCACAAAATATCAAATATTGTCTTAAGACATTCTGGTTTACTGCATTTGTGCATATTTGTATTTTTTCTAATATTATTTAGTATTTCTTATGAGCAAAACATATTTTCTGCTGAGATAAATGGGTTAAATAATTTGCTTGGGGGCTTAGGCCTTGTGCACAGCACCGTAAGTACATATATATATCTGCTGAATGGTACATTTTTATCTGCTGAGATGGTATCACATGGTATCAGTGTACCGGTTGGTGACACAGCACACATTGTAAACACAGCTAACATGAAACTTGTCAGAGTCTACAACTAGATATTGATATATCTTGTTTGATATCTTGAGTTTATGAATGTTTAAACACATTGTTAGAGCATGGAAACTATGCAGGGAAGACATGGATGTCAGAAGAACATGCAGAAGCAGTGTTTTCCGGTGAGTGGGTTGTCCTCACAGAAACATTTCCGTCTCTGACCTCACCCAAGGCCACTGACTCTAGCGCCCACGCCATGTTCAGTGCAAACCCACAGCACATTGTGTTCAGGTGTTCAGACAGGCGGACATATCCAGAAGTCTCCAACATTTTGGGAAAGCCAGACAAAAGTTCAGCTCCCACCCTTGGCTAACTGCACCAATACTGCACTCTTAAGACTACGCATAGTTGCCTAGTGCACTGCATTAGTGGCATTATTCTTACCAGCACCCATTCCAATGGCACGAAAGAGCATTTTTTCTTGAGCAGCCATAGCACTATATGGATTGATGCATATATTAGGATGCACTTAAGATATGTCCACTCAGCACTCCTGCATTCATCTACACATGCATACCCTAACAAGTGTGTCTGAGTCACATATGCTTAGAGCTACACTGAATAGCCCCCCAGGGAAAACACCAATAAATGTTGATTCAACTCTGTTGCTAGCAACTAGATGTTCTTGATAAAGTATGATTGCATGTGTGCGTAGGTGTGTGTGCATGTATATGCATGTGTGTGTGTGTGTTATGGAATTTTGGCAGCCTATACTCCAATGCCCTAAGGCCTATCAGACACCGCTGCTTTTCATAGTGACCGGCCACCTTCCCATCACGCATTAGTAAAATGGACCATAACGCCTGCCTCTTTCACTCGCCTGTAATTAACGAGTTGATTATTCAAATGAAGTGGTAGATGGGCCCCCTCAAGCATACTGATACCTAAACACGCATTCACTATTAAAAGAAAGACACACACAGCGCGCAGTCTTTCACAAGGTTAATTATAATGGAGCGATTTCGTATCGGGAAGAACTATCGGCAGGGCTTGAGGCCTCTCCTGAGACGCACACACCATCCCTGAGCTCTCTAGGGGTTACGCCTTTCCGTTTTTCTGCCTACCCTCATAAAACATTATCGATATTGTACCTTGGGCAGTTGTATTATATCTGCCTCCTTGTCCAAAAAGGTAAGATGGGAGATGGGGAAATAATTCACTTATTCAGAGAGGTTATGGAAACAGTCTTTATAAAAGGCAAACAAATGGCATGAAACATGTACAACATACAGGATCAGAGAGCAATCCGTAATAGAAGCTCAGAGGCAGTAAAGTGGTGCACAAAGGTGCCTTCAGAGTCATATAGAGGCCTGTAGTTATGTGAACAGCAGGGTAGATTGCACTCCCACCATGCTCAGGCTTTTATCCTGGTGTTAAAGCTTTCTTTAGAAATCACTGTAGAAACCTTAGCAGAGAGAAGGCTGCATGTAATTGAAGTTTTTGAGTTAAAATGTAAAACCTGCAAGATTACCTACTGATCACAGACCAATTTAGTAAATGAGAGCCATTATCCAATAAGAGGCAAAAATCAGAGGAAGCCGTTCTCCTTTTGTGGGTTACTATATGACACTTCTGTGCTTTCATTTGAGTCTTTTTGCATCTTGGTTGCTCACATGCGGCTTTGAGTGAGAGAGTGACAGCTGCGTTTAAGGAAATCGTCTTCAACGTTCGAAATCTAAATTCACCTCTTATAGGTATTATACAGAAAAATGAAGTGCCTGACAGCCTTTCCTGTTTTACCGCAAAAAAGAACAAAGGTCTTACAAAAGTCTATTGTTAATAGTCTCCTAAATGTATTGACAGCAATTCCCATGTACATCATGATTACACAAAATATATTGAGACATAGAGAAGACACAAATCAGTCTGTACCAACAGCTCCCCCTACTGGTACTCAATATCCAAGCATCCATGAAACATCCACAGCACTATGCCTGTAAGAAATGTCATTTGTGTGACCTTGTGGCAACAAATCCCCTGCTTAAATCGTATACAGTGTAAATTCACAGAGGGATAAAACTTACATTTCTGTAAGAGAGAGAAAGAACAGGCAGCTTATGGGATGACTCCACTGTCACAAAATAAATCTTTTCCAGAAATGAAGCATCCAATGGGAATGACATCATGTGCTAAAAACTTAAAACTATAAAACAATTATTTTTATAGTCCAGTCTGCAATTAAAGGCTTTCAAGTAGTGAGGATTTTCTATATGTACTTCATTCCAGAAGAGTAGGAGGGAAGGATTCATCTTGGCTTTACAGTTTTAAAAATCAATGAGAATCCTTCATTGCACTGATGCAGACAGTGCTCCAGAAATTAAGCAGACTGTGGTCCTGTGGAAAAAAAAGAAGTAGCTTTAAATCTTTAAGTGACATTACCATAAATAAGCAATGTCTAGAACTAGGCGATATATACATATATATCACTGTGACAGTGCTGGTGTCAAACAACAACATGATGGATTAGAAAATTGTAGTATGTCATTCGATGGCTGCTTCAAATTGTTTCAACATCAAAACACTTCAAAACACTTCAAAACCAGATAAAGAGGAAGCTTTCGCTGGTTAATGGGTTTTAGATCTAGTTACTGTGTAAGATTCCATTGTGTGATTTTAAGAGAAGAACAGAACAACAAGCTACAGGCGCATGCAAAATTTTGAACACTCCCCTGCCAGTTTCCATATTTTGTTGACACTAAGCCAGAAGAAGTTATCATCCTCTACTAATCTTTAGTACACAATTTCTATTAATTTAATTTTAGTTAAAAACATTGGGAAAATGCATTAAATATTTGAGTCATAACTTTTGCACAAGACACCTTTTATGATTTATTATTTTCCCAATATGTTCATTTCATACATGAACTGTATGCACTGTAGAAGATGTTATGAGCAAGAATTTTAGGCACCTGAAAAAAATATCATTAAAAGCTGTTTATCTGGGCAGTAAGTGCTTTTGTTTTCTTTAAAAAACACCAAAATTAAAATAAATAAATACACATAACAGTGCTACAGTAAACAGTGACTATATATGTGTCTATTTGTTGGCTTGACCTTGGCTGTAGCTTCCATAAAATCATAAAAATCAGGTGCTGATGGAGCTTTACATACACCCATGTAATGACTGGAGGCATGGAGAAGAAATCTGCAGCCAAACCTGCTCATGAAACCCGCTCATCTAACCAGCTCATGAAATACCAACTACTTTTTACAAACAAAAAAAAAATCTTCATTTTTGTCACTGCTTCCTGGTTAATTTTAATGGTCACTCATGCTTTTGATGCAGAAAGAAACTATTAACATAGGCGCCCAAGAATATTGCACAGTACTTAAAAATTAACATGTAATTTGACCAAGGTGTCCAAACATTTGGATACGAACATAAAGCCATGAAGACATTCTCATAAGAGAAACTTCACTACACAAACTTAAATATCTTCTGATAGTATGATATGTTTGGAAAATATCTGAATTATCAAACTGTATCCATACCAGTCTGCACTAGGAACATGTAGAGATAATCAGGTCTCAGTTACAGGAAACCATAGGAACTATAGAGCAACATTTTCCCCAATATTTCATTTTTTCTTACCCCGTCAAAGGTATTCATCAAACACCTCATCCACTACATTCTCTTTTGTATCTTCTATGATAACTGAGGAGAGTAAAGGACGTTCGTTTAGAAATTCAGGTGCAATAATGATTCATATTATTACAGTAGCATATAATGGGTGTCAATGCATGATTCAGTTTAAAAGACAATTTAGGACTTTATACTCGATACATGGGTTGGTACACTCATGATATATTCAAAAAGTTAAGATGGAAAACAATCAAAAATGTCAAAAATAAGATTACTTAGTTGTGGCACAGTTTACTAATGAAACTTAAAGGTTCTGGGGGATAAGGGTGAGGGTGGTGTATGACATGAATGTGCTGGACTGGGCTGTTGACTGGTGCTGGTTGAAAATTATAAAAAATGCAGTTGCATCATCATCAATATCATAATGGTAAAAGAATGAAAACATAAATACTTATTCTCCACAATGCATTGCACATATCCAAATATATATTTTGCACTGCAATATAGTGGTATTTAATATGATGCTGTATTATATTATGATGGTTTTATAACAAATATTACTGATGCTTTTAAAAGTGCACAGCTGGCACACAGACCCACCATCACTGTCCCTCATTCAGAAACTAATATCTACACTACCACATGGATAAAGTGCATGTGTGTATGTGTGTGTGTGTGTGTGGGTTGTACCTGTGCACTCAGAGCTGGTGTTTTGTCTAGTGGGAGGAGGAAAACTGAGAGAGCGGGTGAACTGTGGAATGGGGCTGTCAAAGCTGACACTCTTTGCCCGTTTACGGCACTCAATAGCCAAACGACTGCGACAGTCTTTATGACAGCTAACTCCACACACTGAGAGAGAGAGAGAGAAAGAGAGAGAGAGAGAGGGCAGAGTTGAGAAATGTAGAGGATAAAAGTCAAAAAGTCAAAAAGTGACCCCCCCCCAGTTTTATTTGCTTATTAAACAATAAAGCTCATACCTTTGCATTTGTATCGTTGCTTGTAAAATCCCCACATCTACAATGAATAGCACATTTAAGATCAGTTATTATCATCAGGGCTGGATTAAGGAGGGTGTGCAAATGCATTTTCGGGGCCCTACTTACACAAAAGCATTTTGAGTACATAAAATTTTGCAAGTGTTACTACACTACACAATTTGTTAGCTTATAAGAGACAATGTATGCTCCATCAAAAGCTTAAATCTTTAACTGGCTATTGCCGTACTACAAGTGGACCTGAGACAAATGCCTAATAAAAAGAATGTATGTTTTTCATTACACATATATGTTGAGAGTGAAATTATAATGGAAGATGCAGGTGAAAAGACAGTATAATAGTAACGCCAGAAAACAACAATCTTTCTAAAGCCATATGACAGGCACATTACACACCATTTCAGTGCTGTAAGGCTGGCACTGAAAATGACCAAATGACTGGACCATCGTTAACCAAGCTTTCACAGCAATGAGCAGTAGAACTCTACAAGAGCAATCACAACAAATCACTTAAGCCATACTGTATATTAGCGAAGATCGATGCTTTTGAAAACTGTACTTTTCCGCATTTCTTTGAAACAAATTCCTTACTTAAATCAGAGAAATCCAATTTCTCAACCACACAACTCTCAAATGACTTTAGACCTCTGTGCTCTGTGGCATGTTTCCAGTGTTCAAAACATGACTATTACCTTTACTGAAAATGCAGCAAGCAAAACAAAACACAGATCCGATGGATGGGGAATATAAAAGCCATTGTCTTGAGACGTACTAACCATTTACAAGCTTGCTTTGAAAGTGAAATTCAGAGAAAAAAAAACATGTATGATGTTTGTATGTGCATTCAGAAGCTTTGCTCTGACTGAATTGTTGATCTTTCCCAAGTGAGCAGGGTCAGTTCTGTAAGGATCCGCCAAATCCTCCACTGCATGATCACTTACTGATTTAAAATTCATACGGGCTTCGGTTTAATCCCGTCTTTTTCAGCACCTCTTTCTTACCCTGATCTTTCATACGTTATGTCATCTGCCATGAATACTTACAGTTATAGACAACCTTGAATGACCCTCCCTCACAAAACACTGACAAACATCTAAACCAATAATTCATAAGCAGGCATGACACACGTATACCTGAACAAATAAAACACGGCATCTGACCACACATTTATTTTTAATCCAGAGTTGTTTTTTTGCATGAACAAATGCTTATTTAGATTATTTTGGGGCCCCTTACAGGTCAGGGCCCTGGACTACTGCCCTGGTAAGCCCTTCCTAAAGTCCGGTCATGATTATCATGATACTTAAACCAGTACTCTCATGATATTCTCAAAAAAAAAAAAGAAAAATGATGACTGCATCTATGCACAACCTAATGGGAACAGAGCTGGGAGTGTGATGTAAAAAAGACTGAGAGCTGGTGAGGGGAGTATGTTGTGTATGTACAACATATGTAGGTTTTGCTCATTCAATATTTTTTCTAAAATCATGGTTATTAATAAGGAATTTGTTTTCCATTTCCCACTAGTAACAGCCTCTGCTGTTCTGGGA
This sequence comes from Arnoldichthys spilopterus, assembly GCA_037974385.1. Taxonomy (NCBI): domain Eukaryota; kingdom Metazoa; phylum Chordata; class Actinopteri; order Characiformes; family Lepidarchidae; genus Arnoldichthys; species Arnoldichthys spilopterus. The sequence goes on along the minus strand of JBBPDA010000025.1, from coordinate 8,732,567 downwards.
AGGTTTTTAACATGATGTGGGAACATTGCTGTGAGGATCTGATTGCCTTTAGCCACAAAAGCATTAGCATTAGTGTGCTGCTTACAAGTATTCAGTGGTGCTTACCACTCTAGAGGACACAGTTTTACTGGGTCACAGCCCAACACCACAACCAGAATGTCCAATTCTACTGTACGTGGGTTTTAATGGAGATTATACAAGCTGTGTGTAATAATAAATGTCAGTGTCAGCAGTGAGTATACATTAAAGTAGCTGCATTCTGTAATGAGAAGGTGTGTGCGCACATGGTGCATGACAATGCTGGGAGGGTAATGGATAATTTTGGACATGCTGGGGTGGGTTAAGGTGGGTGGGTGTTGTATGACTCTTGACATGCTGGTGTGGGTTAGGTTGATTGCAGACAATAAAACAGCGTAATTAATAGCATGCAGGTCCAGATATTGTCCATATCCACTATACATTGTCGCTCTTTTGGAATGCAGAATTTTGTGTCACAGTGTGTTACACCATGCCTATAAACTAAGTGCTGTAACACACATATTCAGCTGCAAATGACTTTACACATTAAAAGGGTTATAAGCAGTGGCTAATGTGTGGTTAGGGTAGCTGTTACAAGGAAGTGAGAGAATAGGAAGTGGTAAAGTGTCCACACCCTCCTGCACCCTTCACTAACTTTGAACAAAACATCCTCCTTTTAGACTCACCTTCCACTCACCGTTTTCTCCTTTGTGAAGATAAGAACAATCTTGCCATGATACAAACAAAACAAAATGAGCAGCTCTTTTTGTGCTTGTCAATAAAGCAATATTAGAAAAAAGCACATACACACATATACAGCTGTAGCAGGGCTCTTTTGTAGGCAGTCAGATCTAAATGATACTGTCATCACCAAGCTATTAGATTTTGGGTGGTGAATTGCTGCAAAAATGTCATTTCCATCAGCTATAGCCTTCAGAGCATAAACAACACATTGCCACTTTTCAGACTTCTCTAGGTATGTCAGTGTATACTCACAACGCCTGAGCAGTGCTGGCAGACTGTGGGCTTGAAGGAGCTCATGGCTGTAAAAGTGTGAACAAAGCCCATCTTACAGTTCAGCAAGGAGCTGGCTTTGGAAAAGTACTTTGTCATCTCCTCTCGGCTAATTCTGCCATCTCTTTGGATGAAATAGAGAAACAAGAGAACTGAACTTAATGACATGTTAACTAGTCATGCTGAGTGAAATTAATAAAAAATTCTTGTTCTCTGTGGATTCTGCATTATAATAAGGCTGATGAACACAAGCTTCCTGAGTACTGTTACTACATGCTAAAAGAATATCTTCCAAACCTGACATACCTTCAACAGAATTTCCAGAAAGTTCACTGTTTATTTATTTTTTATGTATTGTTAACTGCCCTTTCAAAAGAATTTAAAGCACACAGAAAATGATGTATTCTGTCTGATCTTGGAGACTTTGTGAGAAGGTGCACCAAACAGCTTAAAAACTTAACAACTACAAAATAATTTTATGGGGCAGAATGTAGTCATTAACACTCTTATGCAAAAGCTTGGGCACACCTGGTCAAATCACATTATGTTGACTTTCTAAGTAAACATAAATGCACATCCTCTACAAAGAACACACTTCTGCATGTTTGTTCTAATGCACAATTACTGTTTAAATTCTAAATGTAATATTTTGGGGAAAAGCATAAACAATTAAATATGGTGTGTGCAAATGTTATGACACATTTTCTTCTACATTTGCCCAGTATGTTAAATCTGAAAATCAACAAAACACATCATTTGATAGCAAGCACTAATTAGAACTAAACGTAGGCTGAGCTGGCACATGTGCTACAGTTATGAAACCATCAGAACATGACTGAACTCACTGGTTTTGGTCCAGGTCGTCAAACTTGCTAAGGTAGGGGAAATTGTTCTGAATGGTCTCAAACTCCTTTTGGGAAATGTAGCCATCCCCGTCCGTGTCAAAATTTTTAAACACAGACTGAAACATAAAACGTTGCCATGTGTTATACACCATGTCTTTACTCCTTTTTAAAAGATGCAAAGTCTTAACGAGTTAGTCATGTGTGAGTAACCTGCCTCCACCATCTTCTCAATGTGCTTGTTGATGATGACTGGATCAGCCTTGGGTTTGACTGAAGACGCCCACTGCTCTATTTGAGGGGACTGTGCCTTCGAACTGGATGCCTAATGAGCCCCCCAAAGAATAATGGAGCAGTCAATATGGCAAAAGAAAACATGGCACTGATGGATTTGTGTAAATTACTGCTGTCTGAAGATTGAAAAGAGTAATTGTAGGGTAGCAGTGCAAGTTCCCAGCTGCAAATACAAGTAAGTGGATTACGCAATCAAAATCAGTACATTAATCTGTCAAATTGTGTGATAAGTGGCTGTAACTAGAGGCCAGTCTCTGACACTCAGCTTTGATTGGTGCTTTGTGAAGGGCTGATGCCAGTGGGAGGGACTCACAGATAATCTCCGACTGCGAGGTTCTCTCTGCAGGGAGAGCTGATAGATTTCTTCTTCTGTATGATACTGGTCCAGAGACACCTAAGATCATTCAAACACAAGTGTGTAAATGACACATTTTTTGAATTTGGCAGAAGAGCAAAGACTATAGAGTTGGGGACATAGATTCTAAACAAATCAATTAATGACACCTGCAGAAATTCCAACAGAATTCAGTTGAACACTTCTATATGACCTTGCCATAATGTTATCATATTCAGTCAAAACATGTCATGTCATGGCAGATTATGTCCATACATTTTACTGTGTCAGGTTACCGTTGCTAGGAAATGTCATAACAGGTGGAACAATGTTTGATTTACTGACAGTTTAGGTCACATGCCAATTTAAAGTCATCAAATTACATATATCTTTTTATTAATAGATATACACTGTCATGGCAACTAATGGCAGCATATCACATCTCCCATGATATGTTTATGGCATGGTTATGTCAATGTCAACTGTCATGTAAATTAACTTTAAAAGAAAAAGTTGTAATCAGGCACATTTTTGACACCGTGTGAGATGTCAGAGATGTCAGGAAACAAGTGGCTGTGTCTCACATTAAGTGAAACATGTATGCACAGCTCTGCATAGAAATATTAAAACAAATTTTATGGCATATCCATACCGCCTGTGTGACTCAGAGTTTCTGAAAGCAAGTTGTTGGTGAGTCAAAAGCACATGCCTAAAACATAAGTCACTGAATCATTAAAGGAACAGCATGATTCAAAATACCTCTGTGTTTTCATTTTTTATTCATAACAATATCAAATATTGGGTTAAAGTGTAAATCTGAAAAAACTGCAATGCCTCAATCCTTGTGGAATACAGTCAAGTTGATGAACCTGGTCCCTAGTGAAATGCCCCCCCACCCCAACCCATTCAGGTCTGGACTTACAATGAGCAAGTTGAGGAGGTCTGGGTTGGCATCAATTTCAGGTGGTGTGCTCTGGATGAGTGCCAGCTCCTGCAGGATGGTGTACAGCTGTTGGGTCTTTGTCAGGTTGACCTGGCTCTTCTCTTGGTTGGCCCAGTCTGGCAGAGCCACATGGACTGCAATCAGGTCCTTCAGATGCACGCCCAGGATGGGGAAACGGAAGCCTGTGCACTCAGAGAAGCGTTGGCGGTAGCGAATGTAGTTTCCACATGATGTGACCAGTTCCACCAGCTCATCAAACAACTGATAATGCCAATCAAAGCAAGTCAATGTTATTTATTTAAACAGTGATTACAAGACATGCTGTAACAGAGGACATTTACAGACGTCTGGACATGGGCCCCCAGTGAGCACAAGAGGATCTGTGTTTTTTTCTATGGTTATAGAAAAAAAACCCAAGAGGAAGAAACACCATGTGAAAACAAGGGCCTCATTTATAAAATGTACTAGAGTTTTAGTCTGAATGTTTTCTTAAGTTCTCAGTATCTGCATATGACTGATTTACAAACCCGATTTCCAGAAAAGTTAAAGGGATAATTTCCTATATGCAATAAAAACACTTTTTAATCATTTTGGAACTGAGGAAACTAATTGTAGTGGTTTAGCAATTGGAAATGTTGGCCATTCTTGCTTAATTTAAAACTTCAGCCACTCAACAGTCAGTGGTCTCCTCTTCATTTTTAAGCTCCATAAATTTTCAAAAGGAGACAGATCTGGACTGGCAGCAGACCAGTCAAGCACTTACACTTTGTGTCTAAGAAAACACACTGTTGGAGCCTATGCAACTGGCATTGTCCTGCTGAAAATAAGCATGGAGATCCTGGGAAGAGATGTTACCTCGATGGCAATATTTGTAACTCTCAGATCCCAACATATGGTTCAGAGTCAATAGTACTTTCACACATGCAACTAACCCATGCTGTGGGCACTGATGCACCCCAATACCATCACAGATGCTGGCTTTTGCACCTTTCCCTGATAACAATCTGTACTGTTATATTCATTCATGGCATGGAGAACTCAGTGCCCACGTTTTCTGAAAACAAGCTGAAATGTGGACTTATCTGACCACAGCACACTGTTCCACAGTCTTTCTGTTAATCTGAGAGAAGTTCAGGCCCAGAGATCTCTCAGATGTTTTTGTATAGAGGCAGTAAATGGTTTCCTCCTTGCGTAATACATTTTTATTGCATTTCTTGATGCGGTGATGGACTGCATTAAGTGACAATGGTTTTCCAAAGTTCTCCCAAGGTCTGGAGGATATTATTGTCACAGTAGCAATACAGAGCAGTAACGTCTGAAGTCCTGAGGATCATGAACATTCAACAGTGATTTCCGACCTTGTCCTCTACGCATTGAGATGTCTCTGAATTCTCTAAATGTTTTCACAATATTATGTACTGTAGAAGACTTTAATCCTTTGCAGTCTTGTGTTAAGCAGTGTTCCTTTTAAAATTAGTAACAATTCTCTCACAAATTTTGGAGTGAGCCAAGACCTATACTAAGCTTTTGATGGATGCTACTTTTATACGCAATCATGATGCCTTATATGCTACTAACTAGCCTGCTTAATGTGGAGCCTTCCAAACCACTGTTACTTGAATCAGCTCTGCACTTTTGTTGAGTGTTATGCAGCCATTCAATTCTAAATATATTTACAAAATACAGTTAAGTATTTTGTTGGTCAATAAAACAATTGAAAATCTTTTCATTGTATTTTGTCAGTTAAATAAAGGTTTACAGAATTTTTGTTTTATAGCACTTTGGAGAATATCCCAACTTTTCTGGAAATGGGGATTGTAAAAAACACAATGTAAGTGAGTTGTGCACTGTAATACCATTAACACACTGCCCCACATTAGCTTGGAAGCCTGCATGCCTCATTTATAAGTAATTACTTTTCACATACAGTCATTTTAAGGCCAATCCAGTGCATATGTTTTATAAATGAGGTCCTAAGGCTCCAGCCACAGCTTCTCCCAGGTTGCCATGGATAGCAAACTTTTACATGAAATAAAAATGCATAAAAACACTAATTAAGAGAAACCAGCAACTACAGTTATAAATTTAGTTGAATTAAATAAAATACGTATTCAGATTCATTTGTTTCTGCTACTTCATTCAATTCCAGTGCATATATGACCTTATATTACATGTATTCATTGACATAAACAAATATATGCTTTATGACAAATTAATAACATTAGAACTCAATTCCAAAGCCAATGTTTGCAATTTCAGCATAGAGACATCCAAGGTGGGAAGTAATTAGCAATTTACATTCTTGTTCAATTTTAGCCCATTCTTCTTGACCAGGGGTGTTCAGTCTTATCTACAAAGGATTAGTGTGTCTGCAGGTTTTCATTCCAGTCAAGAAGGAACACACTGGATTCATCTTATTTAAACACTTGGTCCCAGTATTCCAACATGTGTGCTCCTGCCTGATGGGAATGAAAACCTGAATCCATTCCTTTGCAAATAAAATTGAAAACCCCTGCTCTTGGCAAACTGTTCTCAATTTTTTCAAAGCCACAGGGGTCTGTCTGTTGGTCGTACAATTTCAAAATCCTCCATATATTTTCAATAGGATTAAAGTCAGATGATTGGCTAAGCCATGCAAATACCTTCAACATTTTTAGAAACAAATCTTGAGTTATTTTGGCTGTATCTTTGTATCTTGTCTTTTCCCAGTTTTTGGCAAATGAGGTTAAATTCACTTCTGACATGTACTAGTACTTTACAGCATAATATTTCAATAGTACTTTCTTACAGTGCCTGCTGATTTCTTTTATACTTTCTTTATCATTAGTCTGAGAGTGTGTTGTAAAAGGGGTGTTTAGGATCTTTGCTCTGGCTCTGTAGCTTTTTCTGAGGGTTATATAATAATGTCCCTGAGAACTTTACGAAGCACCTTCACCATGATTGCTACCTGTTGTGTACAATCCTAACCAATCTGTGATATCTTTTATAATGACACCAGGTGTTGCGTGCATCAGAACATTTTTATTTTTATAGCATTAATATGTAGAACTTGATTTTCTTTTATAACTACACAATTATTTTTCCTTATTTATTTTTTTATATGTTTTCACTGTTTTTGTTCATTTTTTAAAGTCAAAAGACACTGTGTGTAAATTTGATGTGAATATTTGTTCTAGAAATATATTAAATAACAAGAAGAAAAAGATCTTAATACCCTTTGCTCCTCACTGTTTACACAGCATTACATGAGATAATGTGGTTGGTAAAGGTCACAGTAAGGCTGCACAATATTTTGTTTGCTATTCATTATCATGGTATCAGCCTTAAAAGTACTTATATGCAGCAAAGGTTTGCAATATGCAAATGGACACTAAATCACTCAATGCTTTATCTGTTCTGATATCACTAATGTTATTTGGGCATTTGGATAAATCAAGGCATTTATGTAAACTAACAAAGACCATCATTTTGGTCAAATAATGTAGGTCAATCTTTAACTATGTCACATCAGCATCAGTGCATATATTACATAACTACAACTATTGCAACCACAAACTGTAGCAATATTATCACAATACAATGATCTTGCACTTCCCTAGAACTTAATATAGTGTAAGGTAGGTGCACATTGTCCAGAAAACCAACAGAAGTTATCAAAAATGCAGCTTTGTTTGTGTTAAAAAGGGTAGATAAGGTGACATCTCCTGAATGGCCTTGCCATGGAAGCCACTGCATTTACTGATATAATATCTGAGTCCCTATGTGATGCTGATGCTGTTTTGGGAGCTGGTACATGTATGGTATGATGCAAAAACAATAACGAAGTCACTAAATATAGGGGAACCCTGTTCTTACTTCCCTTTGCATCATCTGTAAAATCCTTTCACATGGCAACAGATTGCAAATTACACCTCCAACAGGGTTAATAATGGATCTGCATCTATCTACTGCCACTTGCATGTGCCAAATGCGCACACTGTGGGAGAAATCTCTGCTCTGCATGTTTGTGTCAGAAGTGGATTTGTAAAGCAGTGATTTGACAGCCTTTACCTTTCGTGCATCGCTACCAACAAGAGCCTGGGTATCTTTGAGTCTGGAGATGGAGCTGTTACTCAGACCCCCTACCACTGCCATCAGTGTGTTGAAGTTCTGTAGCTCCAGCAACCTCTAAACACATACACACATACAAACAGGAAATATGTCTAGATATGCTATGAAAACGCTATGTCAAGACCTTTGAATAAAGAATTTAAAAACAGATGTAAATAATGGCAGAACAAGCCACAACTTGGCCAACATTCATAAAAAAAAAAAAACCAAGCTGAGTTAAGTGTTTCCTAGCGAGAATGGAAAAGCGTTTTAGTCTGAGGGCAGACTGACCTGGGCTACAGTGATAAAGTCAGTAATGACAGTAGCTCTCTGCTGGGCTGTAGGCTTACTGAGTACCATCATCTGAATCCACTGGGACACGCTGTTAAAGAGGGTGATGAAGCGCTCCAGGATGGGGTTATCTACAGTGCCACCATGCATTACAAAACTGTGGTAGTCCTGGAACTGGGAGTATAAGAACTTGGGTTACAAACACAGTACATACTTCTCATCCAGACACAAATTTCTGTCTCCATCTGTGTTTATAAGCACATTAGGGCAACCAAGCACATTTTCAAGTATTGCTGCAATTTTGGAATAAGTCCCTTCATTACTGTATGATAGTACAATAAAAAAAAATCTGTCTATGTGATCAATGTGATATTTTTATATTTGAATAATAATGGATTGTGTTAAGTTGTTGGGATCATTGTTGGGACCCCAAGCTACAAAAGGCTAAGAACCCAACCATAAACAATTCTTGGCCAATGAACACTGCGTGTATACATTTTGTTTTTACAATGGTTAAGGGAATGCAGCTCTCCAACATTACAGCTACCATCTCCAGTACCCACTATGAGACTGGTGAAAGACCCTCAGGTACCTAAATTTAATCCCTAATCTTGTGGCTTAGCCCCACTACACATTGGCAGTTTAAAGTAGAGCCTCACCAGGATCTTGCAGAATGATTTGTACTCCATGTAGGTGAGGTGCTCTGCTAGGGTCGAGGCATCCAGGTGGTCAAAAAGTAGAGATGTTTTACTCTTCTTCTGGATGGTTGTAGTCAGCTGCCGTTTCCATTCATATGACGGACTAGTAGATTAGATTAGAGTAGATGATGCATTCTTTGTTATCAATTACGAAACTCTTTAGTTTCAGGTAGTCTTCTGTGTTTAAAGGGCCCATATCTTAATTTATATAGCTGTCCTCATGTCCACTTATTATGACTCCATGAGTTTATATACCAAAAAGAGGCACAATTTTTACACACATTTTCTAAATTCTCTTCAAGCCTTAGAATTACATTAATGTTCATGACATCATAAATTAAAAATAGAATATTTTTCAGCAAGTTTTTAAATATGGACTATATGGGCAAGAGTAGAAAACGGTATTGAAACTTTATCTCTGCTTGTGTACTACATGGTAGTTTTACATGTAAAAACTGAGAAACTTTTCCATAGTGTGGGCCCTTTAAATAAACAACTTTACAAAAGAAATACAAAATATAACAGTTAGCCTATTATGGTACTAGACTACTAAACAATGTTTTCAGTCATATAAAACCAATTTGGTTTGCAGCTGAAAGTATGACATGATTCTAATGTGTATATTAAAAAATTGTAAATGTTTTAAATCAGTGGTCTCCAACCCTAGTCTTGGTGTACCATACATCAGATCCAACTAATCAGTTAATAACCCAGCTGTTCTTGTTAAAGTGAATGTGTAAACAAATAAATGTGCAGGATCAGAGTTGGGATCCAGTGTTTTAGATGATTAGCAGGAAGCTACAAAGCTATAAAATAAACAAATCAGTAAATAAAAATAAGAAATGAAGGTGTGTTCAGAATAATCAGTGTTGCTTTAGATGATTCAGTACAGCAAACAAAATGTGGTTTGAATCAAATCAACTCATTCCAAAAGTGGTGATGGACTCCTGAGGCAGATAAGCTGACAAAATGTTTGTTGTTCATAGACAATTAAAGTATTTATCAGTGTATAACTTATAACTTCTTTTTGTCCCCAAAATACATGATTACTATTGCGTATAAAAAATGATAACTATAACAAGTGATTCCTGTACTATATCAGTAGTGTGTGCGTTTGTGTGCAGCAGGAGACACTGAGACTACATTAAAACATTATGATCTTTTATAAAACAGCCACTGCCTTATGAAGACACATGAACATGCTGCATCTCAGTAATAGAAAATGCAACTGTGATGCAAGAGGAATAGCCTAGATCTGAGGTACACGCGCAGATTATGATATGCTCTTTATGTTAGTCTCTGTGCTCAGTGTCTCTGTGCATCAGAGGGAGGATGGTAAATGGAGCGGATGGCTGGTTCTGTGACTGCACTGTGTTCTCCTTGACTCACACGCTGTCTATGTCTATGAGGAGACTGCGCCTCACATCCCCGCTCTGCTCCAGCAGCTCTTTCAGGCAGCGTATCTGCTCAGCCAGCTCCGGGTTCAGGTCAAACTCAGCCGGGAACTCGACCATCCAGTACCTGCAGGGAGGGGGTAGAAAGAGAGTGTGTGGAGCCTAGCAATGCATGAAATAGGTCTGCATGCTGCATGAAAAGAATGAGTGCTTTGGGCTGTCTCACTTCAGCCATTTTCCATGAGCTGTGACTATATATTGGTGGCTAGACTCACCCTCATCCTGGTGCAACCTTATTTATAGGAAACATGGGACAGTGGGGAGCATACTAACATGGAGTAGAATGTAACATTGACATTTTAATGAAGTTAAACAGCTTCAAGTTGAATGCATATCATATTCTCATATTGCCATATTCCCATAGCAGCTGTGAATTTGGACAGCAATCGGACAAATATTTCTTAAAGTTTTTTTTTCAATTCCTGTGTGTATAAGTCACAGATATCATTTTATTACAATATATATATTGTATTATTATTGGCTGTAATATAGCACTGTTTTAAAGCAAGTGAACAACTTGTATAAGCAACAATGAAAATAGCTCAAAAATACGTAACTGTAAGCTGTGTGCTTTTTGTCACATAATATTGGAATTAATAAAAACATGAGTATATATAGAGTAAAACAGTGAGCCTCATTCACTAACATTTAGGAGTTTTTATTTTACATTATTCACAAAAATTCTGACATTCAGACGTTTCTTAATTTGGGATTTGGGTGTGAAAATAATGTCTATGCACACTCAAGAGCCCGCTTGATTACTGATGTATTTGTGCAAAATATTTAGATATTCTTTAATTCTGCAATTGTATAATACTATAGGATTTAAAATTGTAACAATATTTTTATCATTTACAATAATTAATCATTATTTTCATTATTTCACAAGCCATTACAGCCTTTTAAATAAATAAAATATTCAGTTATGTTACTTGGGAACCATGGCAATAATCAGTGATTGATTACACTACTTAAAGACCCAAAGAAGGCCTATTTCAGCACCCTGGGTCTACTCGCCCTATGGCATATTTTTTAATGCCGCTTCAAGATGTGGCATGTCATGCCCTGAGGAGAGAACACATCTTCCAGGACAGATTTTGAATTCAAATTAAGCCGTTAGGTCAGATGGAAATGTTGAAGAAGAGAACATTTATTAACAAAAATATTTATGAATATATATTCTCTTCTTCAACATTTCCATGTGACCAAACTGCTTAATTTGTATTCAAAATCTGTCCTGGAAGATGTGTTCTCTCCTTAGGGCATGACATGCCACATCTTGAAGCAGCATTAAAAATATGCCATTGGGTGAGTAGGCCTAGAGTGCTGAAATAGGCCTTCTTTGGGTCTATAAATAGTATGATAATCTCCCACCTTTAGGTTTTACACACTGCTGTTTACATCACAATTGGATTCATCAATTCAAGAACACATATGTTGTTCTGCAATTTAAAAACATGCCATGAATTTGACATTTTATGTAGCTGATGTTTCTTAGGACATTTCTCAAGAAAATATTTATGAAAAAACCTTTCTAAGGTATTGATAAATGAGGCCATTTTCTAAAACAAAACACTACTCATAGGTTGGTTAGCAGATTGCAGTTAGAAGAACACAAATTTGGTTTCTGACTTTTTTCTAGCTTCATGGATGAATTAAATTTAATCTGCAGCATTAAAAAATGGTTCATTGTAATAAAGGACTGATTATCTAAAATTATCACAAATATTATTTTTTTGTTGTGTTTGTTTAATATCAGTGCTCTTTAAACAAAATAAATCAAAACTGACTGGCTAGTTCAATGGTGCACATGTCATTTTCTCAGATGGCCTAAGCTTTTCTACAGTTCTGTAGAGCTGTGCTTTGTCCTTTTTACAGAATTGCCTGTATCTTAGGAACCAAATCTGATAATTAACTCACTTGACGAGGTAACAAATCTGAGACTGGCGTTCAGCAATGCAGTTTTCCTCCTGAGACCTGTTATATCCTTAAGGTAAATGCAAATTTGAATCAGTCATTCACTGCAAGAAAGGTGGGGCGTGCAATGACGGTGTGGAATACTGTATGATACATGACCATGTTATGCTGCAAAAAGAATATTGTCACTGTCCAAAGAAAACCACATATGCCCACATCAGCTGACCTTTGCATTGTGTGAAACTTTCATGATGAACAGACCAATAGAAACGATGATATTGTGGTGACACCTCTGAACACGACTTACTGTATTCAGTGTGAAAAAAACTGTGACATCAAACTGTGATGTAAGAAGTGCAATCAAGATCAAGTTACTTGTAACAGAAGATAATATTTAGAGAATGTAGAGATTATATATATCTATGTAATATATAGAGAATGTGTGTTAGGTAGAACAGCATGAACTTGCTTAAAAAGGATACTTTTGCAAAAGATTCTTGGCTAGGTCAGTGGAGGAAAGATACCATGGATGCATCATTAGGAACATTCGCACAAGAGAGGGGTCCTTAAGCTCCCCTACATCATCTGTAAGAAAGAAACAAAGAAACATAAGAAAAATTAAACATATTGCCAAATGTTTATCCGAATATATTTTACTATATTTTAACAGGGACAGCTGGAAAATATGGTCTAGAAGGGCTAGTCCCTCTCTCTCTTTCAAAGAACAAAAGTCATCACAATACGGTTTAATGTTCGGTATCCTAATGGTCAAATTTGCTGTTAAGAAACAAACAGATGACTTTTATGTATTTCTGTAGACCCACGAACAACAGCACCAACAGCAGCTTTTGAGAAGAGTGTGATTTGTTAAAGATGGGATGATTCACCCCTAACCCCAGCTATAGATTCATGCAACCTGCCTGCAATACGTGACTCAGTGTGAAATGTGCCGTAATGCCCCCTAGATGGCCAGCTCCACCTTCCTGCAGTCTGGTAGGTCAAGGTAGACAAATTGAACACCTATCCCGCCAACGACAGCCAATCCAGAGTCAGAGAAAACTAAAAACTAATGAAACTAATGTTTTTACACATGAGAAAAGGGTTTTGGATGCTATGAACAAATCTGAGGTATGAAATAATACTGCATTAACTATGCAGATGCTTAGTAATGTACCAATGCTGTCACTGTCTGTCATGCCCAATGTGAGCCGGCTCAGATCCAAACATAAATACTAGTCTATGGCATGTTACACTGTCACAACTGGCAAGCAAGTTAAAGTGTGAGTAACTCCTTGTTTCTGAGTCATCTTCTGCACCATTGCGTTTTCCTGTTATAGCATTGTCCTATGTTAGAAAGTTACTGAAATGTGATAAACAAACCAAATGTGTTTTACAAATGCTGAATGTTGGTAAAGTGTGGGTACTGCATTGCTGGCACAGTGAATAATGTGAATGCAAGCACATGCTTCTGTAGTGCCACCTGCTAATTTGGTGGTCAGTCTGTTTGCATGTCTTAAAAAACGGTGATACAGTCGTACAAAACATGGATGATCTATTTCCACTCTCACTTTTACATTTAGCATTTGTATTTGCAAAAGTAAATGGCATTTGTTTAAAAGGTATGTATGGTATTTGTAAAGCATGGTGTGTATATTTGTGAACCGTGGGGCATTTTAAAATTATGTTCTGTTTGTTTGCACATCATGCAGCATTTGTAAAATGCATTCAGTTTGTTTGTGACCTTCTGGCAGCTTTCTAACTCTATTATTGTCCCTTTCAAGCTACAATTGTTTTTTTTGTTATACAAGATACTTAGGATGTTGTTCTTGCATACCCTGTTAATTAATGTTGTGTTAGTGTTCACTTGGATAATGGAGGGCTAATTGTTTTTTACTTAGTAATTATTAAATAAGCTATAATGGATGATATGGTGTTAGGGTAGCAGGAAGTAAGGCATGATTGAGGAGGTCTTGTTGTTTTATATGAAGCTATATTATACAGGCACTAAAACACCTGAAGTTATGGTGTGACATGACATTGTACACTAAAACCTGATATTATTTACATACTATCGATATAAGTGACATGCAGAAAGTAAATAATGAATTGAGTGATTTCAACTTTTTTCTCAAGGGGAAATCACTTACCTCTCCCCTTTCAAATAGGTTCATTTGGCCCAAACTAGTACAGAGTCTATTAAGAAAAAATGTAAAGGCACTTTCAAAGAGATCCATAGGAAAAACTGAATACAGTGCTATTCTGACAATAGGTTGTCAATATATTTAAAAATCTTTTGTTTAAGAATATTAGAGCTTCACTCTGTTTCTTCAGGAATTTCAGTTAAAACCACCCTGTCTGTCATTTTTCAGACTAGTCAGTTCCTGTTCCAACACTGAAAAAAACAAGACAAGAAGCTTGAAAGAGAACAGTTACAAAAAGAGAACCATGATCAGACTCACAGAAAGCAAGGGGGATCCCTGCCATTGAGAGAGAGAGAGAGTTAGAGAGAGTGAGAGAGAGCGAGTCGGGCAGCAGCACAGCGCTGCTTGATCAGGCAGCTTACATGAGACCGAGGGAGACTACTGACCAAAGGCTTTGATGCAGGCCTCCACCAGTTCATCCACGCTCGCTGACTGATCCGATGAAATGCTCGCCATCCTCCTGCCTTTACTCCCGCTGGCCCTGGTCCCCCCTCTCGATTCACCACGCCTCGCTTTGATCCCTCTTTGTCACTCTGCAAAAGCTATACAGCAAAACCAAGGCAGTGGAGGCAAACGTTAGAGGTGATAGAGAAGCACAGATATTTTGAAATGACCATAAGCACCATCATTAGCTCACATGCAAAAATATGACGATGAAACATAAATACTGAGGTACAAACAACTGTACAAACATAAAGTCATACATGCAGGAATACTGTCATTATCTGAACCTTCTAGCTCCTTTTTATGTTGCTTTAGATTTTAATTTCACATTGTGTAAGAATGTTTTATAATAGTAAAGACCAAAAATACTTGGAAAAAAAGATCTCTTTACATTAAATTTCCTTCTAAGATAAAAACGTTGCTTCCATCTCCTGTAAAAGTATCATTCTGGAGGTACAAGGTACAAGGTTCAAACAGTGGTCTGCTGATAATCCAAGTGGACAAACAGGACTGAAGAATAATTGCTTACCTTCGGAGTCTGACATCAACAATGAAAAGATGATTACAGCTCTATTGAACAACAGAGATAAAATGAAAAATCAATAGCTTAAAAAGTTTCATGTGATCTGTAAGAGAGTACTGTTCCCACTTGAATGTCACTGATAGTGAAGCTTATTGTGAGAAGGGGCTCACCCTGACTACAGCTGTATTCTGCACTTCGTTTCCTGTCTGTTGTGAAATTTAGAGCCATTGCATTTCCTGTTATTAACGAAGGGTTTCAGTCTTTTTTCTCACGTTCTGAAAGTTCTCAAAATAGTTTCCCCTGCTGCTGGGTTAAGATGAAACACAAGTGTGACATGTAAGACTTGGTATTAATGAGTAAATGTACTACAATTTTAGAACTCCTGTTTTTTTTTTTCAAAATTACATATTGCACAGTTCACTCACACACATTTTTACTGAAATACCAGTTAAGATTGTGCTCATGTGTACCGACTGTACACAAAGGTTAGGCTGACTTGGCAGTAGCCAACAGTATATAAAGCACAACCCAGTTTCCAAAAAAGGTTGGGATGACATGCAAAATGTAAATAAAAAGAATGCAATGATTTGCAAATGTAATAGCTTAATGAATATAGAACAAAGGCAACATATTGCCAGCAAAACCTCTGGAATGAGCATCATATGCCAGATTCACATTCTGCATGTATTACAACAGCATGGCTATGTAGTAGAAAGGTCTGGGTGCAAACTGACTTGTCTGCAGTAAAGACCTGTCACACACTTAAAATATTTGGTGAATCATGAAAAAAAATATGGCAAAGGAGACCATGAATTATCTGAGAAGCTGAAACCTTTTATCAGATATAAATGGGACAGCGTTTAATTTTCAAAACTCCAGCAATTGGTCTCCTCAGTTCCTAAACATTTGTAGAGTGTTGTTAGAGAAAAACATGTTGCTGCCATCAAATTGTATATAAGCATAAATGTATCAAAAAACATAAAAATTTCTCAGTTTGAACATTTGTTATATTGTCTTTGTTCTACTTTCCCTTAGATATGTTGTTTACTTGATTTACAAATCATTTGTGATTTGCATCACTCTTTTGGAAATGGGGTTGTATATACAAAAATATAATTTTTGTAATCATAGATGTCTACCGAAAATATGATTCATCCATGTCTACAAAATGTAACTGGTCAGTGGAAAATGCCTTCATAAGATTACTGACACTGACACTGACCAGGTACTGTAAGGATTGTAAGTTACTGATTCCAAATATCTAGCCCTAACAAGAAGCCTTCAAAGAAAATTAATCTAAAAAAGGAATAATATATATAAATATATATAACTATACAAATTTGTTTTTTTCAAAGAGCCCATTTGTTTCTAGTAGGTCATTAAATCTTTTATTTATAACAATGTATTGCACATTTATGTAATTTATGTATGTCTGCTATATGTGGTATTTTGTGCTGTTTTTCTGCTCTACCATGGAGAACAGAATTAGCCATTTTTAGGTTATTTTTCATTTTACAATCTAAAGCACTGCAAATAAGCAATGCAAAGCCATATTAAATCTCAGTTTCTTCTTCTTACATCATTCTCGCAAGAAATTACTGGTATGTTTATGGGTTTTCTTTCCACAGCACTCTATACTTTTTAGAATGCCATAAAAACAAATCTCTACCTTCTCTTGGATCCAGTGAAGCTTAAGGCGGTCTGCTGGAAAACATGAGGTTAGTTGATGGATCTCAATCTGAACGTTCTAGTTCATTTAGCCCCATCTGGTGGTCTTATGTTGAAGGTAAACTGCATACAGACAAATTTAACCCCCGGCACTAAGCTTACACAATGCATCAGCAAGAGTTGCAACATGCAAGCAGGCTTTAATTTTTCCTTGTAATTAAATTTTTGATTAGATTACATAACATTTTTATCCATTTAGAATGTTGTTTCATTTTAGGACAAGGTTTAGGTCTTAGGTCTGCACTACAGTGGATTCTGATTGGAGAATGAAATGAAAATTTCAAAATTTTAATGAAAAACCTTGTATAGTCAGACATGTATGCTAATCCAGAAAACCAGCCTCTGAGGTTTTAAGAAATTGTTTGACAAAACATCCCATTTACACAATTTCCATATACCGTAGATGTAATGAATCAGCCAAGACATTTTTCTTTTTCTGAGTGCTGGAGCTATCAGACTAATGTTGATATCAAGCCTTGTTCCCATAATAATACATTACCAAAATGTCTTTCAACCTACTCAAACAAAATCCAGATATTCATTAAGGTATTGCAGACATATTAGTGTGGTTTACTCAAAAAAACCCATTTAAGTTGATCAGTTAAAACAGTGGAAATACTTTCTTTGAATTTTTATCAGTAAAATATAAGTTAAAGATATAAATAAAAATATATACAGTATAAATAAAAGTCTTAACAAATCCTGACAAGTTTTTGTCAACACTGTCATTATTGTCTTCATATTTTAGTGGCTCAAAGGTCACAGTTAATACATATGAAAAGCTTGTACAGAAGTAGGGTCAACACATGCATTATTACTGTCACACTGCAACGTCTGTCTCTGTTCAGCAGATGCAGAATGTGGAAAAAAGCTAAAGTCCCTTCTAAAATGGTGAAAGCCTTGGCTTAAGACTGCAGTGCATACAGATAGCAGGTCTTTTAGGAGCAGGCACAAGACTACTAGGCCCTGACATTCACATAACATGCCATTCAAATATCACGGCCTTTAGGAAGGGTCAGAGTGGCTATTAATGTCTCAGCCCACTTGAAAGTTTTACACTCTAGCGCTTCTCCTGGTTTGGAGTGTCTGCAGAGTCAATCAAACATGGTGTGTTGTTGGGGGTTGTAGTTTAAAGATGCTGTAACTGCTTTGTTTAGTAGCGACTCAATGTATCAAAGATGTTAGAAAAGTGAAAATGCTGACAATGTGGAAACGTTAGTGTAGTTGAAATGTAGATGTGCATTTGTCTGTGAGCAAGGTGGTACATACAAATGCATATGTGCATATATCACCACTGTCCAAAAAATATTTCCCATTTTTCACTTGTCTTTTACATTGTGTGAAACTTTTGTAACAGTAGATATGCTCCAAAGTTACTTGGAATAAAAATTCTTTACATTCTTTACAGAAGTGACTGGCCTCCTCTTGTAAACTCACAGATACTGGTTTTGTCCATTAGAGCATATAAGTGTGCATATGTGTGCATATGTGTATTAAATGTGTATGTATTTTTATAATGGTTCAAATGCATTAGCATTGCATTTGGATGCAGAAGAATCCCCATAAGTAGCCTGACCCAGTCCTCCTCTTAATGAATATTAATTGCGGCTGGGTTTAAAGTGGCTCAGCTGGGGCCACTCAGGCGGTGCTGCAGTGACAGTGAACTGTTAGCAGCTCGGTGTTTCCACTTTTGGCTTCTCCACCACTGGACACACACACTTAGATCTCAAGCACCATGTCCAAGCCATTGTCAGACCATGACAAGAGGAAACAGATTTCAGTGAGGGGACTCGCTGGCGTTGAGAATGTTTCAGATCTGAAGACAAACTTTAACCGCCACCTCCACTTCACCCTGGTAAAGGACAGGAATGTGGCAACCAAGCGGGATTACTACTTCGCCCTTGCCAACACGGTCCGTGATCACTTGGTGGGCAGGTGGATAAGAACACAGCAACATTATTATGAGAAAGACCCCAAAGTAAGTGAAGACCTGCTGGGTCACTGTTCTAGTACAAAAAAAATGATTTGCTCATACAGCTGAATATAGCAATAAACACCTGCATAGTTTTGCACCAGCGTAAAAAAGATGTGATAATGCACATCCACAGAGACAGCAATACTAATCCACACCCACCATATCTACTTGACTACCACTGGGTATAAATTACATCAACACTCTGCACACTATGGTAGCCTGCTTTTACAAACTGTTTTTTGTGGACCTAAATCCAGCCTCAGATGTGCAAAACAGGTAAAATAAAACTTGGTAAGTGCATATTAGTATTGCTATATATTTATTCTTAAGCTCCTCTTTCGTATTCATTGATAGAAGCATCTCTTTGTGTTCATTAAGGATCAAACATTTGGACACAGCTCAAGCTAATGGTAGACCTATGTGAAAAAAAATGTATCACAAAGAATTCTAATGTACACCAGTCTCACAGTATAACATGACAATCTGACCAGTGACATGTTGTGTGTCAGTATTCAAAGCTGAAAGATGGGCAAGAATGACCATTGCAAATGATCATTTAGCTGTAACAAGGAAAGCAAGGGCTTATTTTAAAATACATTTGAGTGCAGAAATGGTGTTAAAAATATAATGTGTTCCCAAATTCCTATAACTATATTAAAGTATCACATGCTAACTTTTCATAACTTTGGGGTTATGTGTCTATTTAAAATCATGTAACAAAAAGAGGTACAAGAGAAAAACTGCATGCAGGCCACAAATAATGTGTGTGTGTGTATATTTAATTTAAAATTAAATATTAAATATTGGTGGTTATCACATATTCAATGCATACATAGCAGGATTAAAATGTATATTTTGGAATATTGAGCCCCTCAGCTTTATTCTTGTTTTGTCCTTAAAACTGCACTCTCAGAAATTCCATTGATTTCCTTGAACTAGTGGGAGGTAGACATTAAAAGATCTAACTTTTGACTGTTGGTCTTTCTTTTTAGAATGAATACTCACACACATTCTCAACAAATATTGATACTAAATGTTTTCTTTAAGCAGTAAACTGAATATCTATCCTTTGATCAACCTGATGGGGAAAAAACATGAGGAAAAATTACTGAAGCAAATAAATCTGTAGAAAAGGAAATGCTTTTTCTTACACCCACTCGTTCTACATGAGAGGAAGTGAATGCTTGATAATGGCACATCACTTGGAGTTACTTCACTAAGCAGGCTGTTCATTTAATTCCATACTGGTGCTAAAGCTTTGAAATTTTCTTACGTCCACATTTTTACAGGTTTTCATTGCAGAAATCAAACAAGAATTTCCCTGTTTAAGTGTGCACAAAGAGCAAAAATATTGTAATATTAATATTTGGATCATAGCTAAAATATGTCATATTTTACATCACTTGCTAAGGCATGTTAGTCACTATAAGTCTGTCAGGCAAAGCTGTGCTGCCATTTCAATTTGCATGATTTCCGGTGATGTATGGAAAACTCTTTATGCCAATTTGTCTGATACCTTTCCAACAAGAATATACACCTGTACAATATCAGCCCCGGTGAACTGTAAGGACATGACTGTTGAAGAAAAGTGAAATTTAACACATGAAGCACAAAAAAACGAAAAGAGTAGCATTTAGCAAGAAACAATGGTTTGTTGAGACAAACACAGTCAAGAAATTGCCATGAGAGGGGCTGCTGAGTGGTGCAAATGTCTAGTGTTAGCCCTATTATTGGTAGATTATGATCCTGGGAGATAATGTCCTCTTTAAAGCGCAATGAGCTTTCCAGTAGTTTTTGAGAAGATGTGGTGCCTGGCATCATATGACTCAGAAGAAGCTTGTGCTAGCCTTTACCCTTCCAATCTTGGGAGCATTGTGTGATTGGGAGATTCGTAGCTTGTGGGCAGAATAAGATTTGACTAAAATTTGGTATAAAATTGAAAGAAACACCCCATCCCTCACAAAAAATGAATTAAAAATGAATCCTGTTTGCAATCGTAATATATATTTTAGTGTATCTATATTCTAATTACTGTCCTCGTTCTGTAACTGTAACAAAATACAGTTGCCACTTTTGTGTCCTGATTACTTAACACTGTTACATGTCTTCCATTACAACCAAGGACCAGTGACAAGTGTTGCCAAGCTGTCCTCTCTTTGCCTGCTTGTTCTCTCTTTGGAGATAATTATGACTGGCTGCTGTTTTTCAGTGCTAACATGGCAGAGTCAAAGGATTTGTGTTCTTTTTCCTAAGCATGCTAAAACATGTCAGGTTTCACATGCATCAGAGCAGATATGAAGCAGCTTTCACCATCCAAGAGCAATGGTGCTGTTAGTCTGCAGGGTTCTAATTCACAGAGTAAACAAAATGAGAGGACAAAAAGAATATCAAATCAGAAATCTTGCAAAAAATCTTGCAGATCTTAAAAGTCTAATTCATTCAACACTAATTCAAAAAAAACATTGCTCTTGGTAATAAGATCCCAAAACCCCCAAAGAGCAAAAGTAGAACAGAGAGACGTTTTGCCCCTCTCAGATTTGAAAATTTCCGTTCTATTTTTGAACTAACAGAGTCAGTCGCTTTTCTACAGTGCCAAAAGGCATGTTGGCAATATTCTGGCAAACCGTCTTCACAGTCTGAAATCAAATCTTATCACATTCTGGACTGTGTTTGATCTGTTAGTGCTACATTTACTTCACATCCACTACAAAGTGATATCCTGAAGAACATGTTCCACTTGCAAATTTAAATGTTTAACACTGGTTACTTAAATTCAGACTTTTCTGAATTAGAGCTCTACATTTACAGTAAAATATGCTCTGTTGTTTCTGTGGTGTTATACCATCCCTGTGGGTTTATTTTAGTAAGGATATTTAAGGCAAAATCTCACAACAGCATCTCTGACCTTTCTCTCTGCAGTTAAGTCCAAGGTCGCAAGCAGTTCAAGCTATCTATGATACAAAGGTCAAAAGTCATTCCCACAGTGAAAGGTCATCACAAACCCATATAGTATGAAACCCAGGTTGATATTAAAAAGCATAAGAATAACATGTGTAGCCATCTTTAGCTATGTCTATAAAATAAAGGAGAATTATAGATACAGACTTTCTCAGATGTGTCACAAAAAGTGCTTTAATGGCAGTTTGGTGCTGACTTCTTAAGTGTGGTTGGTTTTGCAGGTGTATACACTTCACTGAACCAAACGGAGCAGATGCAATGTCAGTAAAAACCTAGTGCCTAGACTTTAAAAAATGAAATAAAGCAAAATGTAGGCTACAAAATCTAAGCGGGATAGCACATGGGTCCTGTTACTCTATGTACACTAGTAAGAAACACTCCAGTAATGTTGCTAAAGCCTCCTGGGATGTTATTTAATCTCACAGCAGTACTAGAAGCACAGCCAAGTTTGAATCTTACTGTGGTCTCTTGATCTACTGCAGAATGTTATTCCATCTGGGGCCTTACATTGGTACTTCTGCTTCAGTACAGTGCACTTCTGTTCTAAATAAAAGCAGTGTTGCCCAGTTGCCTTAAGGACCATGTTTACCAGTTCACCTAAAATGAATGCTCTATGGTGCAAAAGTTATGTGGTCAGTATATCTTTGCCCCAAGTCAGATTCCCTCTTCCTATGACAGTGCAGCCTTAAACACAGACTTCATAACCTTTGCTAATGACCTCAGTGGTGGTTATTTTTACTGGAGTCAAAATGCCAGTGTTACATAATACCAGTGACCTTCCTCTCCCACCGCCCTGCTTGCCCCCTGCCCCCCAGAACACACATGCACTGTCTCACCTCTGCCCATTTGGCCTCTTTATGATGACCCAAGTCTCCAACAGCAAGGGAAAAACCTTTTATAACAAGGCTGAACTAGCATGCTGGCCCATAGTTCACTAGAGAATGGGGACAACGAATGAAAATAGCACTTAGTGTAGTTCAAAAATAGCCTTCAGGCTGAAGGCGTCTTACTGTGGGGAGGAGACACATCTCAGGAACGACGTGTTCAAACTACAGCTGCACTACTCGCATCAGCTTACAGTAACTGCTCACAGCTTGCACTGCTTGTCAGATTGTCAGATTACATTCTATTGCAACTTTACAAACAATGCAATGCAATGTGATAGAATATTGCTTTTATCTGACCTATTCAATATAACCTTACTAAAAATGTGCAAGTGTTCATAAAAGTATAATTATCAGTACAGTGAAAACATTCCTGGCACATTTCACTCCCATTAAGCCCTTGTATATATATATATATATATATATATATATATATTTTTTTTTTTTTTTTTTTTTTTTTTTTGTCTTTTCATTACAACAAATGCGTTTACATATTTACCTATGTAACCTACACCAGTTCAGCCTTTTGAAATGAACATTGTTAGGAAGTTTCAAACAATACTATCAAAGTACAATATATAGTATAGTATATAGAGTTAATATAGTATAATAAAAGTACACAAACACTAATAATATACAGAAACAAAATAAGAGTCAGATGATATTTCCTGATACTTCTGACTTCTGCAGTAATCTGATCTGGTATTTAACCATGTTACAGCCAGACTTCCATATTTTATTATCTACAGTACATATTAAAACGAAAATGTCTTATGTTTTTTAGAAGCTTGCCAGATACCATATATAATGGATGCTGAATGTTGGTGCCTGAGTTAAGATGAAACAGTCTAAAATAATAATCCTGAAACAAAGTCCAAAAGCCAGCAAGATGATGATGGGCAAACAGGTACTGTATGTCAGAGATCAGAGATGATCCAAAAGGCAAAGCCAAAAGTACAAAATGGAAAAAAGCCAGAATCAGGGTAACCAGGAATAGCAGAGATAATCTATGAGGCAAAGACAGAAATACAACAAACAGGGTCAAAACACATGGAGGCAAAACAGAGAGAATACCGACAAGACTTAGAAACTGGGAGCAAAACCACAGCTTCAGGCTGACAGATTCTAACAGGCAGACTATATAGAGTGGTGATGGTGATTAGAATCAGCTGTGCTGTGTAACTTGGCTTGGGGTGTAGCCAGGAACAGAAAACATCATGACCTAGCAACTGGAGTGGGTGTGATAGTAATCATGTCTTTGGGCATGATATCAAGTTTAGTCACTCCTATTCACAGAAGAGATGCACAATGATATCAGAATCATATCAGTATCGACAGATATTTGCTTAAAAAATAATACTGGCATTGGACAGATATTAAGATATAAAAGCTTTTTAATAGCAGTATTTAAAATGCATTTACTGCACTCTGGAAGAGCAGAATATTTGTGTAATGCCATGATACTATGCTACAATACATACATTTTTACATTACATTTACATTTGACATTTTATTCATTTGGTTGATGCTTTAATCCAAAGCGACGTCCAAGACAGAGGAAACAATCAAGCATTACAGCTGCACAGGGCAACACTGAAGTGAGTGCTACAGGGAAGTCCAACGCATTCCTCTTAATTGTAAAATACAGGTGGTAGAAGATATAATAAATATTGAAGACAAGTGCTACAATAACTACAGACAGCAACTACTACAATAAATACAGATTACAAGTGCTACAATAAAACTTATTGGAACATTACTATCTGGGGGACATTCAGTCAGTTATCAGGTACCAATAGTTTGTACGTGACCGATGTACGTGGCTTATGTGCTGAGGTGGGTGCGGAACAGTTGAGTTTTGAGATGCTTCTTAAATGTGGAGAGAGAGTCTGCAGATTGAGTGTCACTGGGAAGCTCATTCCACCATTGAGGAACAATGAAGGAGAAGAGTCTGGAGTGGTGTTTGATTCCACGAGGGGATGGAAGGAGCGAAGCAGTGGCTTGACGTGAGCATGTTTCGACTGGTTGAAGATCAGCCGAGCTGCTGGATTCTGACTCCTCCGCAGTGGCTTGATTGAGGCTGCAGGTAGACCGGCCAGCAGTGAGTTGCAGTAGTGAAGGCGAGACATCACCAGTGCCTGGACTAGAAGTTGCATGGGATATTCTGGTAGGTATGGCATAAGCTTGCGGATGTTGTAGAGCGTGAGGTTAGAGTGATGACCGATGAGCGGAGCTGGATGGAGATGTCGTGATGTACAGTTGGGCTGGGGTTAGGATGAGAAATTCAGTCTTAGAAAAGTTGTGCTGGAGGAGTCTGTCCTTCAACCAGCATGTGATGTCTGTGAGACATGCTGTGAATCTGGAAGAGATGGTGACATCACCTGGTGGGAAAGAAAGGTAGAATTGAGTGTCATCAGCATAACAATGATAAGAGAAGCCATGTAAATGGATGATCAATTTTTCTCATTTTAGCCAATTTGTTATATGTAACAAGAAAATATATTCCAAGGACATTATATTTTTATTCATCTTTGTGAATGTAGTACCAGTTTCTGCACCGAATATCAACATCGGCCTGCAAACCATAACCAAATTCACAGTGAAGGCAGAAGGAGTGTTTCAGCCTAGGTTGCTATTTGTACAAGGCACAGCACAGGTCAGCCAATCAGAACAGAGGTCATTTACATATACATCAGCCTTAACATTAACACCACCTGCCTAATATTGAGTAGGTCTTGAGCCTTGGATGCCCATGACCCTGTTGTCAATTCACCAGTTATCATTCCTAAGATCACTTTTGGTGGGAACTAATTACTGCTAAACACCTGAGACTTACTGTTTTGGAGATGATCTGACTCAGTCATGTAGCCATCACAATAAGGCCCTTGTCAAAGTGGATCAAACCCTTACACCTTACACATTTTTCTGCTTCCAGCGCATCAGCTTCAAGAAAAGACTGTTAACTTCCTGCCTTATATGTCCCAGTACCCTGACAGATGCTGTAATTAAATATTTAGACAGTGTGATTCACTGAGTGGTGAGTGGTGTTAATGTTATGGCTGATTATTGTATGAGTCTTACACAGTACACATACACAGTAACAAAAACAAAAACAGCAAAATTAGTTACGACCATATTAGCAGCATAAATCTGCACAGGTGGAGGACCCTGTGGAAATACAGGGTGGGCAATTTTTATTTTATTTACATTTTTAAGCTCTTTTATGTTTCAAAGTCTTTCAAAACATAATTTTCAGGTTATTGTAGTTTGTGTTTTATAATTAACCGTTTAATGAAGTATGTGAACATTTTTTCAGGTGGCACCATTCCCTCTCTGGTCTATACAGCACTTTACTCTGCCCATTTACGTCGGACCTAAAGGAAAACTGGCTTCATTTTTCGTGAATGTTTTATTATTATATATAGGCATTTTTGATCTTTTTCATTTCTAAATGAGAAGGCTGATCTGACCACAACAGCACTGCTACAATTTATTCTATAGAAGTTCTGAGCTAGCATCTCTGAGGGTTTCATTTTACATGTACTTACAATTACATTTATATAGTCAATAACCAGTTTATTATTAAACAGATAAAGTATTAACCAGGTAAAGTTGATGTGAAGGTGCATTCAGTGAGAGAACAGCTTTGCAAAGAATCAAATGTATATCATAAATGCTATTCTGTTTCTTTCCCTCTCTAGCGTGTGTATTACCTCTCTCTGGAATTCTACATGGGCCGCACTCTGCAGAACACTATGGTGAATCTGGCCTTGGAGAATGCTTGTGATGAGGCTGTGTACCAGGTGCCTGTTTTACACTAAACAAGTCACATCTGAGAGAATAAAACCAAACCTAAGTTCCAAATAGTTTTGTTTGTTGATCTACTAAAATCACTGAAAAAAAACTTGTCCTGTGTGCCTTAGTTGGGCCTTGACATGGAGGAGCTGGAGGACATTGAAGAGGATGCTGGACTAGGCAATGGAGGCCTGGGTCGCCTGGCTGGTGTGTGCCATTCTATCTCTCTCTCTATCCATGTTGAAATACTATATGCCATTCTTATCTGTTATATCTCTGTAACTATTGAAGTGCTGTAAATGTATTGAACCATCACGTCCCATTCTCCATCACGGCCAGCTTGCTTCTTGGATTCCATGGCCAGTCTTGGTTTGGCTGCCTATGGCTATGGCATTCGCTATGAATTTGGCATCTTCAACCAGAAAATCGTCAATGGCTGGCAGGTAAGACATGCACTTGTGCTTTCAAAAAATGTTTTGTCATGACAGCATTTAGAAGACTTAATAATGTCAATCACTAACAGGTGGAAGAAGCTGATGACTGGCTACGCTATGGCAACCCATGGGAGAAAGCCCGTCCTGAATACATGCGTCCTGTGCACTTCTACGGAAGGACAGAGCACCACCCAGATGGAGTGAAATGGGTAGACACTCAGGTAATGTTAATAGTGTGCATGTGTGTGTATGTACTGAGGTTAATGGGTGCCATTGTGCAGGAATATGCATGAGTCTTTGTCTACTTGCTTGTGTTTACAGGTAGTTTTGGCCCTGCCATATGACACCCCTGTGCCAGGCTATAGAAACAACATCGTAAACACTATGAGGCTGTGGTCTGCCAAGGCTCCATGCGAGTTCAACTTGAAAGACTGTGAGTCAGATATCATCAAACATCTGTCGGCACCTAGTGTCTCAAAGTGTTTTTAATTCAAAACTGTTTTTGTTAGATTTGATGTATACTATATGTCCAAAATAATAGACATCCAATCTAAATGGTGCTAATTCAGCTATCTTAAGATGCACCTTCTGCTGGCACAGGTATTTAATTATGTACACACAGCTTGTATAATCTCCATAGAAAGGTACTGCTAATAGAGGGGGGTGATCTGGAATAGCTGCACACAAATCCAAGGTCTTCATATCCAATGCCAGGAGCTGTTTAGAGGGCTTTTAACACCTATCTGCAGGCCTCAGTGTTGCAATATAGAAATGGAAATTGATTTCTCTGTTGTTTTTATTTATAAAATCTAATTAGATATAAAATTCAAATAGAATGTAAATGTGTGGCTGTTAATTAAAATAAATTAAATAAATAAAAAACCTCAAGAACTCTGCAGTTTAAGGCTACTGTGAAAAGAGGTTAAACAACGCAGCACTGGGCAGTAAAGCAGTGGAACTACATTCTCTGGAGTAAACGACAGCATCCAGTGCCTTTGAGATGAGGCTGAGTGATGTTTGTGATCTAGAACGTATGATCCAACATCAGTAACCGACCTAAATAATGCTTTGTGGCATAATCCTCACAGCAGTGTTTCACCATCTTATATAAATCCTTCTCAGAAAAGTAGAGGCTGCTGTTTGCAAATTTGGAGGAAATACTCATGAGAAGATTTTACGAACTTTTGGACATACAGTATACTGAAACGCCAAATTTATTTTAAGAAATATTAGAATCACACATGCTAATACTTATAATCTTTGTGACTTTTGTAATCACTCATTTGCACTCTACTTATTTATTATTCAGGAAAAAAATAATTGTCATACAAGATAGATAGATAGATAGATAGATAGATAGATAGATAGATAGATAGATAGATAGATAGATAGATAGATAGATAGA
>JBBPDA010000025.1:8677066-8704226 GCA_037974385.1 Arnoldichthys spilopterus | reverse complement strand
AGATAGATAGATAGATAGATAGATAGATAGATAGATAGATAGATAGATAGATAGACAGATAGATAGATAGACAGACATAAACTTCATTGATTGAGGTACTTGAAACATGGAGCAGATTGTAATTAGTTTATAGATGTTTTTGCTAACAGAAGATGTGCAGGTATATAAATAGTAACAGTGAGAAAGCTTTCAGGAAAGGCATCCCTAAATTTTTAAAGGCAGTATAGACACACAAACATAAATGCACTGCCTTAGAAAGACAGAGAACAAAACATTTAATTATTGTTTTTCTTCGCAGTCAATGTCGGTGGTTACATCCAGGCTGTCCTGGACAGAAACTTGGCTGAGAACATTTCTCGAGTGCTGTACCCCAATGACAATGTCAGTAAACTGAACATTCTGTCACCATTCATCTTAACAATGTTCAGTTTGGTGCTTTCAACTCATATCAGCAATATCAGACACACAAACACACATACACAAAGCAAATGAAGCTGATCAACAGAGACATGCTTGCTGTTCAAGTTTAATTATTTTTCTCATTCTTTACTTTTGTACTGCAATTACAAGGCTTTACGAGCCATCACATAAAGTGTAAGCTTATGCCCAACAAAAACACTCATGTTAACTACATTCCTAACCTGAAATTATGAAGAGAAAATATTACTGGCAGTAACTGAACCTGCATGATTTAACTCAACCCCCAATCAGAAAAAGTTCGAACGGTATGGAAAACGCAAATTAAAAAGTAGTGATTTCTAAATTAACTTTGACTTACATTGCAGATAATATGAACACAAAATATGTCATGTTTTGTCTGGTGAACTTAATTTCATGTGTAAATATACATCCTTTCGTGTCATTTAGTCCTGCAACACATTCCAAAAAAGTTGGGACAGGGGCAATTTAGGGCTAGTAATGAAGTAAATTGGTTAAATAATGATGTAATTTGGGCTCACAGTGTCTTCAATGTAAATTATGCAAATATAGGCATTTTATCTACTTTCCAAAGCCTACATGTCTTGTTAATAAAATGTATAATGGTAAAACAGTGGTAAAAACACTTTTTTTTGGGTGCATTACAGTGCTCTGTATATCCTTCTCCAAAAATAATGGAAAATTACATTTTAGGCCAAATGCTTACTTCAAAACTATCATAAAATAATATCTTAGGCAAAAGAAGTGCATTAATACCATTACTTGTAATAACTTTCTGTGAGGGAGCTTTTTTTGAGTTAAAGAACAACACAAATCCATTCCTGGAGGGCCAGTGCTAAGCAGTCTCATGACTTCCCTGCTCAAGCACACCTGGTTCAACTCACTGGTAAATGACAGGTTCACCAAGCTATTGTTTTAAACTCCCTCTGTGTCTCTGTACAGTTCTTTGAAGGTAAGGAGCTGCGGCTGAAGCAGGAGTATTTTGTGGTGGCTGCCACGCTCCAGGACATCCTCCGCCGCTTCAAGGCCTCCAAGTTCGGCACCAGAGAGATTGTGCGCACTGACTTTGACCTCCTTCCTGACAAGGTGGGTTGGAAACCCCTATTTATCCTGCCACCATTCTGATACACATTTGACAGGAGAGAATGCAGCTAAAAATCAATTCTACAAACTCGACTGAGTCTGCAGCGCTGTCATAGTGCTGAACCATATTTGCTTCTTTCCTGCCCTCAGGTGGCCATCCAGCTGAATGACACCCACCCTGCCCTTGCTATTCCTGAGCTGATGAGGGTGCTGGTTGATGAGGAGAAGCTATCATGGGAGAAAGTAATGTCTGAAAGCATATACAGTGACTGATCTGTTGCAAATAACCAGTAACAACATGAGGTGTTGTTTAATATATGTGTATAGATATACCTGGCAGAGGATGAAGGACATTTACTAGAGCCGTTATTTTTGGTCCTAGGCTTGGGATATCAATGTCAGGACTTGTGCTTACACTAACCACACAGTGTTGCCTGAAGCTCTGGAGCGCTGGCCTATCGACCTGTTTCATAACCTGTTGCCACGTCACCTTGAAATCATTTACGAGATCAACCGCCGTCACCTGGAGGTCAGGTGACACACACACACACCATATTGGACCATGATGCTTGTGCAGCTGCATCTTTCTGAGCAGCAGAATGTATCTGATGTATGTGTTTGGGAGACCTCAGTTTAAACACAAATGGTGCATTTTATCAGAGATTTCACAGGGGAATCCAGGTCTGAGACCCATTCATAAAATTATTTTTTTCAGAATCAACCTCAGCTTTCAAAATATACACCTCCATTAATGAAGAACAATTCTTAACCCTAAAGCGAAAGATTTTACCAGAGGGTTTTAATACATTGCTTATTCTTAGCAAGTTCTTTTGTACTATTACCTTAAATGTTAATAACACTAACACTAAATGTTTTCTTGATAAACCATAAAATAGTGAGATAATGTGGTAATGTGCTGTTCAAAAGTGTAAACATATTTAAGGTGATAAAAACTAATTTACATATATGTATAGATGCTGTTGGAAGAAGACCTTGTATATCCACTTTGGAAAACCTTAGTTGACTTTTGTCAGTTTGACCACTGTGTCAAAATGTCGTACTGAACGGGCCAATAGAAATGGTCCAAAATGAATAAAAATAATAATAAATGTCTAAGAAGGGTTTTGGCTTCTGCTGTAAAGCTGCCATTATGGAGATATGAGGCTTTGTTATGACAGTGATGATATTAAACTTATGTGTGCTAAATATGTGTAAGTGTGACATCATTCAACCTAAAAACAATCATCTGCTAACCTGCAGTTAAACTGGTTTAATACAAGTGAAAACATATCAAATGAACATATTCTCTTTCTTTCTTAATTTAGTTTATGAAACTAGTATGTAACTTAGTATGTGAGTTATGTACACATGAAAGTAAAGAACTGGTGTGTGGAAGTGTTAAGCATTTTCTATGTTTGGATATGCAGCGTGTGGCTTCCCTGTACCCTGGTGACACAGATCGTCTGTGCCGCATGTCCCTGATTGAGGAAGGAGGAATAAAAAGAGTGAACATGGCCCATCTGTGCATTGTTGGGGCCCATGCAGTCAATGGTGTAGCACGCATTCACTCAGACATCCTCAAAGCTACTGTGTATGTATTCTGAGGTGCAGAAATACACATACACAAACACCCACACACACACACATTTTTCTTTTTCAGCTTCATTAACTCATGATATGAAATGTGTTAACAGGTTTAAGGATTTCTACGAGATGGACCCACACAAGTTCCAGAATAAAACCAATGGCATCACCCCCCGCCGCTGGCTGGTCATGTGCAACCCTGGGCTGGCTGAAGTCATAGCAGAGGTCAGTGGGGTTAGAGGTTAACTTAGCACTTGTGTTGCTTTGTTTTGACCCTGGAGTACTGGGCAGTGGTAGCCTAGTAGTTAGGACCTTGCCCTTGTGACCAGAAGGTCGCAGGTTCAAGTGAGTTACTCTTGAAAAAGGTACTGTCCCGCTGTCACTGCTCCTCGGGTGCTTCTCATAGCTGCCTGCTACTCCATGTGTGCACATGATGGCTTAAATGCAGAGGTCACTTTTGGTTTTGTGGCACTTTGTTTGACTGTCTGAGTTTGTTAAATAAGTCAATTACTGGCTCAAGTCTGTATTTTGAGATGGTATAAATATCACAATAATCTCACAGCAGCCAAGCTGCTACAATGACTTTTCCTAAATTCATGTTTTAATGGTTTTTTTTTCCCCTCTGATAACCAGAACACAACATATTCTTAGGGAAGTTTCATTTTAATGAATGGGGATGGTAGAGGGGTGACATTTGACTCTGATTTAGTTTTCCATTGATTTTTGTTAACTTTTATTGTTGTCTTATTGCTCTGTGTGGTTGCGTGTGTTAGAAAATAGGAGAGGACTTCATCCGAGATCTGAGCCAGCTGAAAAAACTTCTAAACTTTGTTAATGATGACGCTTTCATTAATGATATTGCCAAAGTCAAACAGGTGAGAAATACACTGAACATTTTCCCAGTGACTCTATCTTTAATAGATATAACAATACCCATGTCCATTACCTTCAAATCAAGGATGTGCATACATATATAATTTAAAATTTTTAGTATCACATTCTGCACAATTGCTAAATGCCTAAAGTCAACCTCTAACATTTTAACTTTTGCTGATCACTCTTATTGTAGGAGAACAAGCTGAAGTTTGCCACACATTTGGAAGAGCACTACAAGGTGAAGATCAACCCTAACTCCATATTTGACATCCAGGTCAAGAGAATCCATGAGTATAAGAGACAGCTTCTCAACTGCCTGCACATCGTTACATACTATAATCGTGAGCGCTCCCTCTGTTTTTCCCTTTTCTCCTTCAGCTTCATCATATTCTATTCATATTCATTCCTAGTTGTTCTAGATCCATTACTTATCCTCACAAATCTTGTAAATCTTTGATTCAGGCATCAAGAAGGAGCCCAACAAGCAGTGGACTCCAAGAACCATCATGATTGGTGGAAAGGTAAGGCTACTTTACAGCTGGTGTTCCCAAGCTCTGTCCTGGTGATCCACATTATGTAGATTTTTGTCTCAAACACATTTGATTCAACTAATTGTCTGGGTCAGGTGTGTAGAGCAGGGAAAACACAAAATTTGCAGAGCACAGAGTGACCAAAACTAGGATTGGGAACCTATGCTTTACAGCAGTTGAAATGGACATACTAGCAAAAATTGCCTCTACTTCATTGAACCATGCCCATGTAGACTTACTGTATATACTATTAAGTGAGTTTGCCACATACTGTTCTTGCTGCTCCAGGCTGCCCCAGGCTACCACACAGCTAAGATGATCATTCGCCTGGTCACTGCTATTGGCGAAGTTGTCAACAATGACCCAGTGGTGGGCGATCGCCTCAAAGTCATTTTCCTGGAGAACTACAGAGTCACACTAGCTGAAAAAGGTGCTCCATTACATCCAAACTACTACTTAATCATTTCTTTGTTTGTTTTCACAGATAGATATTTGTCATGAACAGTTTCTTCTTTCCCCACTCTGCAGCTATCCCTGCTGCAGACCTGTCTGAGCAAATCTCCACAGCCGGCACAGAAGCTTCGGGTACAGGCAACATGAAGTTCATGCTGAATGGTGCTCTGACCATTGGCACCATGGATGGAGCCAATGTGGAGATGGCAGAGGAGGCTGGAGAGAACAACCTCTTCATCTTTGGCATGAGGGTGGATGATGTGGAGGCCTTGGACAAGAAGGGGTAAGAGAAGTATCATGAAAGATATGAGACATGCCTTCATTTCAGTTTTTCTGTAAAATAATAATAATAATAATAATAATAATAATAAAATAAAATCTTTAAAGATTTGTTTTCAAAATTTTTCTTGATCTATTGGTCATGAAATGTTCCAGCAATGTGAAGAGCTGCAAGCATTTTCACATTGTAAAAATCTAAAAACATCTGGGGCATTCTTGTGACAGTGATTATAGGACACAGGGTTACTGGATTGTTTTATTTTATTTTGTTTAAAGCACCATTTTCAGATTATTCTGTGATATCCCCCACAGATATAATGCATCAGAGTACTACAATCGTATTCCAGAGCTGAAGCAGGCTATCGACCAGATTGCAGGAGGCTTCTTCAGTCCCAAGCAGCCCGACCTCTTCAAGGATATTGTCAATATGTTGATGCACCATGACAGGTACAGACACTGTGGCAAATTATAAATGTGCATTGTCATGGTCTTACACTTGTGCTCAGCACGTGACGCAGGTCATTGTTCTTTAAACAGAATAATTTGCAGAGCGGACTCATGTAGTTATTCTAAGCTGAGAGAGTAACGAAACATGTGACTTATGTCTGCACTTTTTCTGGCAAAACTCCAAACAGGTTTAAAGTGTTTGCAGACTATGAAGACTACATCAAATGCCAAGAGAAAGTCAGTTCTCTTTACAAGGTGAGTGACATCGCTTTTTGTAGCCTCTCAAATGATGGTGGTATCCTCCCAAATGCTTGAATTTCCTTATCATTTCTACAAACAGAAACCCAAGGAATGGACCAAGAAGGTGATCTACAACATTGCTGGTTCTGGCAAGTTCTCCAGTGACCGAACCATTGCTCAATATGCTCGTGAGATCTGGGGAGTAGAACCTAGTTTGGAGAAGATTGCAGCTCCTGATGACCCAAAATAAGCACACAGGCCACTTGAGCTCAACCCAAGCCAAATTTTATAGGATGAGTTAAGAGCAAATAATCCCTATTTTGCTTCAGAATTTACTCATAATTGTAATGCTTTTCTGTTTGTCTGTGTTATGTAATCACAGTGCCTTGCTCAGCTCCCACCACACACACTTACTCATGCAAATGCAGTCTGTCAATCTTCAGTCTTTGACCATATATCAGCCATTAAACAATTTCACTCGTCTAAGATCAAGGAGTTTAATGACTTTCATTAATGTTCAACTTGTGCTTTATCTCTTCTTTGTATTACTTTGCGTTACATGGGGTGCAGAAATGAACACTCTGACAGTGTATGTTTCACTGTATGTTCTGCTGTGTATGTGGGGTTCATGTGATTTACAAGAATGCTTTTACTCTTGAATTGTTATACACTTCACAGCTGCAGTGACATCCAATGTGAGATAGCTGCACCACTCTTCCAAACTGATGCCTTAACTACTAAGAAAATATTCTACTTCCAAAAGATTTAGCTGGAAATTCATCAATTCATTGGAGTTGAGCTCCTTCTTCAAACAATAGATCTTCAAACAGGAGTTCAATGCAGGTTCAAAAGTAAAGGATTAGGTAGTGTTTGTAAGTATGACAGAGTCTGTGTTAACTGCTGTTATTCATAATAAACTCAGATTTTTTGTTTTTCAACTGGAATATGTTTTTGTAACAGGAGAAATCTAAAAACAAACTTGTAAAGTCTCATTCACCAATTGAGCAATACTGTCAGAGAAACACCCTTACATTTAATTACTCTCTGAGGTGAGTACAACAGCCTACAAAAAAAGATTATATAATCCAAATAAATTGACTTTTTAGCCATTATATTTTTGTCAGCACTACTGTTAATAATAAATGAAAGAAATCCTCACATGGTCTGTGTTGCTTCTTTTTTGTATAATACATAACCAAGTTAAAAAATGTTCAAAATATGTAATTCACACTTTGACTCAACCTGACTTTTGGCACATTCATGTTTAAATGTGTAAGTACATACACTAGTGTGTATTTGACCAGGGTCCAAACCTTCCCATGACAATAAATCGTTTTGACAAGTCTTGTAATGGGTTACCTGTCAGATATTTTAGTTAACAAGGTCTAGGCCTCAATGTCAAATTGAGAAATTTTTAAGAGCTCTTGAACCCAAATGCTGACTGACCACTTGGTGCCAGAACACTAAGCAGGATGTAGTTTGTCACAACGCACTGATCCAGAGGCATTAATTTTGGCATGACATGCAGCCCCTGTTGGGGGCCTCTTTTCAGACAAAAAGCCAAAACAGAAAAACTGCTGGCCCACCTGTGTGCTAGGGTGAATCAGAGGACATTGCAAATCACATTAATTACATTGCCCCTGTTTTATAGAAAAAGAAGCATTGTTTCTGAGATTTAGCTGCAGCTTAGACAAAACAATAGAATCCCGTTACTAATTCATATACACTACTCACTTGGTATAGTATCACTTATTGTTGAAGTGTCTAAAAGACCCAGATTACCTCTACTCTTCAGCTTATTAGAGGACTTACATTTCAGTGGAAGCTGATTAGTGGATGTGTTTTACCCAAAGAGCCACTTTATTCCATTTTTCTCAACCATAATAAGTGGGATTACATTTCAGGGATAAAAACATATTGGTTGACATGTTTGGAATTTCTAATAAAACAAAATGCTTAAACTTTTCTGGAAGACATTGAATATAAGAACAATTGCATAAGTCAATGAAATTCCATTTTTGACAGGATCTATCAGGTTGTCATGGTTTAATCATCTTTCAGTATATTCAATGATCAGCCATAAGATTATCACCACTAACAGGTTAAGTGAGTAACATTTACTGTCTAGTTATTTCATTACAATGGCAGCTGTCAGGGTAGATGGCTGAGTCAGAGCATCTCAAAAATGGCAGGTCTTGTAGGGTGTTTAGTTATGCAGTAGTTAGTACCAGAAGTGATTCTTTCTAGCAAATTCTAGCAAACACTAGAGGTCCATATGTATTAAACATGGTCATTTTATGAAAAAGTTAAACCCCAATGACAAGTCTGTGTCACTTTAATAAAGAGATGATAAAGAGATGATGTAGTTTCAGTGGTTTAAGAGAGGTTTTGAGGATTTATACTAATAGTGTTTTTTGGCAACATTAACCTTGCAGCTCTAGTTCTAAACTAAAGAGGCAAAATTTGGACACAAAATATATTTTTGCTGATGGACTACAACTAGACTTAACTACATTGTGAAAATTAGATTTTTTTTTAATTATTCCTGTTTTTTACCTCCATAAATCTTTATGTAATCCATCAGTTTCATCTCTATTTCTACCCACCATACACAAAACAGCAAAATCTTTAAATTTTGGTGCTGGTGGGCTTTGATGCACCCCATACCATCACAGATGATGTTTTTTTTCACCTTTCACTGATAAAAATCTGTATGGTCATTTTCACCTTTGGCACAGAGAACTCAACACCCATTTTTTCCAAAAACAAGCTGAATTGTGGATTCATCTAACAACAGCACACAATACCATGGTTGTTTGATCTGAGATGAGCTTGGGCCCAGAGAACTTACCGACCTTTCTGCATAGAACTGATTTATGGCTTCCTACCTGCATAGTACAGTTTCAAGTTCCATTTCCTGATGCAGCAATCTCTGAATCTTTGCACAATATTATGTACTGTAGATGATAAAAAACCCTAAATTCTCTAAAATCTGGCATTAAAAAAGTTACTTTTGAAATGACTAAAAATCCTATTACAAATTTTGGCACAAAGGGATGAGCCACTACCCATCCTTGCTTGCAAAGACTGAGCCTCTAGTGGATGCTACTTTTATATCCAGTCATGATACCTCACCTGTTAACAGTTAGCCTGTCTAATGTAGAGTCTTGCAAACCAGTGTTACTTAAATATTTTGTTCACTTTTCAGTCTTATTTTAAATCTGTCCCAACTTTAGTTGAGTGTGTTGCAGCCATGGAATTCTAAATGTGTGTATATTTACAACATACAATAAAGTTGGTAAGTAAAACTATTGTAAATTCCTTTCTATGTACTTTTGTCTGTTAAATAAAGATTTGTGTGAATTAACATAACAGATTTTTTTATAGCATTTTGCAATATATCAATTTTTTTCTGGAAATGCAGTTTATTGTTGCATCATTTACATATTACTGCAGTTTCACAGTAGTTATCAAACATGCCCTAGTAGTTACTGAATTATACTACTTAAGATTTACAACTGAACAACTGCATGCAGATTCAAAGGGTAGTTTTTTATTTGAATGATTTTGCAAGAGATCATCTTTGTCTTGTAAAGCTTCTTCACATGCTGCTGATTTTAAAGTTTAATTTGTTACATAACAGAGCCCCTTACACCTTTTGCCTCTTTCGTCTGTCTAGACCTCCCTCTGGTCCTTCCAGCTCTCTTATTCTCTCTTATATAACTAAGTCATTAGCCCTTTCCTCTGTGCATGCATTGGAATGATCTCTGTAGTTACTGCAGAGTCATAGCATGAATGGTCTTGTCTTGAACTTCAAAAACCTTTAGATGAAGTGTATAGCAGAAGGGGGAGGGAAATGTGGACTTTGACAGTAAACCTTGTTGGTGGGGGAATGCTCAGGTAAAGCTAAGCTTTAGGGTCCCAAGTTACACTTCTACCAGCATCTTATCTTTCCACACCTATCAAACGTTAGTAGCGCTATGCAAATTTAGAATACTACCTTTGTCCCACTCAGC
The DNA here is from genome assembly GCA_037974385.1 of Arnoldichthys spilopterus. Classification (NCBI taxonomy): domain Eukaryota; kingdom Metazoa; phylum Chordata; class Actinopteri; order Characiformes; family Lepidarchidae; genus Arnoldichthys; species Arnoldichthys spilopterus. The sequence goes on along the minus strand of JBBPDA010000025.1, from coordinate 8,694,280 downwards.
CTTTAGGACGATAATTACACTTTAAGATCATTTCAACATAAAGTGCTAACATCTCTCTTTCTCTCTCTCTCTTTCTCTCTCTCACACACACACACACACACACACACACACACACAAACACCAACTTGGATGTTTAGCCCGTCCCTCAGAGTCCTCAGCAGTCTTGACCAGAGTTACAGCCACTGCACACAGGAAGGTATCCCGAGGAGTCTTCTGGCCGCACTCTGTGTATCTTCACGACGCCTCAGCAAACAGAGCCTCCATTTGCCTGTGCCGCGGAAAAGGTTGCTATGATTAAAAGAGGTTTAGCAGCACTGTTTTTAACCCAGTACTGAAGTGTGCTGTATTTCCTCAGAAAAACCAGAGGAATTTTAAAGCCGATAAGGCACTCTCTCATTTACATATTCATCTGTTTGCAATGGCCTATAATATGACAAAGCTTTTTGCTCCGTTTGCGATGCTGGTGAAAATTTGCATTTTCCAGATCAACGAAGGATCACACTGAGTCCTGCAGTTTGTCCTCAATTCTGGAGATTCATCAGCACAGAGAAGCTCAGGCAATGTAATTCTGCTTCAATATTGTGAATAGTTGATCAAGGTCTTATTCTCTATTTTATGATTGAACTGATATTTTTTCAGTTTATAGTTTATAGTGTAAACACGGTCAGAAAAATGCATTATTTGTTTGGGAGCAAAATTGCATTGTATTTCTTTACAGTACTTTATTTCAAGTTACATTGACTCCATGCACCCTTCCAGCCTTTGATCCAGTCTCTTTATTTTATTTTTCTGTTTAACGAAGTTATGAAAAGTTTCAAATATACATGTTTACAGTGAATGTAGTGAACCTGATAAACTCCTTTCAGGTTCACAGTTAGACCTTAAGGACCATGTTGTAGCTTTGAGGGTACATTTACATGGTAAGTACCCTGGGGGTCTAAACTTTACCTGGACATTACCATTTTTCTGACAGTTTAGTTTATAGATTCTAATGATAAAGTAGAAAAATACATCTGTCAGCAAAGGCTTTACAGTTAAGAGTTCAGGAATTTGGAGAACACATAATTATATATGCATATATTATATTTTATGTAGAGTTGCGATAAATTCAAAAATGTACAAAACAAATGACATGAAAAAATTCTGTTACTGGAAAAAAAAACTTTTTGTGACAAAAAATAAAATGTCAAGGTAAATAGATTTGTCTAAAACTAATAACAAAACAAAAACAATTATTTAGAGCAAAATAAATGTTCACCAATTAATGTTTTACAAACAGTTCTGCTAAACCTCTTTTCTTTTCATATTTTAAAATTATGCAACACATGGGTCTGCCATTTGGACTGATCAGCTCAATCTATATGTGTTCACAGACACTTTACACTTGATCTTGAGGCAGAGGTCCATTCCATCAGAAGGCAGAATCAGCTCTCTGACAGACTTTCTGCTGTGTTTGTGGACCATGGCATTCGCAGACCTGCTGGAGCAGGTGGGCAGCACTGGCCGTTTCCAGGTAATGCATGTTACCCTGCTCTCCCTGCCCATCCTCATGTTGGCCAGCCACAATTTGTTACAGAACTTTGTAGCTGCTGTGCCACCTCACCACTGTGCTCCCCATGCTAACGTCTCTGGGCTGCAATTGGACCCAGAGAACACACTGCTCATCAGTGTACCGCTAGACCCCCAGGGCAGACCAGAGCGCTGCAGACGCTATACCCAGCCGCAGTGGCACCTGCTGCATGGTAACAGTTCTGAGGAACTAGATTGGGAGATGGAAAAGAATGAAGTTCAGGAATGTGTGGACGGATGGAAATACAACATGACCGAGATGACCTCAACCATCATTACAGAGGTAGATGAGGATCTGAGCTTATCAAAGGAAAAAAAATAGCTTAAAAAAATCAAATGCAGCCATTTGTGTAGATTTTTGTTTGTTGTTTCGTTTACAGTGTATTGTTGTGTTAAGTAAAAAAAGAACTTTCTAGTCATTGTTTCTGCTATTAAAGTACACTGGCAAGCAGAGACAGACATTTCGGGTCCAGAAGATAAAAACCTTCTCCAGAATTTCTATTAATTGCTTGGATGCCTCTGATGCTGGTCTGAGCTCATCGGTCTAGGACCAGTTGGAACAAAATCCTGGGGAGAATTTTTAATTTCTGGACCAGAAATCCACCTTTGCTGGAAAGCACTCAGATGGGTCTATTTTAACTAATGGTATGTAGTGCATCATTAACAGAAAATAGAAGATTTTGACAACATGCTGAGTTGTGTTATGTGCTCTGTGTCCCTCTTACAGTGGGATTTGGTTTGTGATTTGCGGTCTTTGAAGCAGATGGGACAAACCATTTATATGGGAGGGGTGCTTGTGGGAGCAATTATCTTTGGGGGATTGTCTGACAGGTAGGAATTACTGCATCTACTTGCTTACAAAATTTATGACCATTTAACAACTAATTTCCTAGAATTAAAAAATTCTCTCTGATCACCTCTGACAGTGTCATTTACTCCTCTGATGCAGTTTTAATCAGCATAAGAAACTAGGTCCACGTTGACTTGTGAACAACAGCAAAGCTGTTCAAATGGAAGTATCATCCTTAGTAAATACTCAGAGCAGACGCACTGAAATATTGCCTTTAAGTCAATGAAATTGAGTAAAGGCATCAAGTTACCACCCACATGTGAAAGTGAACAATGTGAAAGGTATATACTGGGATTAAATTGCAGTTCTCTTCCCATAATATATAAGCTGTCTAGGGGACTGGTTTTCATGAATATATGTACAGGAATAGTTGAAGGGAAAGTTCAGAAAAAAAAATCTAATTTAGACATTTTTCCACTTTCACCTCAGTCAATCAGCAACAACATTTTTGTGTCCAAATTTAGTTTCCTTAGTCTAGAACTGCAGCTGTGGGCGAACATAGCTAATAACCACTAGGATATAACAGTCACCCAAATACCCCAAAAATGTTTTCTCAATCTGCTCAAATTGTACTCTGATCTTTATTAAGGTGGAGCAGACATATCAGTGTTCTACACCCTCATTTTGCGATATAAAAATTAGTAAAACTTTGCAGACAGATTTTTCAGACAACAACAAGGGTGGTGTACACAATGCATTAATAAATTATAGTCTGTATGATCATAAATATCTGGAATCCATTCAAAAATGCTGAGAAAAGCTTTACTGGTATATTATTCTTTTAAAAAAATGGGCAAGTTATGTAACCACTGAACTTCAATGTTTGTTAGCAATAATGTCCATTTATCTCCAGCCTAAAACTGAAAAAAACTAGTTCTGGACACCAAACATGTCCTGGGCAAATAACTACATCTGGGCTACATGGAAAACTGCCAAAAAAGGATTGTTGCTGAACTATTCCATTAACAAAACTTCATGATATGTAGCAAGTTTGACCCAGATTCTGCCCTATACCCAAAACAGCATTTTAGAGGCTATGACTACAGACTGCTGAACTCTTTCCATACTGTAGGTTTGGCCGTCGTGTTTTGCTTCTTGTCTCTCACCTGATGATGGGAGTCGGGGGGACATGCACTGCCTTTGCCACCTCCTTCTCCCTTTTCTGCTTGTTTCGCTTCTTCTGCGGCATGGCTCTGTCTGGCATTATCCTCAACTCATTTTCCCTTAGTGAGTACCCACCACAGATATAATCCAGTACCTATAGGCATGTTTTGTAAAGTTATATCACACACAGATGCAACCATGTGTATATACTCAATCAAGCATGTTCTGGTTGAATAATAAGCATGCAAAAATACAAGAACATGGAAAATCAAGAAGTTATTGGACTACAGTAACAGCCAGTAGTTTGGAGTCTTAGAGTTTTAGACAGTGTAATTTAAAGGCACAGGAGCTAAAATCTTAAAATGTTTAAACATATAGACAGATTGTAAATGGATTACTACAAATTATTTTCTCAAAGCAGAAAATATATTATAAATATATGCAGGGTCAATGTTCATCTCTGCTCTTTATCATGCAGTTGTGGAGTGGATCCCCACTCGAGTGCGGACAGTGGTGGGCACCGGCACGGGCTACTGCTACACTACCGGCCAGCTGATCTTAGTAGCAGTGGCTTACAACATCAGAGACTGGAGATGGCTCACCCTGGCTGTTTCTCTGCCTTTCTATGTCTCTTTCCTCTACTCGTGGTTAGTATCTGGGTTTTTTTGTTTGTTTGTTTTTTAAAACTTAACTTTTACTCAGAAATAAAGTAGAACTAAAAATGTTTCAATGGAGTTATTCAAAGGACTTATGGACAACTTTTCAATGGATGATCCTTTAAGGAAGATCAATTTTTGCATACACCATGGAGTAACAATATTTAAAAAAGGGTCTTAAACATTTATTAATCGTTTCTCATTGCCCTCTCAACCATGTTCTCTTCAGATCTATGCTTTATCTGTAACTAAGCTCAAGTTTGTCAGACATGATATAACATTATCTTACTTGCTTCACTGGCTAGCATAAAATTTACATTTACAGCATTTATTAAAACATTTTTTTAAAAAAACTTGAAAGAGACTGAACAGGCTGATCCGAAGGGCCAGCTTTGTTCTAGAATGTCTTCTGCACCCAGTGGAGGTTGTGACTGACAGGAAAATGGTGGCTAAGCTGTCATCCCTGTTGGACAACATCTCCCAGCCCATGCAGAAGACTCTGACAGCACTGAGCAGCTCCTTCAGTGACAGACTGCTACACCCACGGTGTGGGAATTCAGAATCAGAAGGTCTTTCCTTCCAGCTGCTCTCAGACTGTACAACCAACACCTTGCAGTTTACACACAAACGAACACATACATGCAAAAAATAATGGACTGAAAACTGGAATGTTAACTTAACATGCAAAATCTCTCATGGGCAATATTCTTCTGTTTTTCTCTGTGTAAAATAGGTACATATATCGTTTTATTTAGAATACTTCATACACTAATGTCTATATTTTTTGTAAAGTTTACTTTATCTTATTGTGTTGTATAGTTTTTTTTAATTATCTATTGCTTTATCACTCATCTGCTGCTCTTACCTTTTGTACTGCCATAGCAATGCAAATTTCCCACTTGTGGGACTAATAAAGGTTTATCTTATCTTATCTTATCTTATTTGGCAGAAGCTCTTACCCAGAGCAACGTACATGGTGCTTTCTAATCTACAAAGAAGACCTGTTACACCAGTAAACCTAGACTTAAATTAAGAGCTGCTAGTCAACCAAAATATATACAAATATTTTATGTACATTTAGTAGTAAGTTTGTTAATTCTGCTGAGAAATGTAGTTATTGTCCTAAGTACTCTTTGAAGAGATAGGTCTTAAATCACAAGAGGGAGAAGTTCATTCCACCACTTAGGAGCCAGAATTGAGAGAAGCCTTGATGTCTGTCTTCGATGTTTGAGAACATTGTTTGTCATGCGCTGGACATCAAGCAGTTAGCAGTAATGTTACTAGCTTTAGCTTGCTAATTAGCTAGTCTATTAACTGGGTTTAGCCCTACAGATAGAAGAACAGACATGGACTACAAAGCACTCGTCACTCTGGATAAGCATGCCTGCTAAATGCCGTAAATGTAAATCTCACTTCCTAGGCTATTTTATTGTTGAAAATAAGTAGCCTGGGGAGTTTACCCAGGTGGCTAAGTAGTATGTTAATGCTAAAAATGATCATGATCATGATTAACTAACTTGGATAATTTTTCTTTATCTTACTAGCACAGTTATAAGGAAATATATGAATATCTACAACATTCTGTGTGCACACCACTAGCAACATATTTTTTGTTTGCAAATTATTATCACTTTATTCCATAACATATGCCCATAAATAAAAATTATCCTCAGGATCAATAGATTTCTGATTCTGATTCTATTTAATAATAATAATAACAACAACAACAAGAACAGGGTGTGCTTACTTTTTTTTTAACCTAAAGAATCTATTTTCCACCCCACACACAAAAAACACGTCCACATAATTGAGAACCAAAAACCCAAGCCAAGGACCGAATATTTTTACATTTTCTGTTCCCAAAAAAACATAATATGAAGTATCACATGTAAAAAATAATACAAAGAATAAAATCTGTTGTATTTCCATAAATATTTTCACATTTTTATAGGTGGTTCTTGGAGTCTGCACGGTGGCTGGTCCTGAACAAGAAGCCAGAGCAGGCAGTCAGAAACCTCAAGGCTGTGGCTCGCATGAATGGCCTCAAGGATGAGGAAGATAAAATCAGTATGGAGGTGATTATGATTATGAACAGTCAAAAGGGTCATGCCAGGTTCAAAATCCTCCATTTTGTTCCAAAACATATGTGTATGATTTCATGTATGTTTGAACAGCTACTGCAGAAGTCCATGAAGAAGGAGATCTCCTGCTCACAAACCGCTCACAGTGTGTTGGACCTGTTGCGCACCCGCACAATGAAAACCATCACTGTCTGCCTCAGTGCAGTCTGGTCAGTCAATGTACAGATTTACTCAACTTTCTCTTCACACTAAAACCACCATCTAGTTCTGTAAAGTGCACATCCAATGAAAATCAGTGTGTATTTGACTTTCCTGAGGATTTCTCTCCAAAATTAACCGTTTGTTCTGTACATTTCACCGTGGACTGTGTTATGAAACAAGTGCAGTATTAGACTAAAGGAACTGAAAATCCATGGCCCCTTTAATTTCTGTCATCTCTGAAAATCTATACATATTCTTGCATTGTAACAATTTGATTTGGGATTTAAACAACTATATTTTGCAATGAATTCATGCTGTGTTACCCTAGGTTTTCTACAAGCTTTGCCTACTATGGCCTATCCATGGACCTACAGAAGTTTGGGGTAAACATATATTTGATCCAGGTGATCTTCGGAGCTGTGGACATTCCAGCCAAAATCATTGTCACTGTGACTATGAGTACCCTAGGGCGGAGGATATCTCAATGTGCAACACTCATACTAGCTGGCATTACCATCCTAATCAATCTGCTGATACCTTATGGTGAGGATGACACTGCACTCATACTAATGTCATCACTGTTCTAGACACTGCAAAAGGGTCATGTAGCATGTTTGACAATTCCATCCATTCCTTTGTTTTAAAACATACAAATGCATGGGGTGGCTCCTGGGCTGTTGTGATGCTCCATGTGGCTGTGTGCTGTAGTGCCTTGCTCTGATGCCTGTCCTTGTTGTGCATGTGCAGAACTGCAAACACTGCGTACCTCTCTGGCAGTGATTGGAAAGGGCTGTCTGGCTGCCTCCTTCAGCTGCTGTTACCTTTATTCAGGGGAACTATACCCCACAGTGATTCGGTAATTCTTCTCTTCATTATCATCATTATCACCATTACCATTATCTTACTTTTACAAATGTTAAATGCTGTTGTATTAAAGGCTATGTTCACATTATCAGATTAAAGTGGCACAAATCTGGTTTTGTCTTAACTCGACACAAATCTGGTGTTTTCAAGGCTGTGTGAATGCAAAAATGCAATAATATGATTTTTTTTTAAATCACATTTGAGCAACATTTGTGCTCCTAGATCGAATTGATTGATACAAAAAAGGAGTTATACATCTTTCACTAAATATCATGAAACATAGTTATGCAAAATAAGTTATGCAACTATGTAAATGAGGAAGAAGTATGGGGCTACATACAACCACACTTATTGCATTTAGTGATCAGACATGATTAATGAGAGAAGATTTTAAAATGATAGCTTACCCTGCTTAAAATTAAACCTCACAGGCAGAATGGCATGGGATTGGTGTCGATGACAGCTCGGCTTGGGGCCATGGTGGCTCCCATGGTGCTCCTGCTGGGGGAGGCAGTGGCATGGCTTCCGGGTGTCATATATGGAGGGGCTCCCATCCTGAGTGGACTTTTTGCCTACTTCCTCCCTGAGACACTAGCTACTCCCCTTCCAGATACTATCCAAGATGTTGAGGACAGGTGAGTCTGGGAAAGCACATGAATATAATGCAAAAAATTTCAGTTTCATCACATGTTCAGTAAACTGTTGATTTGCATTCATTAACAGTTGGGGGATGAATGTACCCTATACTGTGTATGGACTCTTATTTCAGGGACAGAAAGGTCTGTAGGATTCTAAAGAGTCCCTACTGAAATGATTAAAATCTCATGAGATGAAGTTAAAATGTGGTACTGTTTTAGACCTTTAGCTTAATATTTCTCTACAGGTCATTGGTTGGTTTTGATCATACTTGAAATGCCAGGAACAATGTGTTTAAAAAACTGTCATGTCCTCAAGGTTGTAGAATTCCATAAGGCCAATTTTAGGTCCCTGGCTTGTTTGCTTGTGAATAATACATGCTAATCTAAAGGTAATTGAAGTTAAGGAGTTTGGCTTTTTAGATGCTACACATACAGTCAAATAAAAAAGTGCCTGGTGAACATTTCTTGAGCTTGTCTTTCCAAAACACAAAAAAAACAAAGGAAATTAGAAGCAAGAATCTTAAGACATTAGAACACTATCAGTCCTGTAATTTATGTGTGTTTTGAAACCTACTGAAAACTGAGTAACATTAAGGCCATAAAATAGTTTATGTTTTAGTTTCTGATGAGCTAAGTAATATAATATTATGGTAATAAATATGGTCAAGCTACTTGGACGTTTAGTATTACAGTCACTTTGTCGTGCAAAAATGAGCCATTTTACCAGCGTTTAAATTAACAAAAATTAAACAAGCAGCCTGTACAAAACAAAACAAAACAAAACAAAACAAAACAAAACAAAACAAAACAAAACAAAACAAAACAAAACAAAAGACAACAAAGGTAAGACGGGAACAACGCCCTGTCAAGCTGATTAAAACTGATTAAAATCTCAAGCTGATTTTCCCACTGGTCAAAACATCATGTTTTACGCTACTCACACACAGCCCCTCCAGTGAAAAATGAAAGCAGCTAAAATTTCTACTTCTCACGAATACAACTACAAATTTAGTAGCCCGTGGTACAAAAGACGCACCCTCGGACTCTTCTCTCCCCTGCTGGAAGCAGGCCTCGTCAGCGCCGCCTTGGCCTTCACCTGGCGGGAGGTTTAATGCGGGGCTGTGTCCGCCGACAGCGCATAGTGGTGATCCCCGTTCACGTGAGAAAAGTAGCTATTGGATAACTAATGGCTGAAATTTTCTAAATAACTGATGTTTCTATGTCAAGAACGGTGTTCATGTTCACACTCCCATCGTGGATTAAAACAGCCAATCACCAAATTCGGTCTCTATGGAGACAAAGGGGTGTGGTCATAATTAAACTTCCTAATTTTAAGCGATTTAACTTAAAATGATTCACTCATTGCATTGCTATCACATGCAGGTATATTCTACTACAAAATAAGTGCGTTATCCTTAAATTTAATAGTAATGCTAAACTTCATCATTTATGTTCATTGTTGGTGCTTAATTTATGCATTTATTTATTCAGTCATTTGTTTTAATATTTTTCATTATTTGTATATAACAGTACCCACAAATGTATCATAAAATAAATCATAAAGTTAGAGTACAAATATATGTATTAGATAGATAGATAGATAGATAGATAGATAGATAGATAGATAGATAGATAGATAGATAGATAGATAGAGAGAGAGAGAGAGAGAGAGTGAGAGAGAGAGAGAGAGAGAGAGAAAGAGAGAGAGAAAGAGAGAGAGAAGGAGAGCGAGAGAGACAGACAGCCAGCCAGACAGACAAACAGATATATAGATAGTGACCTAAAGTGACAGAATGCAGTGACTGTAGTGATCTTTTATGGGACAAAATTAAATGATATTCCATAGTGTTAAATATTCTGATTTTTATGTTTTTACAGAGGATTCAGAAGGAGAAATTCACCCAAGAATGAGGAAGTTGCCCTAAAAGATGCCAACAATAGTCCACTGAAGGAATCTGCTTGAAGTGTGCCTTAGTCAAGTGTGAGTGGGCTGCCGGTGAAACACAGTCCAGCTGGAATGTGTATCATCAAAACTTACCTACAGATCCAAGTGACAGTGTATGAGTAAAGTAGGGATGTTAAACAGAGTTTGCACTGCAGGTTTTCTCTTGGTTTAATCAAAAGGCAGAGAGGAAATGAGAGATTCTGAATGTCTAACACCTTCTACTTTACCTGAATATAAAACTAGTGCTACATTAGTGTTGTTAAGTCAGAATGTAGGTGAAATGATTTACTAAATGAATATTAGCATAGGATGTCAGGTCAATTTATTTTAATCATTTTAACTTTTTGGAACCACTGAAACTTTTTTGCATGTAAATGTTGTTTTTGTGCATATTATTACAAATAAAACATTATAAACATTCTTCTTAAATAAGCTGTATTTCACTGGATTCCCTTTTTCTTTATCATGCTTAAGATGATTTTACTTCAGTCTCCTCTTCAGTACTCAGAAAAAGACAAATGGCAGGCTGTTTTAACTATAAGTCAACAGTTGTTCGATATCAGAAATTGTACTTGAACAAATTTAACTATTATAGCTGTAAACAAATGTTACAGTCACATTTTAAAAAATCTAAGGAAAAGTCTAGGAATTGTACATTAGCATGCAATTTATGGTCTTTTCATTGTCTCTTCATTCAAATGAAAAAAAAAGACTATTTAAAATTTTAACATGTGTTAAATCAGTTTTCATTAAACGTTTAATTGTAATAGCAATATTTCAGTCATGTGCAAATTTAGATCTTAAAGTTTAAAGTTTGATGTTAATTTACACAATTATTAAACAATTTGAGTCTGTATTTAAAATTGATATATTATCCAAAATACATCAAAAACTAAAATCTGTGATATGGTAATTCACATGAACCTTAATTTAACTGACCAAAGTAAAAAGAAAAGATTTTCAATATATTTTATTAACCAGCTTCGTTGTGGTTTGTCAATATACACAAATATAGAATTTGATGGCTGCCACACACTAAATAAAATAAGACTGAAAAATGCACAGAATATTCAAGCAATACCAGTTTGGAAGATTCCACATTAAGCAAGCTAATAAACAGAAGATGAGGTAATATGATTAGGTATAAAAGTAGCAATCCATTAAATGCCCAGTCTTTTAAAGCAAAGACAGGTCATGGCTCATCCTTTTGTGCCAAAATTCATGAGAAGAATTGTTTATCAGTTCAAAAGGGACATTTCTCAACACAAGATTGCAGAGAATTCATTTATTTATAACATCTACAATGCATAATATTGTTAAAAAAACTGCTGAATGCACAAGATCTTCAAGTCCTCAGGTGGCACTGTTTAAGAAACAGTCATGCTACTGTAATAAATGTAGCCAACTGGGCTCGGGAGTAATTCAAAAAACCATTGTTGCTTAACACAGTTAGTCACTGCATCAGTAAATCAACTCCATGCAGAAACATCGGCAAGTTCTTTGAGCGCAAGTTCATCTTAGATAGGCAGGAAGTTTGTGGAACCGTGTGCTGTTGTCAGATGAGTCCATATTTCAGCTTGTTTTTGAAGTCAATTTCTCTGTGCCAAGAACATGTCAATCCAGATGGCTATCAGTGAAAGATGAAAAAACAGCATCTGTGATGGTGGTTCATTTGCATGTATGTGAAAGTACCATTGACTCTGATATGTGTATTTGAATTTTAGTAAGACATATGTTGCCATCAAGGTAATGTCTCTTCCTGGGCTGGCCATGCTTGATCAGGACAATGCTAGACCACATTTTGTGCAGGCTAAAACAGCATGGCTTTCTAGACACACAGTGTTTGTTCTTGACTGGCCTGCTGTCAGTCCAGATCTATCTAATTATAAAAATGTATGGAGTTTCATGAAGAGGGTAATCAGACAATGGCGACCACAGACTGTGACACATCTGATGTCTTATATGAAGCAAGAATGGACAAATTTTTCAATTGAAAAACTACTACAATTAGTATCCTCAGTTCCAAAATGATTAAAAAGTGTTATTAAAAGGATATGTGATTAAATACTTTACATTTACATACGTTAGGTCAACAAAATTCATTTTTGTGACAGCAATGAAATGAAATTCTCCTTAAAAATCCAGTGTATTTTTCCAGTTTCTGATATAAGAAAATTGTGGATTAAAAGACATTAAAAGCGATTTTCCTTTCTCGACCCTGTGCTTTCCAATCTGGACTACAACTCCCACAATCCCACCTCATTTCCCAGAAGCACTTGATCTTAGGTTCTCTTCAAAGCTTTTTCCTGTAGCTCCATTGCCGCTTGACACACATCAAAAAGCAACAAAATGTCGGGGCTTCTTCGGGGACTCGCGCGAATTCCGTCTGGTCCTCTTCTTCGAGGATCAAACATCACTCAGCGATCAAATATTGCCACGAAGCCGGCTAAAGACGCTGTCGGTGTGACGGTGAGTGTTGTGGAAGGGTGCGTTAATGTGTGACCCTGAGCTATCGGCCTGCTGCTACCGCACACAGCGCAGCTAACTTGGCTTAACCTTGAGCTGAGAACGTCTTTATCGGCGGGAGAATTGAGATCGGCTTTATGGTTGCATAACAGCATCCATCAAGCATACGGTTTGAGTATGTTTGGCAACTATAAACCACACATTTTCACTGGGATAAAATGAAACGCGATGCTAGCTAGCTGTAGCACTCTAGATACGGCTGGATGTAATGTAGCTAGCTTAGCCACCCGGCTTGTAAAGGTCACTCAGCAACGTTATAATTATACTTGGTGTTTTGTAACTCGTTAGCTTTAGCAAATTTGAGACTTTAGTATTGTTTGACAGTTTGTCTGCCTTCAGTTTACTTCTGTAAATGGATGCTGACTCGGTTTTTCTAAGCTCTGCTAACTTCGCCTGCCGCAGTTCAAATCAGAAACATGTCTGGGTTGTTTGGTCTTTTATACCCGTCTTTTGGTTTGTCCACTTTGAATTTCCCCAAAGGTTTTTATAGAGTTTGTTGCAGATTGAAACACTTGATTTTATAATATACTAAATATTTGGGGGTTTTTTTCTGTATGTTAACATAGTTTCTCCACGCAGATTTCTGTGGTCAGTTTAGTTTGGTGATGTACAGTCGACTGAGAAATCTAAATTTGATACTTTTTTTTACTTTTAGTTAATGTCCCTCGTACCGACCAGTCTTTGCTTTTTCTCACCTATAAAACGCCGGATCCCCCCCTCCCCCATTCCATCACCGTGCACCAGTGAGCGCGGATATTAATACCATGTCTAACCGCCGTCTCAGAGACGCTCATTCATGTTTGACATACCTTCTAATAAAAAAGAAATTATTGACGTCCTTTGTTGAAAATTAAAACACTAAATTGATGTACTTAGGGTTAGGGTCGACATGCCAATGTTCTTTAGAACACAGGACTTTTCAGAACATGCTGGTGTGTAGGTATAATTAAACACTGATGTTATTGTCCAGGGAAGAGGCTTAATGGCAACAATCTGACCTGATGTATATATTTGTGCTCATGCAGGAGACAACTGTTGCTTTGAGTCTATTTTCCCTGGCCATTCTTGTTCCATCTGGATGGGTTCTGGCCAATCTGGAGAGCTACAAAAAGAAGGAGTAGTCCCGTAGCTGGGGTCCGAAGAGACATCCTCGCTTTCCAATTGGGACCATTGTCTCTTGTTACCTTCAGCCCACCTGTAACATGAGAGAACTCTTGAGCCACCCACCTACCTCTCCATAATGAGGCAGTTTATTTTTTTCCCAGCCACGTTGACAAGACGACTGGGCTTCATACCAACCTGTTGTAATGGGTGATTCTCTTATGGATGATGTTACACACTTAAAATAAAGTTATTTAAATCCAGAATTGTCTCTGCTCCTTTTGTGCTAGTGGTCCACACAGCAGGCTTTAAGAGGTCTGACCCATTATGTTCTTTTGCAAAGAAATAAACAAGGGATGCTCGTTTTAAATCTGAGTTTTAAGTTGTCCTGAAACTGCATTTCTCTATAATCTTATGCAGAGGTGGACGTTTCCGGTCCAGGAGTAAGAATCCACTCTATGAATGTGATCCAACTGTTTGGATGCCTCCACTGCCGCAGCACAAAAGCTGAGGCATCCAGACAGTTGGCTCGAAATATCGGTATGGATTCTTACTTCCTGGACCTGAAACGTCCCTCTGATCATATGACAGGAAACAATCAGGGGCAACATGGCGGAGGAAGAACAACAACAAGAGGGGATGGCTCAGAAAGAAGTGGATGGTAAGAATTATTTTTGAACCAGGCTTGATTTAGAGTTCAAGTCTTGAACACAGGCTTCTTAAGCCATCCGATATTGCTTATTTTACAGTGTGAATGAATTAAAAAGTTTAAAGGATGGAGCAGGCAGCGTTGTGCAGCTCACCCCCCAGCTAGCTGGCTAACGAAAATGGCTAACGTTCAAGTTTTAGCAGTGGCTTCGTTCGGCTTCACAAATACATTTTAGCCACAGTCGCGTATTGTTCTATCCATCATGTTTAAGTGTCATCGTGTAGGTTCCACGATGAAACGATGCACTAAGCCCTATTTATCTCCCAGACCGCCAGCATTTGTTTTTGTCCCGGAGCTAAAGGTACCCGGTGTTTTCCCGTTTAGCTGGGATAATACAATGCAAGGCTGTATTTCAGCCATTTATTTCAGCAGATTGCCAATCCCCCCATTTTTCTAATAGTGAAACGAACACGTAGACGAGAGTTTTGCTAAAGTTAAAATACATTAGACGTAATTGACCCGATATATTGGGGTGGGGGCCATTAATCTCTTCGCCTTTTCCGTCTACCACCAATAATGTTCCGATTTGTTCAGTCTCCGGTGGGTCTTAGTCTGAAACTCCTGATTACAAGGCAAACTGATTTCTATTTTTACATTCTTTAGCTTTTTATGATTGAATTTATTTCTCCCACTTTCTGTATGACGTTTTATGTTCGTGTACGAACCTGCAAATAATAACACACTCAGGGCTAAAACTTTATCGTGGTAGTCATTTTCATATACATGGTCTCTCTGTTTTCTCCTGTGTTTTCTTAGACAATGGTGCTTGAAAGTTTGTGAACCCTTTAGAGTACTGTTTTTACATGAACCAGATCTCAGATGTGATCAGATCTACATTAGTCACAATGGTGCTGATTAGAGTCAGAAGGATAGGATTCAATAGGTCAATAGGATTAATGTTTGTGCAGGTGACCCTACTCTATTTATAAACCATCAATTTAAATTTTCACCAACATCTGGTTTTTGCCACAAAGGTCTGAGTGCATGCCACACCTTGGTCAAAAGACATTTCTGAGGATCTCTAATAACAGCTGTTCATGCTCAGCAGCTTGGAAGGGGATGGGAGTTTGGTCTTCACCAGTCCTCTGTAAGGCAGATAGTGTACAAACATTCAACACCCTGTCACTCTGCGCAAAAGTGGTCATACAACAACAATCTTCCCAAGAGCAAGATATGTATTATTCTGGGAGACCACAAAGAACCACTGGATTCTAAGGATCTGGACACTATATTTAAGCATGGGGACTTGATCACAACAGTCACAGTTAAAAAGTTTGGGACTATTTTGCTGCCACTGGGCCAGGAGAGCTTGCCATTCGTTAATGCTATAAATTCTGTATTATATCAGCTAATTCCAGTCAAGAATGTCATATGTTGTTAGGAACTGAAGATCAGGTGAATATAGGTCTTGCAACAAGACACTAACCTAAACATAACTGTCTGTCTACCACAAAATGATTCACAAGAATAAATTGTCAGTTTTGAGTGGCTAAGTCAAAGTTTTTAATCCAGTAGAAATGTGGCAGAGCCACATGCATGATGTTCATGCAAATAGACTGATCATTACTGTATGGAAGTAGTTATTTAAGCTGGAATGAGCCAAAACTTCTCTCTGTCCATCTGTGGAACTTAATCAGCAGTTGGTTGAAGTCAATGCTGCTCAAAGGGGTTGCAACAGTTATTTTAAGCAGTATGTCACATATTCTTGCCACACAGACACTTAATTTTGGATTACTTTATTTCATTAATGTACTGTTATAATTTTGGTTGTGTTATTTGTTCTACCGGCCTCTCTTTTTCTATTGTCATTACTTAATTGATGAAGGTCACATTTAAGATCATCACTGTATAACACTCCACCTATATGCTCTTGTTCCCTCCTCTATTGACAAATTTAATTAATTTCCCCCTTCCTAATATTTAGCAGACACATAAGGCTGCTTTCAGACCTTTGGAGGAGATGTATCTTAATTGCTAAGCCAATGATTTTCATTGTTCTGTTTTAATACATATCATGACACATCACATAGGGAAATTTATCAAAATGTCATGAAAATATATTTTTGCCATATCTCCCACCCCATTAATAATACAAATTATATATTTAAATATTAATATGGGCATGTTTGTGGTATACTGGAATGACATAATCATGCCTGACATAAGTACAAGTAACAAGTATTTACAGCATCTCAAATAAGAGAACTAGGAGCCACTCACACACTTCTTTCTACATCAATGAAGCTATAGTAGAGAGTGTGTCCAGCTTCAAATTCCTTTGTCCAAATCTCTGATGATCTCACCTGGTCCATGAGCTCCGGTGCCTTTTCTTCTTGCGGTGCCTGAAGAAAGCTCACCTGTGTCCCAGGATACTGGTGGACTTTTACTGTGAACTGTATCATTGAGAGCATGCTCACATACTGCATCTTAGCATGGTATGGCAACTGCTCCACTTCAGACCACAAAGCGCTCCAGCGAGTGGTGAAAACTGCTCAACGAGACACCGATACACAGCTGCTCACCAGTAAGAACATTTACATTAAATGCTGCTTAAGCAGAGAGGAAAGCATTATCAATGATGCATCCCACCCCAACCATGGACTTTTTATTCTCCTTCTATCTGGCAGGCATTACAGGAGCCTCTGCTCCTGCACCAGGAGGCTCAGGAAGAACTTTTTTTCCTGGCTGCGACCCTGCTGAACTCCACATCACTGCAATAAGCATATTGCACTCATTCTGCACAGTTTCTGCACTTTGAATGTTTTTACATTTTTATATTTGCATGTCTCATCCCAAAAAAGCTGATTACTTAAACATTGCACAAAACATTATTTTTATTGTACATTATATACATACATATTGTACACTGCTGTATATTTGTATGTCCACTGTCTATATATATATATATATATACACACGTGGACAAAATTGTTGGTACCCTTCAGTCAATGAAAGAAAAACTCACAATGG
>JBBPDA010000025.1:8649317-8668075 GCA_037974385.1 Arnoldichthys spilopterus | reverse complement strand
GATGCAGCGTTTGAGGTAGATGTCTGTGACCGAGGGGAGAGAGACTCCAAGTGACGCTTCACACATACAAGTCCATATATTAAAGGCCCACTTACCACAGATAACTTTCCCTCCAGGTATGGTGGAGCCTCTGCATGGAGGAAAGAAGAACAACAAAAGTTATAAGAAATTCTAAATCATTACCATCAGCATTTTGAATGAAAATCTTTTAATGATTGTTGCCAAAAAAATTCTGACTCTGGTACACAAATTGACACAGTTTAGGACCCTTTTTTCTCTTTTAATAACATCTAGTAAAGTTTCATTCATTCTATTTAAAGAAACAGGCAAAGACAAATAAATAATTAAAAATAATCAGCCAAGAAATGTTTGTGTCCAAATTTTAATTCATTAGTTTAGCACTAGAGTTATTGCTGCTAATATCAAGAGTCAAACAAATAGCAAGATTGTTTCCATAAAAATATATCACTAAAACTTCTATCAGCCCTCTCAAAGTGCATCAAGATCTTTTTTAAATCATGCAAACTTCTAGGTCCTGTAATTTAGAAAAGCTTGATGAAAATCAGCCCCAGAGCTTTATCATGAAGTTTTTTTAACACCTCACAATAAGTCATACAGTGTCCTAAACCACATGGATAAGTCTGCACCACCTTAATGTGAGCTGAATTTGGTTGGAGCTGGTTGAGAGACGTTTTGGCGATGCATCATACAAATTTGGGTGACTGTTAAGTTTTAGTGTTGTTTTGTTATACATTAACCTCATGCGTACAGATCTTAACTAAAGAAGTGACATTTGGACTCTAAAAACATCTTTGCTGACCGACATCTGGAGTAAATGGAAAATGTGCATAATCTCCTGATTTCTGGCTACATTGCTGTGCATCATCAGGCAGAGGGGAAACAGTGTTAATGAATAATATCATGGTTCACCTCCTGCTGCTAGTGAGTAAAAAAAGCTCTGTTAGTCTGAGGAATGATAATGCATTATGATTAACAACAAACATGCTAAATAAACTTAAAAATCTACTGATTGATTTTTGTCACATGGCACCACTTTTAGAGATAAAATGTTAACTTATGCACATTTAATAGTTTCAAGCTAGTGTGCTATAGTGTTTGCTGACAGTCATAAGCTGCCCATGTCTAAAACAGGATGAACTGCTACAGTTTAACAAAACAAGCAACAAAAAACTGCTGGGAAATGCCACCTTTCATGCTGCAGTATGTTCAAGTTTAGAAACATGAGCAAACTGAGAATTATATTTAATTCAAGTTAATAAAAATATTTTTTAAAGATATAAAACTCAATCATAATTCATAACTCAATTACAATCCATAACCAGTCATAAGTCATAATTCTCAATCAATACCTCAATCAATCACATGGGCCAGTCAATAAAACACTGTTTAACTAAAATTGTTTGAATCTATTTCAGCTGATATTTACAGGTATCAACATTAAAATCAGTACTAGTAACAATTTTTGATCAGGCCCTAGTAAGACTGATCACAGGATCAGCTGCTTGTTCATCACTGTGCTCACATTCTTTTGTAGTCAAAGCCTGAACTGTGCTTCGATTAATACTAAAGCAAAGAGAGATGAGAGCCTGCTCTTGTTGGACTTACTGCAGGGATGCGGTTTCTGAGCGAGGACGCTGAGCACACCGCCTAGGCTGACCGTCAACAGCAGGAGGGCCCGCATGCTTTCAGGAGAGATTCAGCAGAATGGAGGAAATGCAGCAGCAGCACTAGCAGCAAGCTCTGACCGTGCCCTGAACACTGAGCGGATTTATACTGCACAAATCAGCTCCAGTCCAGCACTCTCCATGTCTTCTCTCTCACCCTCGCACTGGCCATTTCAGTAGGGCGTGGCTTAGGCCCTAGATGTAATACAGTTAGCAGATTATTGACATGTTTTTATGTTGTGAATCAGAATGCATGACAGAGGGAAAGAAAGAGCTGCTAAAATCTCCACGCAAATTTCTTCCCAAATTCCCCCTAAACCTTTCAAGCAGAATGAAATTTCGCTAAGGCCTAACTTCTGATTGCATGTCAGTGCATGTCGCATCTGTTTGTACATTTGTTTTTTCCATGTCATATCTGTGCACATCTGTCAGTGCATATTACTGGCAGGTGCGTACCAGGAATTACAGATGGCACCAGATAAAGTCTGAACTGGACTGACCAATCCAGAGAGTCACATGACTATGAGAAAGCCATTTATTTATTTATTTATTTATATAACTTAGGGACAAAGTTCTACTGCAAGTGCATGTCACATGATTGTTGGGAACCATGTAGTGTTGACATCATACTTTCTTTTATTACTAACTGTTTAACTGTTTATATATATATTAGTTTTATAAGAGTTACCAAAATTGTAGATACTGAATAACAGATGTTATTATTCTTGGTAAGTTTTAAAAATTGAGACAAATTATAATAAAGCTCCAACGGTTTATATTATCTCAAAATATTATTTTTTTTAATTCTGAGCTTTTTGAGGCTGGTTATATGAATCCACCAGGGTTCAGAGTTGTTTTTTTCCCATACACCCACATATATTTAGGCTGGGCAAGTCAAGCACCTTAGATGTTTCCCACTGACAACTGAAATAAGGTTTCAGTATTAATGCTGTCCATCTAAAACTTACTGGTGTAAAAGATATGGCTCACTCTGGATGACACAATAAGAAGAACCAGGCACCAACTTGTGCAAAACATTCTTGAATAGTGATTGCACTGTTAAAGTATATGTAGGTCAAGTGCCTACACTTACATATAATCTCTCTGTCTCTCTCTCCCTGAGCAGAGTTTCTCTCGATAATAAAATTGTATCTTTTAACTGCTGCCAAAGTTCAGGATTTATGCCACCTATTTCAGCCAATCCTGTTGACCTAGCTATGTTTTTCAACCACACACTGTTTATTGCTTTAAGTGCATTGAACCTGAAGAAAATTATGCAAGTCAAACATAAAAAATAACATTGCACTTGCCCTTGCATAAGTAAGTTAAATAGTTTAGCAAACAACCAGAAAGATTTTTTAAATGATTCAACAGTATTTAAAACGTTACATTCCTAGTGTGCATAGCATATTTACTTTTACAGCGTGCATAAAGTATTTACTGCTGAACATTTCAGAAAAGAGTTTTCTTACTGTTTCATTTTGCCCACTGCTCTGAGAACCACACAAATAAATGCATGTAATATGAGACCTCAATAAGGGGTGTGGCAAAAGCTATTCCAATGCTCATCACTGGGCAATATGGCAAAAATATAACATCACACAACCTCACAACTACATCAAATTACTTGTTTTACTTTTAAATTGGAACAGAAAAAAGTAAGTAGAGTCACATCTAAAAATCTAAAAAGTATAATTGATTCCTATTCAAATTGCCCAGCCCTATAGACAGACCTATTTTTCCTGTGTAAGACATAAAAAAATGTATCAGCATGGGCAGTGGTGGCCTAGTGGTTAGGGACTTGCTTGTGTGATATGAGGGTTGCAGGTTCAAGTCATGGCTCAGGTACCACTGAGGTATCCATGAGCAAGGTACTGTCCCCCACTGCTATCTGCTATTGATGCCTGTCTGCTGCTCTATGTGTGGATGAGTTAAATCCAGAGGTCACATTTCTTTGTGGTGCGAATTGTGTAATGGAGTGTGTTCACAATGACAAATAGTCACTTTCATCAGAATAGCTAAAATACTATTAACATGATGCTGTTGGGTGTTTTAGTGAGTCCATATTTTTGGGCATGCTCAAAATATCAAGAAATAAATGTGTCAGGAAAAGACACAGGCTGGTGTTACAGGATGGGGTTCTCCAGGAGAACTAGGATGTAATTTAGTCATGTTTCTATTATTCATTTTGAAGTGATGTCTGGGATCATCACCAACTTACAACCCCTTCAGTTGCCAAAAACGCTCTGTTTGTGATGCACCGTGTTTTTTTTAACCCTTTCTATCAGAGCTAGCCTTCACTCTTTGTGCTTTTCAAAGTCGTTCAGAACCTTACACTCGCCATTTTTTCTTGCTTCCAGCACATTGACTTCAGAAACTTCTGTTCACTTGCTGCCTAATATATCCCACCCTTGGCAGGTGCCACTGTAACGAGATAACAAGATAATTAATCTTATTTACTCCAGCTTTCAGTGGTTTTAATGTTCTGGTTGATTGGTGCATATGGCCCCATTATGTATCTGTGGTTATCTGATCAACTTGTAGCTGGTATTTGTCCAGGTTAAAGTAATTCCTCCAACTTTGGCAATAGTTTATAGCAAACAGCACTGGAATGATCACTGGCAACTAGTGGTTTACATGGCATCCATCCCAGCCTTATGACCATCAGCATGAAGTGGGCTAACTCCTCTTCTTCTCAGGTTCTCAGGTCATTTCAAAGCCATGGCAATGCTTCTAGTCCCTACGCTTTCAGCCACGATTTACTCTACATGTAAATATCTTACATGCTAACAAGACATAATGGATAGGTTTTGGCCTGCAGGAGCAAGCTGTGTTGAGATGACCTCTGCTTATGGCTTGATTGATGGAAGCAGTGCCTCATCAGGGACTCATCACAGCCTTTAGATGTTCTTGATGCATTTCACACACTCTTTCTACCACACTCCCACTGAGCCCCCCGACACATTCCTCATCTGCTTCCATGAAACACACAAAAATAACATGAGGATATATTTGCTAGTTCAAGTTCACAATGTGGAGCAAGAATGTTATGGCACGTCCTCACACAAGTGTTGAAGAAGGTCAGTGGTTCACTATTAAAAAGTAAATGTGACAAAAATGCCACTGAACCATCAAGTTCAAAGGGGAAAATGGATTATAAATTAAACTTAAGTTCTGTGAAAGTAAAAACAACCCCATGCCTTGAAAAATGTGTCAGAGAAAATACTTTCTTTTTTTCCCTTTGGCATTTCTCCAAAGAACTTTTAAAAAAATGACATACTCTAATATTTAAAAATGTGAAATTAGTGTTTAAAAGTGAAAAACCAATAAAACAGTTTTGTTTCACATACATATAGAAAGTATTTATTTACATGATGATAGCACTTTTCACCTTCATAGGTTTTAAATAATTTCCAGGAATGAGGAAGAATCTTAGGGGTGCTGATAAAAAAATTGCTTTAAATAATTTCTTACAATTTGCAAAAATCTTAAAATACAGAATAAAACTACTAAAAATACTTTTCTATGGTTAGTGATTCCAATCTTTTAAATGGTAGTGTTTCTACCAAGCAAATATCAGCTTTCCACACAGCATGCATCTGATGATGTATACTTAGAGGCACTTTTCATGTGTTTTGTCCTTGTACTCTCCATGCCATCCTAAAACATCTGGAATACAGTGACTGGAGAGTAATAATCTTTTCTTCATTCATCTTCATTTTAGATGACTTAATAGGGTCTGGACCCGTTATCTCCTGCTCATATATTAAGGCATTTGTAACTGTCATGGGAGCGGACATGCCTTTCAATTGAGGAGTGTGAAGATGAGTGTGTGCACAGGAGAGAGTGGGGGATGTAATTAGCAGGCTTGCTAGTGCCAGGTGGGAGAGGAGTGTTCCCAAAAGCCTTGAAGTGTCCAACTGTGGGAGCAGTCACAACTGGCTTTTCTAGACCTGATTCTAAGAGTCGAGCAGAGAGAGCACAAGAGAGAGAGAGAGAGGGAGAGAGAGAGAGAGAGAGAGAGAGAGAGAGAGAGAAATTGGTTCATAGCAAAGTGTCAGGATCCTGGATGTAATATTCCTGTCTGACTTTCAGTGTCTACACACCTCTATTGTTAGCAGAGCTGCATTACGGCTAGTCTCACAAGTCAGACGCCTTGCTATCATTCAAGACTCTGGTACATTTCATCACTCAGTGTAGCCAAGAACCACCCGGTTTGACAGGAAGAGACTTGACTGACCTACAAAACCCCCACCGATATCTATTTATTTATTTATTTATTTATTTATTTAACCTAGGTTAGGGGGCAGGTGATTCATAGATGTTCTAACATAAGCAGAGATTGCAGCCCTCTGCTGCTTGCATTAGGGAA
The DNA here is from genome assembly GCA_037974385.1 of Arnoldichthys spilopterus. Lineage (NCBI taxonomy): Eukaryota > Metazoa > Chordata > Actinopteri > Characiformes > Lepidarchidae > Arnoldichthys > Arnoldichthys spilopterus. Next base: position 8,662,018 of record JBBPDA010000025.1, on the reverse strand, counting down.
AAGCATAAAACTTGGCTCTGTCAGTTTGATTAGACCTCAAATTGTAAGTCAGATCATATCATAGCATATCAGACTTTGACGTTTGTGAAACTCATCAAACTTTTATGACAGTTCCCGTATGCATCAGCCAAAACAACACTAGAGTAGAACATGTCAGAGGCTATTGTGCTGCTCCTGGTTTATTCTCTCTTTTGCTAGCTGTGCTGTTGAAGAAAAAGAACATAAATAAGCAGCCTGTCAAGTTTGCTGGCAAACTTACAAAATCTCAATTGGTTTGGTTGACCAGTTAATGACTGCTAAATTTGATTGCTTTTTATGTTTTATTACATGCCGCTACAGTGTACGTGGTGTTGTAATGCAAAAGTTGGTCACCAAACACTTCTTACATGGTTTTGTCCTTGTGTTGGTTAATGCTGCTTTTATTTACACTTTGTCACATTTAAGTTATGTTCACTTTTCCCCAAGCATTGAATTAAGTTGGCAGTTAGTCACAGATTTTGCTGTATTCAGCTCAGGGAAATATTGACTCACCTGGCTGCCAGCTAGCTAACTGTGTGTGGATTTGAGCAAGGCACATGACAATATTAGTCTGAATGTGTTTGATTATAATTGTGTAATTACTGTTTATCTGGTGCATTAGTGCAGAATTAATTAGAAACAGTTCGAGCACAGTTACACATGCAGGGGTAAAGTGCTATGATTTTGATTTCACAGTGCCTGTCATCTGCTGTGCTACACATTGATAACATCATGTATCATGTTATTCTGATATTATCATTCAGAGTTTTAATAAGTCATAGATTTTTGTCTTAATATACTTTGGATAAACACTTAAATTTCTACAAAACTTTAAAAATATATATATACAGTAGAATTGATTTCTTTGTGCTGTATTAGTTGACACAATATTATTTTTTGGCATAACTGCTGGTCCATTTTGTCCAGATCCAGGAAATGCTGGCTAAAATCCAGGAAGCTGTCATCACTGTAAGGGATCACTAATTAAATTATGGACATTGCATGGAATATTCCTTTAGTACTGAATATGACTTTTAATAGCAAATGTAGAAATGGCAGAAACATCTTGTAAACTCACAGACTGTATAACTGTCATACAAACAGAAAGTGAAGCAAAATTATTAAGAACACATATAACGTGATGTGTTCAGCCCCTCTTGCACAAAACCATTGCTCAGATCTTCAGTGTGTTCTTGTATTTCCAGCCCTCTCAGACAAAGTCAGATTGGGGTGAAAAACTGTCCCAGTCTGCCCTACTGCAAATGGAATAACCAACCATCCATCCTTTAGTGGACACTCTTGGGTCAGAATTAGTAACTCCTTACTCGTCCCTGCATAACATTGGTTACTGACTGGCAAGTAAGTATTGGTATCTTTACAAACCTACCAAGTTTGACTTTACTTAATCAACTAACTTACTAGCCTTAGCTGCACTTTACAAAACTAAAGGACTGCTGTAAAATAAAGCAAGAAACAGTTTAGATTTTAACATACATTAACTCAGAAGCAAACAAATTTAAAACAGTTCACTTATTTGTCTTTCAAGAGTTAATTTGTGACCTCCATGGTACTTTAGTTAAATAATAAGCTGACTGCAAACAAGCAATTTATTTTATATTCTTGAAAGAATATGGGAATAGGGAAATTACCACTTTCAGAAGTTGCATCCTGGTTTAGTCATTGTCAATTACTATTTTATTGATGTTATATCTAAAAAAATACACCTGCTTAAAAAAGTATATCGTTTATGAAAATGTTATACATTTCATGATCATCCAGCACCTATTCTCTGTAAAGTCATAGAACAGCAATATGTCTCTTGTATGAGAAGGTCATTAATAGCTGAAGAAAGCAAAGTAAATAAGGTTCTGGTGAGGGGAAATCCAGTGTGAGATGAGGAGGGGTTGCAATGGCACTTAATATCAACAAAGGGGGTCTTAGGCAAAAAGGTTTAAACACAGCTGCTTTAAAATCTATCAGACGTTCTTCTAGGCACTACTTGAGCACTTCAACATGGAACTGTAGATTAGGAATGTAATGAGCATTGCCACATGAACACTTTATATGAGTTTTTTATTCAGAATTCTTTGAATATTTCTAATGCTTTTTTCATGGTCCAAAGGTTTAACCTTAAAGGTTTTTGTACTCAAATGACTGTGACCAGTCCATCCTCAAAAATGCCATTTAAAATCCTCTTGAGTAGCCTTTTTAAACTCAAAGTGCCAGATGTATCCTTTACTACACCTGTGCCTTTGAATTACAGTACACCAAAGGACTTTAATTGCCTGTTTCAAAGCCTGTTCTTTGTGTCCCTCTTTAAGACAACAATCCTCACAGACACTTCCAAGATGTTTTTGTAACAGACCATAAGTGTGTTTATCAAAAGTTTGACATGGTTACTCTTCCTCCAAGATTTAGTGTTGCCTGACAATAAATGCACATTGGAGTCCAACTATTCATAACCTGAACATCTTAGAAGTCTATAGAGGTGTAAACATACTGTGTTCCTAAGAGGCTTACAAACATTTGTAGCAGTATTGTTCCCATGGCAGCACTAGTTCAGATTGAAACCTTTGAAAACTTTCCAAAGAAATTGTAGTCAGGAATCATATCACAGCAATCATATTTCAGGTTATGGAAAGCTGCCCTACACAACATCCATCTAGATAGAAACATCAATCAGTCATTAAAGCAGACTTATTAAAAAGAAATATTTTTTTCTAAGAGCAGAACAAGAAATAAGCTCATTTTGGTCAAACAAGCCGCTGTACAATATTAACGTTCTTAATGAAGTTAAATATTTTTAGTTGATTCATTTTGGTGCAAATGGATTTTCTTATACAGAGAACCCTAACAGTAAACAAGCACAAGCGGTTCTTGTCTATACTTGTAAATGTTTTTTTAAAGAACCTTTTAAAAAATGGTTCTATAATTTGGCAAAAAAAATGGTTTTGTTTTTGTTACAAGTAAAATAATGTTTTTTTAGATTGTGAGTCCACAGCTACAGCACTGATCTCAGAGGCCTTCATTTACAACCTTAATCACAGTCAAGTCTATCATTACTTTATTACTAATGTTACTGTCATTACTATAAGTTAGAACCATATGGCCATCATTCCTATTGCTATATCAATGTCATTTTTGTTCAGAAACAATGTCAGTTAATTATGACTAATAAACTCCATGCAGAATGCTGAACGTGATGAAGGAGCCAATCCAGATCACCCTGTAAAAGCTCTTGGTTTGGCAGCTTAGTGAGAACATAGCAAGGCATGTGTTTCGTGTTTAGGCATATCAGGATTGACCAGGAACAAGGAAAACACATAAAAGCTGATAGCTGATCAGGGTCATTGAGGGGAAAGGAAAGTGTTGCCAGTGATAGGAGCCAGATGAATGTCTTGGAAATGTCTCATAAGACAAAAAGAATTGCCTTTTTGACACAGCAGCTCAGATGTGTGCAGCTGGAGGTACATAGCCTCCCTCATACATACTTTCTGACCTTTTGTCTTACTCTTCCTTGTGTGTTTCAGTCTCCCACACATGTACACACACACACACACACACACACACACACACATACACACACACACACACAATCATTATAACCCTTAGAGCACCTGTTGAAATGGAACATGACTTTTACTTGCAATAGCTCAATACTCATGGATCTATAGAGCAGAATATTTGACTCATCATTCTGAGGAACATCTGTGTGTTGTCTCCCTGTCTTCTGTGTATGCTTTCACTTTTCTCCTGACACTCCTTTTTTTTCTTTCAATGAGCCGTGCTACCCACCTTTGGATGATAGTGATCACTGAGGCCTGGTGATAATGCTGGTGCATCTTGCAGCTGTTATAGTCAAAGCACATGAGGTAAGGTTAAGTGGGCAAAGCGAAGTATTACTGATCCACAACAGCAGCAATGGCAAAGTATTGCCCCGGGGACCATTCAATATGACTATGACCCACTTGCTGTAAATGCAAGCAGTAAAACACCTGTAAAATTGATTATCACCACAGCATGAACACAACACACACAGCAGGACAGCATGGACATGCACATATGAAGTTTAAATGATAGGAAGAAGGATTTATTTTTCATGTGAAGACGTGGGTTTGTTGTTTTCAATTTTTATTTTACAATCTATGACAATCTGGCATGTATTTCTTTTTTTTCTAGCATATTCCAAGAAAGGACATGGGGGGGGAAAGATTCTTTTTTTATTGCTGAATATTAAATGAAATACACTTTCACTGACTCGGGGTTGGGGGAATGGGGGGGGGGGGCGGGGTTGTGTGAAATCATCTGCTGCTTTTACCATGCACCCATTTAACCTTGACCACAAGGACATGCAGAGGAGAGGTGTTCATACTTCTCAAGCGAGGAGAAAACTCAAAAGGAAGAACGGTAGAAACAAACGGTCAGAGTCTAAGAGGGCTTTGGAGAGGGGAAGGGATATCACATTTAAACTAACTAGAGAAGCACTGTCTGGTTTTGCATTTCTCAAACATACAAATAAGATCCAAAACGCCAGGGCAGGGAACAAACAGATTCTGGCCTTCAAAGTGCGAGGAAGAACAAAACAAACAAAAAAACTGGATTTAGAAAATCTCTATTCCATTGTGCCGTCTCAATACTGCAATAGAATCATTTTAGGGCCTTTACCTTGTAAATTGTTTAACTTTTTTTTCTTGACTACATTAGCCATAACTTTCCATAGTATCTCTATAATTTCTTATGTCTTTCTTAATGGAAGTACATGCCACCCTGTTTTAGAAATCATCACTGTCCTCCATTTCTTGGGTCGGGCTTTAACTTAGCTTATCTATGCCAGTGATGTGTTCCTTCAACTATTGACCTGTTTACAATCAAAGTCATTTACCTTCCAAAATGAGGATGCATGGTGGTGTTGACAGTAGCTATTTTCAGCCCATGTTGACCAATTGAAAAACAACTGCTAATGAATTTGTGACAAGCAACCCTATTGACAGTGACAGGTCCTGAACGGCAGACGAGGCCTCTCGCTCATGCAGAATTAGCTTTGTGTAGTTGCTTGTGAGTTTGGTTGGTTTGGACCAAGAGTGACAGCCGTCAGTGAACATGTAATAACAGTGACTGCTTCAAACTGGAGGCGGAGCCATGGCTTGGTATTATAATTGCATATGAAAAATAATGTTTCTGTGATTATCTATAATAATAATAATAATAACAATAATAATAATAATTATAACAAATATTAAAGTGTAATCTAATGCTAGTTTGCACTGGAAATAAGAGGAACTAAACGCAGACACACAACAGGCATCACAGTTTTCCACACAATGCACTATTGTTCTTTGAGAAAAAACAATGAATGTCATCGAACAGGAGCAACATAGAAAGTTTGCATATTTTGGCATTTGTATGACGCCTCAGAAGTTTCACAGCTATTTGTCTTGTGTTTGTGTGTTGGTGCGTGTGTATTACATGATCCCGCTCCACTTTACTTCTCCGTTTGTGTGTGTGTGTGTGTGTATTTGTATGTGCATGGGGGATTAGGGGGGCTGGCCCATCCTTCAACCTGCAAGGATCTTCTTCTCTTTTTTAAACTTATGATGGAAGCAAGTTGGGTTAGGGTTTGTGGTTTTAAGGAGGTGGGGTGGGTGGGTGTTGTCCTGAGATGCTGTGTAGCTGTCCCTCTTTTTCTCTTTCACTATCTCTCTCTGTCTCTCCATCAGCCACACTAACATTATTAATGGCTGGAAATGGAAGGCTAAGCTGGATGGAGTAGACTGTACACTTTTATTTCTCTTGTCTGGTATGAGCCATTAGTATTGACAGCTGAGGCCAGACCTACAGACCCCGCTGCTGCGTTTCCACTACCCCCCTTTGGATTGACAAGGCTTTCCAGTGACAAACCTTACCCTGTAGGTAACGCAAAGGAAATCAAGGCAGCTGTAAACACTCTCCAAAACCTCCACAACTACTAGGCATCTTACTCTAAGAGAACTGATCTAAGACCTGGTTCTGACCTAATGAATATAATGCAAGGTTGTGGTCCTGGACCAACAGTCTTCAGACCTATTCAAGCTGGATTCATTTTACCAGAGGAGGTGCTATAAGCAATATGTGATGTTACATCAGAATGAATCTGCAATGTTCATACTTTCTACAAGTCTAAGAAGTAATAATGGAGTAAATTACCTGCTGAATTTTGCCAGGCTAAAGACATTATCAGGGGAGGAGGAGAGTCTACAGGCTTAAATGTGACTGGGATAACTTGTAAGGCTTAACATCGTGGTTGCAACACAGGGGGAGATGATTTCCCCCTTGATAACAAATCAGGTGGCAAAAAGGACATGTTATAGCCAAAAGAACCTGAAAATACATTTTGATGTGTCATTTGAGCCCAACTGTTTATTCAGTTTTTGAGAGATTTTACCAGTGATTTCAAACACATTTTTAAAAGGTACGACTGCAGATAACTGCTGGAGGACATTCCTTAGATAGCCATTGACAAGACAGTCTTAACTGTAAGGATTCTGGCTAAACCTGAAGCTCCCTCATTAATACTGGTTCTGTTTGAAATGATCTCACTGTAATCTAATAACTTTGTAATAGACATGGTTCTGAGCTATGCTCTTAATGTCACTGAGAGTGTGACTGAAATGTATCCCTATAATATTTAGGACACTATAATCTACATCAGACATTTTTTTCTAAGTGTCAGAACTGAGGGCACTACAATTTCCAACAATGCACAATAAATATCTTGTGAACACCATTGGTTACTACATCAGTTGAACATGTACCAAATCGCATTGTGAGGCTCTTGCTAAAAAGGGGCAAAGGCCTATATAAGGTCAAAGGTTAACTTAGCTATCAGTAACTATTATACCAGTCGTCGTAGCATTATGTTGAAAATTAAGACATCAACAACATTTCTTTAAACATTATCTGTATGGTTAGTATTTAGTCACCTGAGCTATGGCATTTTAATCTAGGCTAATGCTGGAAATTTGGAGAACCCACAAATCTACTTTATCCAATATGAAGTGGCCAATCAAATCCCTTTAAAATCATTATACAACCTCCCCTGGTATAACTAATCCAGCTTCAATAATGCTTTGCTGTGAAACATATGATAGCTGGACAGTAGTCTGGCCAACAACAGCAACTAGTCTCAGAGCCACACTCGTCCCTAGGCCTCTCTTTCCCTCTGCTCACACACCTTGCAGTGGTATGTAGCAGATCTACACATGTTTGGTCTGCCATCCGGACACAAATCACACACGCATCCCTCCTGTTTCACAGGGAAAAAGGCCCCCTCCCCAGTTGCATTTGTCATTAAGCTCCTGTTAGTAAAGCAACATAATCACTGAACATCTGTGCGAATTATTTTTTTGTAAACATACACCTTAAGAGTGGTTTATATTGCATGATGTGTGTGTGGTTGGGGAGGGGGCAATGTCACAGCTCAAATGGTGGTTCAACTCCCAAAAGAACTCAACTTGGAAAACCGAAAGGAAAAGAAAAGGCCAAAAAAGAGACAAAAGAAGAGTAAACGTGTATAAAAAATGAGGCGTCCGTATAAGAAAGGCTACAAAAAACTCCACTGGCCCTCTGGCATCGGCATACAGCAAAAGGCACCACAATATTACTCTATTTCTTTAAGTTGTGAAAAAATTGGCACGTCTTTTTTTTTTCTTTTATGCTGTAAATCAAAATGTACATATAAATAGAGTTTTCCCTATAAAAAAGTCTTTGCTGATAACTAGTAGACAACTTTTTTGCTAAAATGAAAATAAATATTTCATTTGTTTAGAATATCTGTTAGTTATATAAAATAAAAATATTTCTTATAGGTGCAGGTCTATAGTTATACAGATTTTTTGTGGGGTGGGGTAGAATAGTCTCTTTTTTAGTGGGCAGCTCTGTCCGGTTTGGAGCGCGCATGCGTCTGTCTGCTGCTGCCACTGCCTTGTGTGCTGGAGCGGGCCGCATGGCGTCCAGTGGTGCTGTGAGAAGTCCGCTTGTCTGTAGCTGCGGGGGGTGCGGGCCTGTAGATGGTGGAGGGCTCGGGGATGCTCATGTTCTGCATGCTGAGGAAGGGTGTGCTCTCACCCTCCTCCACCTCCTCCTCCTCAGAGCCACTTTCCGACAGACAGCTGCGTGAGCCGTAGTCCCGGGGGGGCCGGTAGCCCCTTGGGGCCACATGCCCGTTCAGTCTGGACCTGCGCCAGCTGCGCCGGCCACTTCTCTTTGGTTGGTCCAGCGAGGAGGACGAGGCTGGATATTCCTGCGTACTCTCATATTCCTCATCTTGGGGCGGCCGCTGTGGGCTGGATGGCAAGCTGCCCGGACTGTCCTGCAGGTAGCTCTGCCGTTGCTGCTGCAGCTGCTGCTGACGGTAGGGCTGGTATCGCTGTGCCTCATGCAGGGGAACCTGGTAGCGGCGCAGCAGCAGCGGATGGTCCTCCTCCTCCTGGGGTGGGGGGTAGGGGGCGCGGGCAGCCGGAGGCAGGGATGCGGCGTGGCTGGCGTTGGGAGATGTGATCTGGAAGGTAGGCACCTGCTGGGGCAGTGAGTAGTGAAAGTCCACTGGAGAGAGACGGGCTGGTGTAGTCAGCGCTGACACGTACCTGTGGAGGTAGGTGGCAGTAGAACAACAACATTTGATGTAGTTTTCAACATTTCTAGTCTAATTTAACATTGCTAAGCATACCTAAATACATAGCTTGCAGCACAGATCTGTGGTTCAGGACATGCTGTAGTATTGGGTTTGTGCTCAAATGTGTTAATACAGATTGTAAACTTACTGTAGGTCTTATTTATTAAAAACTATATAATTATGTAATTGAAGCTGCAGTATGTCATTTAAAAAACAATAACTTGTCATATTTGCTAAAACAGTCACTATGTCTTGACAGTAGTACATGAGACAGATAAAATCAGGGTCCTCTGTTTCCTCCTAGTGCTGCTACAGGCATTTGAAAGAATCAACTGAGTCCAAATGAAAACAACTAATCAGAGCCAGTGTTTGATGGAGTGTCAGTCATGGTTTGAAATTACATTCCCTGTGCATGCATTCTCTCACAACAATTAAAAAAACAATTGCATAGTTACTTATGTTACTGCTGAACCAACTTTCTAGCTAAAGTATAAGCAAGTAAAAGTCATCATGAAGCATGTTATATTTTACTGTGTGGAGTTTAGCTCATGTTTTATATATGGATTAAAAGTTCACTTTCTTCTCTACCTTACCTAGTGCAGCTTTAAGATAATGTAAATCAAATGTATAGCAAAATGACAAAGATTCTAGACTTCTAAGGGTTAAAGTGCTCCTCCCAGTCCTCCCAGGATAAAAGTGTTTTTTTCATACACATCAGTACTGCACAGTTCCAGAATGGAGAAAAAGAGAAACAGACAGACAGACACACAGCAAGAAAGGCTTTCGTGGAACAGACACGTCAAATATGAGTCAAATGTTTTCATGAAGTGAAAATAGGATAAGTGCCCCATCAAAAACACATACACATTACTAACAGATGAGCCCTGGGCTTTAAGCATGTTGTGCGCACTACAACTTCTAAGAAGTCTTCAGATTGATGCAATGTTTGTTACTCTGCAATGTAAACATGTCCTCCCACTTGTGCTGTTGCACTAGGAAAATGCACATTAAAACCCAGCAGCTGAGTGGCTCAGTTGCGAATGAGAAGCTACATAGAGAATGAGGGGTGAATAAATCTGCAGTGTCACTATGGGCCATTACAGGGTGATTTTACCCTGTAAACTGCAGCATGTGGTCAGATAAATGACCCTCTTATATAATTCTGTGCAGAAGAGGCCACCTGAGGAAACTCCCCACACCTGTATCATTACACTGACCCAAATTGGTGATGAAACCTCTATTTTGGAAGACCTGGACAAAATGTAAAAAAAATATATATTTTTTTAAATACACGAGGGAATAACAATGCAAAAAGCACACTCTGTAATGTTTAAGAATTTCTTATTTCCTGAAAGGATACTGATATCTTATTTGTAGGCCATAATGTTTATTTGGATTTATTCCAATATAACTGAGATGTTTTTTATTCAATATTACAATTCTTGTGTAGTTTATGATTATTTGGAGTGAAAAATCCAAATGAGGCTTCTACCCAGTGTTTGATACGTCTTTCCGAAGGCGTCCAATACACTACACTTCACCATGAGACCTGCTAATTTTGCTCAACACCACCAAAGAAGAAATTTCAGAGGAAGAGTAGACATCCTATTTCTCTTATCTGGCCTTATCACATGGCCTCTGTCTTGCAAATTGGAAAGAGGGCTCGGAGAGCAGTGGCCAGAGATCAAGTTGAGCAGATAAATTCACATTGGCCTGGTCTGTCACAGATGTGCAGGGGGCCTAAGGGTAGATAGGAACATGCAAGAGAGAGAGAGAGGGAGTGAGAAAGACAGAGAGAGGGAAAGAGTAGTGCACAGGAGACCTGTCTAACTCTCCTGAGATAATGTGTTGTTCAGCTCTTGTTGACTTAATGAACCCCTCATGGTATAAATCCTCCTGTTTTGGCTGTTGCTTGGCGGCGGGGGCGGCTTGCAGGCGAGAGATAACCATAAATACAGCTGGCCGTGGGCTACCTCCTCTCGCTGCTCTGGTACAAACACTGCAAATGTGGAACAGCGGGATCAGCCTGACCTCTCTACCCTCACTGAGCCACTCTCAGAGTCGGCCGCACAGCTGCATGCTGACCACAACACTTCTGAACATGGTAACCAAGTGGTTCTCAGCCCCGGTACAGGATACCCCTGCCCAATGTATTTTAGAGTTTATCCTTGCTCTAACCTAATACTCAATCCAACTCATCAAATAATGAGTTATTCTTAAGTGGAAACAGGCATGCTAGGGCTGCAGCTAATGGTTATTTATGTAATTTAAGTATCTTCCTCTTTTATTTTAATAATTGGAAAATAGAAATTAGAAATTAGAAACAGAATGGCTCCCAGATGTTTATTATAGTATACAACAGTCTATCACAATGATGAAGTGTATTATTTTTAAGCAAAAAATTGTTATTTCCCTCAGTAACCCGTGCCATTGATGACTAAACTGTGTTAAAATGTGTCAGAGCAGGAAATCACTTTAGGGCAGGTGGGCTATAGCATAGAGCATGTGGGTTGAGTACCACTAAGGTGAGCCTTCTTCACATTATAGGTTTTTCCAGACCTGGGGTTGCTTGCTTTGAGAGTTCGGTACTTGTCCAAGCTTGAAAGCTGTTTTTGAGCTAGAAGTGGTCCAAAGTACTGATCCTTGGCCCTCCTGAACATGACTGGTCTGGTTGAACCCTGATGGGTCCACTGTGTGAGTTAAAACTGCCTGTCCCAGTGCCGTGCTTCAATAAAAGTGATAGTCACGTTACTCCCTTTATCACATTTTGCAATAGTGGGAAAAGAGACAGTATTCATCAAGTTATTATTAAGTAATAATATTAATTAATTAATATTAGAGGTGTATATAATCAACGCATACTCATGCAATTTTCATAGACAAACATTGGTAGTACACTGGGTCTTGGGACAAAATGACTCATAGAATGCCACCCCCATCCCATGTCAGTTTTGAAAGTTCTGCCCTGCTAGATCTGCCACGATCACATGTAAGAACTATTATTGTGAAATGTAGCATCAAGGAACAGCAACAACTCAGTCACAAAGAGGTAGACCACACACACACAGCAGGGCTCCCAAGTGCTGAAGCGTGTAGCACATAAAAATCACCTATCCTCTTTTGCATCACTCACTACAGAGCCTCTGGAAGTAAAATCTGCATAAGAACTGTGAACCAGCAGTTTCTTAAAATGTGTTTTCATGGCATGCACACAAGTTTAAAATTACTATATGGAATGTCAAGCACTGGCTGAAGTGATGTGAAACACACCACCATTGGACTCTGGAGGGATAAAGATCTGGGGTGTTTTCTAGGGTTAAGATTAAGCTCCTTAGTTGCAGTGATGAGCAATGCTAATGCTACAGCATACAAAGACATTTTAGAAAATTAAATGCTTCCAATTTTGTGGCAACAGTTTGGGGAAGGACCTTCCTTGATATAACGTGACTGTGACCCTGTAAACAAGTCAGGTCCACAAAGACATGGTATGACAAGTATGGTGTGGCAAAACTCCAGTGGCCCACATCAGTTCCCATAGATTACCACACTCCAAAATCTTGTGGAAAGTTTTCTTATAAGAGTGCAGGCTGTTATAGCTTCAAATAAAGCAGACGGTAGACTTGACGTGAATGTCCATAGTATTGGAATTGGACATCCTACTTGCTCATATAGGTGTGTTGGTCAGGTGTCTACATACTTCTGGCCATATAGTGTATAATTCGGAACTAGGCTTAATCCCTATTTGGGCAACTGACCACATAAGTGTATATCGTTGCTATTGGAGCAAAACCTCCTATCTCCATTTTGGTGTTACTTTTTATGTAATTTGAAATCACAAGTTGACCTTTACACTGTGTTAAAATATATGTGATGAACGGACCAAGATAAATAGTCCACAGTTAACTGAAAAAAAAGTTTTTTTACCTTAACTTCCATTACAAGTTAGGAAGGTTTTCCTATCTGTCTGTCTGTCTGTCTGTCTGTCTATCTATCTATCTATCTATCTATCTATCTATCTATCTATCTATCTATC
>JBBPDA010000025.1:8630220-8641125 GCA_037974385.1 Arnoldichthys spilopterus | reverse complement strand
GATAGATAGATAGATAGATAGATAGATAGATAGATAGATAGATAGATAGATAGATAGATGCAGTGGTGCTTAAAAGTTTGTGAACCCTTGAAAATGTTCTATATATTTTTTTAAATATGACCTTAAACACCATCTGACTTTTAAACAAGCCCTAAAAGTAAATTGAGCTCTCAGTATTTGGTGGGACTTCCCTGTGCAGCAATAACTGTAACTAAACATTTGCGCTAACTGTTGATTAGTTTTACACAATTGCGACTTGTGTGTTTGGGATTGTTGTCTTGCTGCATGACCCTCGTTCAAGGACAGGTGTCTTGACATTTTCCTTTAGTATTCTCTGATTTAGTTCAAAATTCACTGTTCCATCAATGATGGCAAGCCATCTAGGCCCAGATGCAGCAAAACAGGCCCAAACCAGAACACTCCCACCACCATGTTTCACAGATGGGATAAGGTTCCTATGCTGGAATGCAATGTTTTTCTTTCTTCAAATGTACCACTCCTTTAGCCAGAACGTTCTATTTTGGCATCATCTGTCCAAAAAACATTCTTCCAGTATCCTTCTGGTTTGTCCACATAATCTTTAGCAAACTGCAGATGTTCAGCAGTACTTTCGAGGGAGAGCAGTGGCTTTTTCCTTGCTACTCTGCCATACACACCATTGCTGCTCAGTGTTCTCTTGATGATAGATTCACATAGAACATTCATCAATGAGAGACAGGCCTTTAATTGTATGAGCTACCCTGCATTCCTTTCTAACCTATCGGACTATTAAAGCCTTGCAGTTGGAGTTATCTTTGATGGTCGACCACTTCTGGGCAGAGTGACTTTAATGTTCTCCATTTGTAAACAATCTGCCTGAATGTTGATTGGTGGAGTCCAAGGTCTTTAAAAATGGTCTTGTAACCTTTTCCAGCTTTACAAGCATCAACAACTCTTTTTCTGAGGTTCTTAGATGGCTCCTTTGTTCAAGCCAGGATACACATCCACAAATGTTTTGTATGTGTGATCAGGCTTTGTTGAATCCCTGTTTTTTACATAAAACAGCATTTCCCGATCACACCTGATTGTCATCCCACCGACTGAAAACACCAGCCTGATTTCAGCTTCAAATTATAGGATAATCCTAAATTTTTCCTTACTTTTGCTACATACAAATATTGGTCATTGGATAATTGTTTTTCAATAAATACATGACCAAATGTATTAATTTTTGTTTCTGACATCTCCGGCGTAGTTGAATCTAAGGCAACTGGACTGTTGTATTTTCTTGAATTTGTCTTGCTAGGTTAATGTACTTTAATAAATTAGAAGAAAATGTAAATAAAATTTTAAAGAGTTCACAAACTTTCAAACATCACTGTAGATCAAGTATGTACAATAAAAACTTCACAATGACTAAACCAATAAATTTCAAAAATGAATAAGTAAACTTTTTGCTTACTCCTGTAAAGGTGGTAGTTATTTTGGACAGTGACAATATGTTTAACATGTACAACCATATACAATTGCTGTTATATGCAAAAGTGTATAGCCACTGTTATATGCAGTTAATGTTAATGTGTAAAGCCACTGTTATCCATTTTAGAATGTACGGTAACACTTTACTGAAGGGCAGTATTCAAAAGGCTACATGACCACCATATAAACCACAAAACTAGCATAAAAACAAACATAAAACTTCAATAAACTGTATAATCATAAAAGTTGTCATTTGACCTCAATAAGTGTTATAGTAACTGACACATGTTTGCTGTAATAAGCTTTATAATTAATATGTAGCAAAAAAAATTATATTTTTTGTAGCTTTATGAATGCTTCCCTTTATTAAAGTGGCTCTATGTCAAGGGTTAATCTCACACTAAAGGCAGGGCAATTCAATTATATGTGAATGCAAGAAGAATCCAGGAATGCAAGAACATTAGCATAAATTTTTCATTCTCAATTTACTTGGAATTCTTCTTAAACAAATCTTACCTGTGGGGCACAATTATAGCTGTAGTGTACAGTTATAGACACGAACAACCTGATTTGCATTTTGTAGTTAATTGTAAACTTTAGTGTACTTGTTACACACTGTGACATCAGTTAGTAAGAACATGCTATTGCACATAGTTACTGGCAAACCACTTTAAAGTTAGATCTCACAGGGCACATTTTTCTTTACAATTTGAGGTTATTGTGGCTGGATTAGCACAATTATACTTTATACTACAGTGGCTCTGGACAGCATGTTTAAATACAGCTACAATAGCTGTTTAAAGGCAAAGTATGAGCTTTAATTTCATTTTTGTTCATTAAGCTCATGATAAACTGTATAAATATATACACCCACCCAACCCCAAATTCTTATCTTGGCACATCTATTTTTGTAAAGACTGTTAAAAATCAGTTGTGCAATACTGTGGTTCTTCTAAACTGGCTGCCCGAATTCATCTCTGTTTTATGTTCATAGCATATAAGATGTTTATAAAACCTGTCTTCATAAGTACAACTAATGCCAGGTATGTGTGTGTATGTGTGTCAGGCTGAGCCATCTCTATGGATTGTACAGGGAAATAACCAGAGATGGGTAGTATTTCAAATAGATACATAATTACTCTTGGCTATTTTGTAATTTGTATTTTGATGGGCTTAAAATAGTCAGATATAATTTGTAACAAAATACTTTCAGAGACACTTTGTACTTTGCATTTAAAATGCACAAATTAGATTAGATTAGACTATTATTTTTGTTATTTAGATTATATACCATGCAGCATACATCAGAACGAGATTTCGTTTCAACTGGTCCTGAAAAATTAAAGAATACTTAAATAAGACACTAACTTTCATTACCAAATTTACTATAAGACTATAGGTTGCCACAATCTTTGGTTAGTGCAAGTAAATTACATGAAACATCCTGCTGGGTCCAGTGCACTTGTTGTGAACTGTTTGTCATGAGCAATAACCCAAGGAAAGCAGTCACTTTGGTGCTTAGTGCAAGTTGGATAATAGTGTAAAGTGATACATGAAACAAATATGTTGTTTTATAAGTTTTTTAAGATGGAGAAAGCACTTCTGAAAATGGATTTTGCCCATTTAGTTCATAACACTCTGGACGGTCCATTTTGTATTTGACATGGAGAAGCCAATGTCTGTTTTTCCTAAACACAAAATGAAATGCGGACTAATACGGCAACAGTGCGTTTCCTCTGTCTTTTAGTCCAAGATAAACTTAGGCCCAGAGAACTCAGCATCATTTTGACTTGCAATTACTGAGCTTTTAAGTTACTTTTACACCTAGTCATGAACCCAGTTGACCTGCTTATTGTGGAATTTTTCAAAATGGTATAACTTTTCACTGTTATTTTTGACCTATTATTGAGTGAGCAGGCCTCAAATTCTAAATTTGTTTATAACATCTGAACAGTTACATTTGATTTCTTTGTACTTTTTAAATGAAGTTAAATGAAAGTTTAGAGAATTTATAAATTGCAGATTTCTGTTTTTTTATTATATTTTCAAATTTTAAAACTTTTCAGGAAATGATGTTTATAAGTATTTTTTGGTTGTATAAAAGGGATACTGCAGCCTGATAAACAGTGAGTGCTGCAGATATCACATTTTGACTATGGTGGATTCTGGCACAGTGGGGTGATTTGAAAATGATCCATGTGGAAAAGCAAAATGACATAATATCCAATATAACAGCCCAGTCCCACTGGGTGGCTAGACAAGGAGTTGATGGGCCGCAGCGCTGGGGCCATACCATTTCTTCGGACAGCTTCATGTGCTGAACAAGAGCTGCAGCAAATCCCCGCCGTTGTCATGACAACATGCTTTTCCATGGTCCTGGCTTGCTGAGGCAGCCCAGATGTCTGAGAGTGATCCGAGGACCGATCCTCAACCTAAGTACACATGTTTTTTATACATCTGAGGCCTTCATCTCCCAGAAGGCTCTTTGAAATCACAGGTCATTTATGCTTCCACACAGAAATGCCAAGACTGCCTCATTTTAAGGACTTTCAATGCCATGATAACGCTCTAATTGGCAGGTAGGCATGAAGAACCTTGCCAGTGGTGGTGGGCAGCGGTAAAAGATCCAGACTTCGGTGCATGTCAGGCCTCATGCTCTCTCCGCAAAACCGGGGGCATGCAGGTAAACCTTCCACATGAAGGTGACATCATGTCTGATTGGCTGTGTACTCTGTTTCATTAGTCAGAGCTCAAACAGAGATGTAGGACATTCTTACTTTCCATCTTCCTCCCTAGCGTTGCCACAGGCCTCCTTACGCTGCTCCCATTGGCATGAAGATTTTAAGATCTGAGACCGCATATACATTTGAGAGAGCTCATGTCTAATTTAAATACTTTTTAATTTACGTAATAATTTAGTTTCATACAAATTTTGTTTAATAAAGTACTGCAACTGTTTGACAACTACTTCTGTTTCACCATACTATTCAAATGTTATTATTTATTTGTATATTTCGTTTCATAGCAATTTATTATTCATTTACTTTCCATTTACATTCCATAATAACCCATTGGAATTTGCACTTAAAAAGATAAAAAACTTTAATTTAATTTTTTATTTAATTATATTTAATTTAATATTTAAAATTTTCATAAAAGTATTATTCCTTTTATATTCCAAAAAACAAACTGAATTATTGTACTTTTGTAATGTGTTGCAGTGACACACTTGTTTGTCTCCAGAAACCCATTAGACGTTGTTGTCTATACTGCAAAAATTTAATTAAAATATCAGCTTTTGTCAAAATTTTTATATTTTTGATTGTGTTTTCAGTAGTTTCTGGTACACATTTTATTAATTGTTCATTTATTTCATTTATTTTAATGTCTATTTTTTATGTTTTATTTTGTTATTTTTTTACACTTTTGCCAAAAAAGTGTGGCAGTGTGTATATCTTAAGTACCTTATTGTTCACCTCAGAACCCCAGCATATTAGGAAATTTTCAAAACATATTTTAATCACGTAAATGAAATTTCTGACTGTGAATTAAACAATTACAGTAAATAAATTTTTTTGTGGATCAAGTAAAATATCTAATGACATATTTCAAATAACGAAGGTGAAAATTAATCTAGTGATGAGAGACAGAACAGTGCCTGCATACCTAAATTAGCAGAGAGAGTAACACAAAATTATTATTAATTATAACAATTAAAATTTGTATAATACTGGGGTATATATGAGACAGTGTTTGTAGGTGTTCATAGCTTGAAAAGTTCGTAAGTACAATTATCGATTGTATTTACAAGATACTACATCATCACAATATTTGAATCTTCAGTTATTACTTTAAATAAACAAGCACATCCTAATGTAATTACATGCAATAACACAAGTGAAAAGTGAAGCTGATGAGCATGTGTAATTACATATAAATACATTACCACTATTTACATTGTTGTTGCATGCATTGTTCATGTGTAACTACATAGTTATTACAGACTCTTGAAGCCAAAGTTTTACATGTGATGTTGGTTTCATTTGGTTTTGAAATGCTATATTAGTGCAGATTGACAAATAAATTCATTGAAAACGTGAAAAAGTTACCTTCAGCTATGGTTATGTGGTGTATATGTAAGACGCCATATAGTGAGCATGTGTTGAAATCCTAGGTGAAGGTATGTGCACGGTTTCAGTGCTGTTCCTGTGTGGGTGTCCTGCGTGCTGGAAGACCTTCTCTCTAGACCTCCCAAACTGAACACCACTACAGTACATAAAAAGAAAACCTGGCTGTTGACAGAGAAAGCACTAACAAACCACGCACCTCTGACGTGCAAGGACTTGATAGGCGACCTGAACAAAGGTAACCCTTCCGCAGTGATAAATCCCACGTCACGACATAACATGACACGTTAATAGGCCCCGTGTCAAATTATACTTTTTGCTGTGTCCCATTTCGAGTGCCTCCTTAACAACATCCCATAAATTATACCTCTTTCATTCTTTTATTTGGAGAGGAAATCTGTTCTGAAGTGCGTTCAGCTCTGTAAGCTCCTCATCCTCGCGGGGTTTTGTTTACATCCAGTCCCGCCCATGATTTATCTGCTGTCCTTTTGCAAATAAACACGTGTTAACACAGGGGTCATGCTGAAGTGTAAACAGTGCCAGCATAGCAACGCTGACGGGAGCACAAAGGCCTGGTTCAGTGTGACGGGTGGCCATAGGTAGGAGCCAATAGCCCCAGGCTATGAACTGTCAGACCCAAGCCATTCCTTGTCTCCTCCTTAATCTGGGTGTAATTCCACAGTTGACGGACATGTGCAGTGGGGATGTCAGTGTGTAGGGAGGTTAAGCAAGCTACCCTGGGGAGAAGGAATATTTAACATCACGGTGTAAGGGGAGGGTCTATGAACCTAAGGGGGTAAGGATTCAATGGGGTGGAGTCTGTGAGATATTACCCTGAAGGTAGCAAACGACTTGAGAAGTTGTGTTAAAAATCGTGTGGCCGTTTTAAGTTAATCTTCCCTTCAAAGACACAGTTCTGCTCTTCTGAGTAATGATGGCAGCATCTCATCTAAGGTATCACTCAATAGCTGTGCTCCATGAGCGTGGAAAAAAAGAGCTGTCATGATCCTTTCCAATTGCAAAGAAAATCTTTTACTTATGGATCAGGCCTAATTGTTCCCAATTAGACATACTTCTATGAGATGCTTTGTGTATAGGTGAGATGACACTAACAACACTGGCATGTTTGCTCAAGCTTATGACAAGATCATTTTTTCTCCAATATTCATGCCTGAACTCGAGACATTGGGTGGACTATAGAATGTATCTATATTTGTGTGCAGAGGGCTTCTTTTTTTAAGCTGTCCAGTCCTTACTGAATCAGATTAGGTTTTTTTTTGCTTTTAGTAATTATTACACAGTTAATTTTTTAACTTTTAGTAATTATTACACAATTTACAATATTATATTTCACAGTTAGTATGAATGTGTTACTTGTTTAAACATTTTTTTAGAGAGTGCAATGGTGCAATCGTTTAATTACACATGTTGGTATGCAACACTGCATACAATATCTCTTGCAAGTCTAGCATTACAGTAGAGGATTCACATTTACTGAAATGCATGCAGTCACATTAGGAACCATGCATATGATCTATGATGTTAACTAAAGATATGTTTTTACATTTTAAGCAACAAAATGCTTCACAACACAGTAAGGTATGGGGGGTGAATCTGTAACTGAATGGGGCGACATACTGATTTAAGTTTGTTAGAACAAGTAGCAGAGCATCCATCATCAACAAGGAGCTCATTCCACACCTCCAGCTCCAGCATGCAACACTGACAGACAGAAGAAGAAATGGACATACGGTAGAAACTGGCCATAACGTAGGTTTGACAGCGATCACCAGTAAAGTCATTTGGACACCTGATGGAAGGAAACAAAACCACAGAAAGGAGGAGAAGAAATGGAGGAAGAAGAGGAAAAGAGAAGGATGTCATGAAGAGAGGAGAAATGCACAAGAAAGAGGGGTGAGCGAGAGTGAGAGGAGTAGAGAGAATTGGGGGAAGAGAGAAGAAAGCAGAGAAAACATGAAATTAGAACAAGAGTAGCACTATGAACAGCAGAGGCAGAAGTGTCTCACTCTTGGCACCACTGTGTCTGTCTTGGGCTCCGCAGGCCCAGAGGAAGAGGAGGACAGCAGTGGTACCAGCAAGACACCACTTCTCTTTGTGAAGCTTTGCTTCTCAAGTCAACATACTTTCACTAGGTTTGGGCATTTGCTGCCGGAGGGGCTCTGGCTGCAAGCACCGTGGCCCGAAGTATCCAGCTGGACATCTGGGGGGAAGGAGAGGGGGGAAACATGACAAAAACACACACATTATACATTTGAGCCCTTAACTGCTTTGATGCCCTGACAGTTCTGCATGATCATGCGGGTCAGAGGCTAATCCAATACAAAATCAATTTTTTGGCTATTAAGTGTTAAATATGCATGCAACACTTAGAATGTTACCACAATCAGAGAGAAATAAGCTAAGACTGAATTTAAAGTGCAGCCATGTTGTATATGGGACTGTGATTAAGACATGATTTTCATTCAAAGCTTTGATGCCTAATTATGCTTATTCATGTTATTCCAGTAAACAAATTAGCACTCATCAGTGCATAATGAGCAATATGGGGCTAATGTTTTCACAGCGCTAATTCTGCTAACTCAGACAGCCCTGCCATAGTCAGCAGCCGCTGATGAATGGCACCTTACCCCCTTCAATTTGCAGGACAAACAGAAAGCATGAGCATGTTATCAACCATCATCCTAAGATCTGCTGCACTCCCTGCTCTTGTAGCTCAAAGAATCAAAGAGCTGGAGGAGGCTGCAGCTCCACTTACCATCCAGCACTCCTCTTACAAGTACCCTGTTACAAGTGGCCCACACTGCTTAGGGCATGCACAGGACCATTTGAAGTGAGATGTGGGAATGGACTTCAAATGGTCTACCAGTATATGGGGTAATAAAAAAGTAAGGATGAGACATTAAGCTCTTTTCTTAGCTGTAGTAAAATGCTGGTTCCTGGATTCCTTTAGTCCTGGAGTAACTATTCTTCCCTGAATAGTTTTCCTTGCTATAACCCACCTGTTCAAACTAATCAGGTAATTTTAAGTGCTCTTGGGTTGAAATGGGTTTTAGGCCAGGAAAAATGTGCTAGTTCTGAATACTTTAGGACCAGCCTAACTAGTATGAGAAGCAAAACCTGTCAGCAAAGAGCATGGAAATGACCCTTTCAGGTAACCCTTTGACGTTGGCATTTACACCTCAAAATGGGCTTATAATCTGAAGAGATGCGCTAGAGCATCAAATATGCAGGGCAGGTACAGTGCTATAGGAGTGGACCTGGAAAGCCTTTCTCTAGAGCCATGTTAAGAACTTTTGCTTTTCATATCTAGAGGAGGATGCCCAGAACCTGGGAACCAGAAGATGGGAGAGCTCTTAGTGCTGAACTTCAGCAATTCTGTAAACACCACACACACACAAGCACACACACAAGTTCTAAGTGGTTGAATAGTTTATGAATGTGAGCTTGGATGATATTGCTTGTATCCACAATGCAGACATGTTTTAAACAAGAAGTGAAAGTTAAGTGACACTTTGTCATTGTGAACACACTCAATCACCACAATGAAATGTGACCTCTGCATTTAACCCATCACACGTGTACACGTGGAGCAGCAAAGCGGGACAGTATATTGCTCAAGGGTACCTCAATGGTGCCCAGGCTGGGACTTGAACCTGCAACCTTCGGTTCACAAGGGCAATGTACTAACCACTAGGCCAGCACATAAATAAATCAGGGGAGAGCGTGAACGCAGTCCCCCATTATCATAAATTATGCAGTCGAGATTCCCACATTTGCAGAATTTGCTAGAGTCAACACAACGAAGTGCAATGGTTCAGCCTCATCTTGGGTGAACCACTTTCTTGATCATGGTATCACCCCTGCCAGGCAAGTACCCCAAGAGGTAAGTGGCTGAGAGAGGCAGAGGTCATGGAAACAGTGCAATCTTGTTTTAGTGCACCAGATGAGGTGACTAGCCTGTGTGCACATGTGTGTTCCTTCATAAGCCCAGCACCTGTATGATCAGCATTTTCTTCTCCCTCTAGAACTTACAGATGCTTTCCTTACATGTCTGCCTGTCTGAATGCAGCAGGTCCATACTTTGTGTGTAAACAATCTGTTGGCCCAGGGTCTAGCTTGTTTGCCTGTCTGCTGTTTGTCTCTTCCCTTTGACCCCACTCCAAGGAGCACACTTGTGTAGATTGCCGAAGATTTGGCATGCTGAACTGGTTTTTATGAGGACATCTGTCCACTTCATCAGTAGCCTGGATAGCTCTTGAATGCTTCTAGTCCATACCATGGTTCATTGTTTTTTTCATCTTGCTGTCTCTTTTTACTCTTCTTGATGTCTCCCCCTTCCTGTTCCACTTCTTCCTGTACCTGTACCCCATAACACTCCTCCTCACATACCACATACGCCCTTGAATGTAAAATTAAATCTAATAGAAGATTGTTCTTGATGAAAATCAGTGTTTAAGAGAAGCTCAGCAAAAATGTATATATTCTCCTAAAGCTCCTTCATGAACGTTTTTACACGTTCACTTACTCTGAAACATACAGTGAACAATCAGCAACAAGTATGTGATGTTCTTTGAGCCTGCCCTTCTCAGTCCCTCATCCTGCTCTGGGTCACATTAACACTGAGGTGAGTGAGCATTGTTAAAATAAAACAAAACACAAACACACACACACACACACACACACACAGACAAAAGAGCATCGTCCTGACCCAGGAACAAGGAGTTGTTCATTTTGTGTCCTGTCTCTGACTGTCTTGTTCTGATTCAATCACATTCTTAATCATTCTGCCAGCACACACACCATGCACTAACAAGACCCACAGACAGTCTACTGCAATCAGAACTGAAAATGACACAGCTGGGGTTAAAGCGGCTAGAGTTTCTAACTCTGTAGAGGGCTCTGAAGAATATCTCTGCTTTTAAAAAAAAACTAAAAAACCTTTTAATTCTCCAGCAAGTAAAGGTGGTGGTTAAAAGGCATAATCTTGGTTATTTGTAGCTTAACATTTGCTCATTTAATTAAGTATTAAAATAAGACATGAGCAGTTTGGCATAAAAAAATAATTCATTTGTATGTTGAGACACAAGCAGCTGATAACATGTTTGATATAAAGCAACATGGCCACATCTAAATGAAGCTATATATGGACACATTTCCAACTGAAAAATACCGTTTTATGTATGTTTGTTGTACTTTGAGTTGTCTTTTGTAGATCATATGTTGATTTGACCTACAACATAAAACAATGACCAAATCAATTTTCATTGTATACATAACAATTTAAAATATGTTCATATTT
>JBBPDA010000025.1:8611085-8630120 GCA_037974385.1 Arnoldichthys spilopterus | reverse complement strand
GATTTGACCTACAACATAAAACAATGACCAAATCAATTTTCATTGTATACATAACAATTTAAAATATGTTCATATTTAGATTTTTGAATACTATTAATAATCATTTAAATCATCATAATATCAAAATAGTGGTACAACTTTAAAATAAGTGCACATTTATAAAGGCTTTTTAAAGTTTCTATTTTTTTAAAGTTTTTATTACTTATTATTTAGGACACAAACACCTTAAAATACTAAATAAGCAGTTATAACACAAATAAAATGGCAACCAGTTACCTCTTGCTTGCCAGATAGGAAGCACACATTCACTTTTACTGTTAAATCTGTTTTACTGTTAGTTGTCACTTCTCCATCAGTCAGCATTATACCTGTCAGCTTCATTGCATATTCATATACATCCGGTAAAACAGCTGCCCTCTTTATTTATGTATTAACTGTTTATTTATGACTTTTAAAGTTTTATGACATAATTAATATCAGTAATAAAAAAATCTTAAACCCTTTATAAACTCTGCCTAGGTCATTTGATATTGGACAGTGCCAACTGCTTGGTGTATTATACATGTAAATGGTGAGAATTATGCTCAGTTTTGAGTAGTAAACTGATTTATTTTATCTGGCACAGGAAAAACTTCTCCATTCACATTAGACAGACTGTGCAATCCATCTCCATGTGCTGGACCATGAATCTTCTCTTTCATTGACCGCTGTCTTCTCCTTATCTTTACACAGTGTGACAACACTGTCCATGTATGGCAGCCTCAACATACTGCACCATGAAATATACATCTGCACCTTCACAGCAGGCAAATTATTGCTGCTAGGGTCATCAGTTACTCTGTGCTTCCTTGGAGGATATGCTCACGTGTGGAACTTTATATTTCAAAGAAGCCAGGGCATAAATATGAGGCAGGCTGTCTGCTAGACTTCTTCGGCTGGTGAGTAATACCCACGGAAGCCTGGCCTATATTGAATGAGATGGCTTTGGGGCAACAATTCCCAGCAGGCCTCGACTGCATTATCTGACTTTTCTGGACCCGTGCCTCGCCCGTGAGTGAATTAGCCGCACCAATTGAGTTATTGCTCCCTCCAATTTGTACACAGCTTATTGAATGGCTGTTGCAGCCATGTCCTCGCCGCTTGCTTGCTGAGCAGTATTCCAGTGGCCAGCACAGACACATACACACATACACACACACACACACAGACTGCAGCTGAGTTGAAAATATCAGCAGGTGCACTCATAACATGGCACAGCCTGTGGTCTAAGACTGCTGAAAAAAACAGCCTTTCAGCTCAGCTTTCTAAGAGCTCTCCCACCAAAACACATGAACTAACATCAGTGAAAATGCATGCACACATGCGCAGATGACACATGCTGTATATTTCATTTTTATACATACATTTACATATGTGCTTCTGAATCTGGCCTAGACCCAAGGCCAGACCTCATTTATCCTTCTGAACCAGCATAAGCTTCTTGATCTCCTTAGTCAGCCATAGATTGTTTTCATAACAAGGGTCAAAATGTTTTTCGGGTTCATAACAAGCTGTCTTCAGTGATTTTAAAAGCATCTGTTCAAAAGCTGCCTAGTTTTTTTTTCCTTCCTGAAATTGAAATGTAAGCAACAGCCCTATTTACCTTGTGGGAGGCCTCTGCCTCTCGTAAATATTTGCACCAGCTCTAAACCAGCGTGACATGGCATTTTAGAGTGGCCTGACGCACGCTTCCCTCCAGCACGCTAAATGTGGCCTGTCAATGTGGGGCAAGATGCCCATCATTCCTTCCCCAAGCACAACACAGAGAGAGAGAGAGAGAGAGAGAGAGAGAGAGAGAGAGAGAGAGAGAGAGAGAAATCACACTCATCCACATCTATCCCAATGAGTCAACCTGCTGCATCCCAAACAAGCTATAGATTAGGAGGAGATAGAGGGGTACTGCTAAAGACCCACGATGGAGGAGTCTTTAGCAGGGGGAAGGGGCTTGGCTAAATAGGATAAGATTAATGGTCTGATGGATACTATTTGGCTCTTGCTGAAGGGGTTGTGTACTTTAAACAAAGCAATGAACATTTGAGAGTGGCTTCATTTTAATCATCCTCCAAAACTCCAAATCATACTCAGTGAAGGCAAGACACTCCAAAATGAGCCACGTCTATGTACATGTTAAATTATTCTGCTACTGTTTCCATTCTAAAAGTAGAATCAAACGTAGAAAAACAGCAGCCTGAACGAGATGATAAACATTAAAACAGACCGATTAGCAACCAATTATGAAGGCAGATGCCTGAAGTGTAGGAAAAAACAGAGAGAAAAATGTCTAGATTGAAGGGCATGGTCTGTAATAAAAGGCCAACATTAGCTAACAGTAGACCAGGACAAGAGAGAGAAAGGAAACTCACTTGCAGGAGAGTTGATTTATACCATGTATGAAGTAGCACTCGCCATCGTTCACGCAGTACCTCTTCTCTGTGTCATTGCATCTTCTGGCATGGCCGGAGCCTGGAGGTAACGTTGTGGTTACTGAGGAAACACAAGACATTAGCATGTTAACACAGCATATTGGCAAACTACAGCTGTCCAACACATGTAGGTGATCAGTAAAGAAAACGAAGGACCGTCCTCTTAAAAATATTTGATAAATATTTGAAATATATGTTAGATGCCTACTCATTAAGTCAGTTTTGTTTGTTAAGCTAAAGTTAAGCTGGCATGCTTGCTTACTTCTTGGCTGATGACTGAAGTAAAAGAAAATGATGGTCAGTGGGTCTAGTACAATATTTTTGTCTCATTTAATCTACTTTTAGGATTTGCATGAAAACCTGATGCTGATTTAAATGGTTCTAAAGGGTTCACTAAAGGGTTAACTTTTAACTTTCAGTAACTGTTGTTAATATTGTGGGCTAAGTCACTTCAGTTTGACCTTTTATATATTAAACTGACATTTATTTGAAAGATTTTTGTGTTTTAATAAAAAAAGTTAACTGAACTTCTGATCACTAACAAAACTAAAATATGTGCTTTAAATTCTGATCCCTTTTGTTGGTGTTCAATGACCTTAACATTTTTAGACAGCCAAAATCACACACATTTTTTCCACATTTTTACAATGTACTACAATGACCTTTATATTTCAATCACCTAAACAAAATGAATTCATTATAATAATGTAACTGTTATTTACTGTAATTTCCCAATTGTTTGAGCCATCAGCTGCTCCTGGGGTAGACAAGGAGAGTCTTGGCCAATACCTTCCACGGAAAAACCTGCAAGCATTTCGCAGGAAACTATTGTACAAGACACTGTGTGCCATCCAGAGAGATAATGTTCATTACATCATGCTCACGGCGGGTGGCATTATGCTCATAATGGCCATATTATGCCACCACAGAGCCCAGGCTTCACACTGTCACTATCTAAACAGCGTAATAAAACAGTCATTCACTTCATAACAATGACTTCTTAGTCCCCGTCACTAATCTACCCCTTGATCTCTACTGTTGTGATGGCGTCTCAAGATGTTCAGAGTGCAAAGATAAACATTTGTGTGAAGAGTCCCCTACCCCCATGCCTTAGTGTATTCAGACTTCTGGAATGGTCTTATTGTCACAGAGACCCTTACGATTGCTATATTAGCTGATCAGCATTTAGCATATAACTGGGAAAAGAAAAAGAAAGCAAGAAATAAAAGGGTTTGGGGGAGTAGAAAGGTTTAGGTGAAAGTTGTAGAGAAGATATAGGTGGTGTGATTAGGAGAAAATGCCGGATGTCTTTTTTTTTTTTTTTTTTGCAGGGAATGTGTAACAAGTGCATTGTTCAAGCTGTTGTTCACCTTATCTATGCTTTCCATTCAAGCAGCGCTCTTCTGGGGCACATGTGTGCATGTTTATTGACTTTCGAATCAAAACAAGAATGAAGTGACGACTGACAGTGGAAGTTGTTTCCTGCTGGTACATAACTCTGCAATTTATCAACTATTGTGTGAGACGAGCTCACAACTTCTTGTGGCAACACAGAGTAATTATAGTGTTTTCCAAGAACAAAGTGCACTGGAGCATATTCTCCACTATTCAACAGGGCCAAGAGCACATGCAGCTGCAGGCTGTCCCAAATGAAATGGCTGTTGGGAACATTGTGTGAAGTTATAACCTAAAATGTAGAGGAAATGTTACGACCACTGCACAAAATGGTACACACTGTGAAAGACGGGAAAACAAATACATAAGCTCACACACACACACACACACACACACACACACACACACACACACACACACACACACTCTACAACTTTTATTCAACGGCTAAAGTTCAAAGAAAAGATCTTTAACATTTTAACTGATCAACTTTGATCAACTCTGTATTTTATAATATAAACAAATTTTAAATTTGACGCTTGCAACACATAACCAAAAAGTTGGGACAAAGCAAAAGAAGTGAAAAGTTGATAGAATATTCAAGTTATATCATTTTAAAACATTCCACAGTAAGCAGGTAAGCTGGAAACAGGTGAGGGGAATATGACAGGATACAAAAGGAGCATCCATCAGTTGCTCAGTTTCTGAAAGCAAAGATGGGTTTTGGCTCAACACTTTGTACCAAACTTCATGAGAATACTGTCAGTAAGTTCAAAAAATAACATTTCTCAACAAGATTAAAAGAATTGAGGTCTTTCACGCAGTACATAATGTTGTGAAAGGATTCAGGGAGTCCTGAAAAATCTTGAAACTCTTAAGCCCTCAGAAGACATGAGAAACCATCATGCTACTGTGAAAAATATCACCACTTGGGCCTGGGAGTACTTCAGAAAACCGCTGTCACTTAACACAGCCTTTCACTGCATCAGCAAATACAATGTAAAAATCAATTATACAAAAAGAAAGCCAAACTTTAGTTCTATACAGAAATGCCACTGAGCTCTCTAGACTCAAGCTTATCTCAAATGGGCCGAAAGACAGTGGAAACAGGTGTTGTGGTCAGATGAGTCCATCTTTAAACTTGTATTCATGAAAAAACAAAGATGAAATTCATATATATTGATCAGAGACGTAAGCACAAGCAAACATTTGTTATGGTATGAGGCGATCAGTGCCCATTGATGCGGAGGCGTATTTTAAGATTTTTGAGATATATTCTGCCATCAAGACAGAATTTAATGGTAATTTCAGTAAGACAATACCAGACCTCAATCTGCATGTGGTACAACAGCATGGATTGGTAAACAAAGTCTATGTGCTTGACTGGCCTGCCAGGCGCCCAGATCTGTCTCTTAGTAGAGGAGAATCAGACAACAGCCACCACAGACTGTTGAGCAACTGAAGTCTTGTATCAAGCAAAATGGGCAAAAATCCCACTTGGAGAACTACATTAATTAGTCCCCCCTGTTCATAAATGATTAAACAGTGTAATTAAAAGCAAGATAATGTAACCCAGTGTTAAACACTCTTTTGTCACTAATTTTGAGTGTGTTGCAGGAATCAGTTCAACAAACTCCATTGGAAATCTTTTCTTTTTATCTAACTTTTTTCAGTTAAATTAAAGTTCAAGAGAGTTCCCAAATCACAAAATCTTCTCCTAACTTTTCTGGATTTGTGTGGCCATCCATTGAAAAGTAGTTTCAGTAAGGTGCCAGGATTTTACAAGTCTGTAAGTCCTTAGCAATGTACTGGAATAATGAAATACAATTTTTTTTAAAGATATTCACTCAGTTGCTATTGTAATGATGGTGTTGGAGAGCACTTTCTAACTTAAAATCTTTTTTTTAAAAGCTTAAAATCACCCACAGGTAATCAAATTAAATGAAATCTGAAGATAATAGAACATTTTCTAGAATTTGAATTTCATATTCACCAAAGCCTTCAGTGACATCTTATATCCTGTTGATGAGGATTATTGTCATCCCTGAAAAGATCATAGCCATCAGGACATAAATGCCTCACCAGAGGACAAAGATGATCAATCAGAATACCTTACAGTTATTTACTATGAGCCCTACCTCTAAGGAAAGAAGTGGACCCAAACCAGGCCGGCAAAATGCACTTCACAGCATAACACAGCGACAGCGACACTGTGAATCACTTGTCTTTTGTGTGTGTGTGTCTGTTTTCATATACATATCACACTAATCTGTGACAATGTACAATTTTAACCACAATATCCAATCTGGTTTATACATTTTTTCCCCTCAATTTTAACTGAATTGTCCACCAATAATGCCCGAAGAACTCAGGTTTTCTTCTCTAGCTAGTTCAGCTCGGCCTGCCAGCATTTTTATCCACAGTCAATGTTAACTGCTTAATTGTCTTGTGTAGTACATGAACACTATTATAATTTTTTTGTATCTATCAGATACACTCGAATAATGTATGTGAGCTACAAAAAATGGTTTTATTGTTTTCAGTGCCTCCATTTAATATTATGACCAGTCATCACTGATGTAAAGACTTTAATTCCAAAACGCATTATTTTCATTTGTAACAATTTTGCAAATACAGAAGTTTAAAAAGAATCAAAGTTGGTGTATAACATTTTGTCAAATCTACTATAGCAAATATAGAGCATGACATTCCTAACAATGAATACCATAATAATAATAATAACAATATTAAAATCTTTAGACAAAAAGTTACCTTTGGTACTTCCAGAGCCCAAACAAAGTTGCCCATATGTGCATGCAGTCACACACACAATGCTCACTTTTGTTGAGCATTTTCTATCTTTATATCAGCAGCCAGTAACTGGCACCCTTAGTTTACAGAAGACTATGGTGATGCACCTCTTTGAACATGCACATACAGGCCACACACAGACCTATGACTTAATATATCTTTTATGATACAGAATGGAAATGTTCCAGGAGACAAAAAGGCAATAAAAATCTCCAGTGCTCCAATCTGCTAAGAAAATTGTGTCAAATATTAAGTCTCCATTTACATAAAAAAAGAAAACAAAAACAAGAGATTTCCCTGCCTGCATTTTTCTTTGCATTGAAAGGCAACTGAAAACTCTTGTCCCAAATGAATGTGTGAAAATGAGCAACAGCCTGGAATGTAAAGGGAATTGTCTTTGGTGAAGCCTCGGGCTAGGCAGACCAGACAGCAAAGTCACTCAGAAACTCGCTGAAGAACAAAATGTGCTGCTATTCTCTTTACTTCTCACTCTCACCCTCTGTTGCTCTCTGTAAGTGAATAAAGCAGTAATAGGGTGCTGGGGCTGGAAGTGGAGAGGTGTACTGCTCATGATGGGACCATGGCAACCAGCGCACATATGGCACACCCAAGAAAGTAGTTTCAGTTTGAGAGAGATAGAGAAAGAGAGAGGGAAAATAGGAGAGGGAGCACATGCACATATTCATAGGCAGCAGAACTGTTAATGAATTTTTAATCTGTGAGTTTTTTGATTTATGCAATGGAGTCTCTAATAGTTTTGAGAGAATCAAAATAGTCTTCCCTTTTAAAATTTCGCATTTTTAAACACTACAAAGAAATACAGGTCCACCTTTTTGGGGTTAATAAAAGCCATTTGTGTTAACTTTTTCAAATTAAATGTAATTCATTCAAGTCATGTACTGGGGCAAATCTGAATGAACTAAAAAGGGGTGGAGGTAGGGTGTATGGGTCTTCAACCCAACCTTGGAGATCTACCACCCTGCAGAGCTTAGCTCCACTGCTAATCTATCACACCCCATTCAGTTACTGAAGGCCCTCAGGGGTATCTGAATCTGAAAGCCAGGTGTGTTGGAGCTGAACTCTTCAGGGTGGTAGAACTACATTACAAATCCTAAACATCCAGTTAAAATTGGATAGCTTCATCAAATGGAGATATTTGTAGACATTGAAAAAATGAGTAGAATGTTTGTGTAATGCAGGGCAGCCAACAGTTTAATGTATCATTATATGTGTTGTGTGTGTTTGCTAGCCAGATTTTCTAGCCAAAGTTAGCTAACTTATCTTAAAGCGGACATGGTGCATTTAATGATATTGGTACACATAATGCCTTGGTATACTGTACTCTTAGGCACTTCACAGAGATGTACATGACTAGTTACAGCTGTCAAATGTCCATCGCACAGTGTTGTTTAGAAGCGGGTTTTAGCATGGTAGTGTTAGGGGCAGTCAGAGCAACAAGTACACATTTAGCTAATCAGTTTGTTTACCGCATAGGAGTAAAATTATATGCTGCGCTGCAATCCAGTTTTGAATGAACATGTTTTACCTTTAAGTGTACATTTACATTGTTTGCACTTTGGGGAACTAAAATTGATCAGGACTGACAGTGTACAGAAAAATCATTTCATTGGTGTACAAAAACATTTTAATACTTGAGTGGAGATTTACTACACAAAATGTGCACAATAATAAGTTAAAATACTCTTTCAAGCAATCAAGAGCTCTAATTGCAAACTGGACAGGCAAGTCCCCAAGCTTTTACTCAGTGTGAAGTCATTTAAATCTGAAGTCAGAAATTCCTAAACACAACGAACAACTGCAAATGGCTCATGAAACATTTTTGGCAAAGCATTAAGGAAGACTGTGGGAAGCTGGAGATGTAAGTAGTCTACATGTTTTGTGGAATTCTCAAAGCATTTGGTTTATACGCCAACATCTGCCCCAGCACTTACTCAGTTAAAATGGCTATACTGCGCATCCCAAAACACATAGCACACATGTGTAGTTCTGCCCCATATCTGACATTTTATATGGAAACCAACCGGTTTTGGTACAAAAGCACAAACCTTTTGCCATACCAGTACTTTTAGAAAGATTTAGACACACTGTCTAAACACATAGTGTCGATTTGTTAAAAAGCTGAATTTGCATATAGCAAAGGATGACTGCTTTGATTTGTACTCTCTGATCCACAGAGACGATTTGTGGTTCAGTGACAGCTTTGACATGACCTAAAAAAATGCAGTTCAATTAGCAGTGGCATTTTTCTCTGTTTTTATTTCTGTCCAAACTCCCTCTCAGTTTTACTCTTTGCATCTACAGTTAAAGTAGATATTGCAGAACACTAGAGATTATGGTGCAATCACAGGTTTAATTTAGTTTTGATTATATCTTAAAATATGTTTAAAGATTTAGTTTCAAACTACACATTGCTAGCTTTGCTTATAGCCTTTGTCTTTTCTCTGCCATTCCTTCATCACCTTATTATCTATTTTTCGCATGGTGTGGCATGAAATCGCAAGAAGAAGAAGAAAAAATGTCCTGCAGAGCAACAGAAGAAGCACACTGTAATAACAGTGCTCTTCAGGCTTGCACAACACACATGCAGAATGCAGAGGGAGCTGGCCCTGTGCCAGCATTTGGTTGCCGAGAGGCGTGTGCTCTTCTAGTCCCCCAACCACCCCCGCTGTACAGGCTAAACCTCCCTGAGTTCCTCTGTGGCCAGATTGGAGCATATATAAACTTGCACTCATGTGAGCCGCATCGCCTCAGTGCTCTTTAAAGCATGCTAGTGGGAGGCCTGCACTGTCCGCTCAGTTTAAACTATACATGCCCTCTGTGCTACAGCTCTAGAGAACAGGTACTTTCGTAATTCTTCCATTGTTGCTCTTTTTTCCAAGGCCTGAAGCAGTGAGTTTTATTTTGGGAAAAGCTTGCACTTTGCTGGCTTCTGCTTAACAGATTTGAAGCCAAAAGCCTAGCTTAGCCAAAAACTCTAACATGCTTAAAGGAATAGTTTGGCAAAAAAAATCTAATTTAAACAATTTTCCAAAGACCCCAGATGGAGTGGATCAGCCAATTAATAAGGCATCCAAATTTTGCTTGTATAATTCACAACTGGAGCCACGAGGTTAAGATTGCTAACAAAAACAAGAACTCCATATTCACCCAAATCTTTTCTGTAAAAACCTACTTAAGCTCTTCATTAATGTAGTACAAGTAAAGTTTAGTACACTGTATGACTTACTCTGAGCTATAGGGAACACATTTTTACAGTGTAGTATGGATAACATTTTTGCTGGCCTTTCCCTGAAGTTATGCACAATATGATTCAACTTTTTTCACTTATCTATCCAAATAATTTTCAGCTGTTGTAACAAACCTTGTATCACTAGAACAGTAACTTTATAGGAGATGAAGTCTTCTTAACCTTAATGCACTTTAATGTAATTAAATTTTTATGCAAAAAATTTCCAATCATTTCTATTGGTGGACTGAAATGTGCAAATGTAATGTGTGAGTTTTATTTTCAAATGGTGTAAAGTAAAAGTGTTAAGGTTTGAATACAAACGCTTAGGTTTGTTTTACATTTAAAAGGCCTGTGGCAACAGAGGTAGGAACACCAAATTGT
Source organism: Arnoldichthys spilopterus (assembly GCA_037974385.1). NCBI lineage: Eukaryota > Metazoa > Chordata > Actinopteri > Characiformes > Lepidarchidae > Arnoldichthys > Arnoldichthys spilopterus. The sequence continues at coordinate 8,619,821 of JBBPDA010000025.1, read as the reverse complement.
GACACTAGACCAGACCCATTAAATCATACAATATATTCATATTTTCATTCACATTTTCACATTCACTGACCCAAATGTCAGAGCTGATTTTACCTGTCCCACTTCAGTCACCTCTGATTACAGGTTTTAATAATACCACACATTCCACTGAGTCATGTTTTCTTACAAATCAGTGTGTTGGCAATTAATTATGCCAGCGTTTGTCATGTTCATGGCTGTGGTCCTCTGAGACAGTGTCAGATTACTCTCCTTTCACTCATGGAACTTTGATTTACATGACTGTACAATATTCCACCACATATCTGATACTTTCATCACCTCACTGTTGGAGGTCTGTGAGCATGTTGTAAATACCTGCTGAGGCAGACGGAGAAAAAAAAGCAAAGAGCTAGATGGGGGGGGGGGGCAGAGGGACAGAGACAGAGAGAGAAAGAGAGAGAGAGAGAGAATATGCTTTCTAGTGGGTGGGAGAAAAGGAGAAAAAACAAGCCAAGACAGGGTATAAAGTCACTCTTCACACTTAACAAAATAAGGAGATACATCCTTCAGCACAGCAGTTTTACTCAGCACAGGCATGCTCAAAAACAAATAAATAATGATCTGAAAAGGCCCTTCATCCTTCTGCTGTCCTCTACATGATAAATCGCTTTTGTCTTTGCTAGTTGTAGATGAAGGCCTTTCTTTCTTGCTTGTATTCTTCACTGGCCAGCTGGAAGATGAAGAGCAGAGGGAAAACAATGTGCTTCCTAACAGGAGTGGTGTCTGTTGCTGCTAATCATAGAGTTGGTTCTTGTGTGCTTCTGAGTGTCAAGTCCGCTTCTTAAGTCCTCCAGCCTGGGGCGCAGTCAGCTCTCCCGGAATATTAGCTGACAGGAAGCACTGACTTGCTCTCTCGCAGCTTTCCACACAACATCGTCGCCATGAGCTACAGCCAGGACCGACAAAGCATTCCACTCTAACGAGGCCAATTTCACCACGTCTTGAAGTACACCTGTTTATCCAATCTTGAGGTTGCTGGCTAATTAACCTTCTTTTACTATACTGAGCTCTGAGACTTCAACCTTAATGTCACAAGATAGCTTACATTTCTTTCTCATGCCCGATTATGGCCAAAGTCCTTGGGCCTAATGGTGAAGGCTGATTCAGTCTGACCTGTAGCCCCCAACCGAGGTCGCTCTCTCTTGCTTGAAACCCCAAGGGTTTGGCCAGTAAGCTTAGCTTCTGAGTTTGATTAATCCTTCATGGCCATGGAAGTGAAAAGGGAGTCTAGGCTGGGGTGGGGGGCAAAAAAGGGCCATCTGGAAAGCTTCATAAACATGTCTATCTTTCCACGCTCTCCAAAGGGTTCTAGGAAAGTCATAAAAATGAAAGGAGAGGTCCCTGTTGCTCTGAATGTTTTCTTTCGACTTCTGGAGACACGTCCATTGTGCATATGTTCACTCAGGCTTGTATGGTTCCTCCCGGGCATAGCATCTTTGTACTCTCTGTGAACCACCATATACTTACACATTTAAAGCTTTCAGAGTCATTGCTGATCACCTCAAGTGCCATTAAGAATGTGTAATTCATGTACAAATAATGACGGTTCTCTGGAGTGATGCTGTAGACGAAATAATTAAGGTTTCCTTAAGAACCTTCCAATGGATGCTTCCAGTATGATGTTTTTCTTCAAATTGTACACCCAACCAATGAAGGATTTAACAGCCCTTATTTTTACAGAGTGTAGGTTACAGGTTTGAATGTGATTGATGTATAAATGTCTTTAGTATTTGAGAGCAATCATAAGCCCATGAGAGTAAGCTCATAAGAGTAAAAGCCGAAAAAGACAGCAAATGACAAATGATGCTACAGAGAGTATGATAGCACAGACGTGCTTCCTGCCACAGTACCAGCGCAGTGTCTTCCCCAACCCCCCATTGACTCTTGGCAGAGAGTTCTGGAGATGTCTCTTGTTACGGCCAGCTCAGGGATCCCTTATCACTTCCCCAGAAGGTCAATTTATACTGCATGCATTCTTGCTGATTTTGTGTGGTTTCCATTATCTGAAACATCCTTCGCTTTTAAAGGGCTTCCCAAAGTCTTCTGATGGGTCTTCTCCATTACACATGCACCACAGTGTGCACCACTAAATTTCATCCCCTAAACAAACACATGTGACCAGACTAAAAGAGATGAAAATGTAACTTAGAAGATCAACTTTGTAGCAATGGTTTTCTTAGACCACAGGGCACAATCTGATTAGACGCCCACCAGACTGGTACATTGTGTGTGTGTGTGTCTCCTCTCTCTCTCTCTCTCTCTCTCTCTCTCTCTCTCTCTCTCTGGCTCTCACTCTCTTCTCTCTGTGCTTTAATGTATATGAAGATATTTGCACAGTAAAACCTCCAGCTCTTTTCTATTCCACTCATGCCCTTTGAAAAAAAAACTTTCTGGTCACTAAAGGGCAAAACATGATTAATGTATATGATATAGTGCCATAAGGAAACATTTTAGAAATGCAATGCAACAAATATGTGAGTGCACAATGGAGTCTTAGAGAAGATACATTCCAGGGTGATTTAGAGGCTCTGATTCACTCTCTATCTCTAGAAGATCTATGGTTTGGCTACTGGCTGGCTTTCATGTTTTCAGTAAAGACAACAATGCACGCACTGCTAACAAAATATATAGTTATGAGAGAGTTTTTTGAACCCTTTAAATGATCTGTATTTCTGTATGAATGGTCCTGTATTTATAAGTCATAATATATATATACAGTCTTATGCAACAAACACCACAAATTTTATAAGGGCATCTGTTTACTGAAAAAACAATAAGCAATCATGGAAAAAGTATGGGATCCTCTAAGATAATGACCTCTTGAAAAGGGTAAATGGAAGCAGACATTCAAATCAATTCCTTACTTGCTTGCCCTTCCACAAAATCATAATTTTGGTTACTGGCTCTTCACAACAGACTTCTGTTAAAGTCCATTAGGACTTGACTGCAAAACATTTTAAAGATTTCAGAAGCAGGAAGAACTGAAGGGTTGCTTTTATACCAGTCGACAGTATACATACTGAAGACATTTAGTATTGTGGCTGTTTTGTTAGGACTGGGGATCCAAGAGAAGTCAGGGCAAGTGCCCCAGAATGCAAAACAACTGATACCTTTAAACCTTAAAGTGACAGATAAGAATCCACATGTATTCATTGGACTGGTCGTTCATTTGTAGCCATTTGTATTATTTAAATAAACAAATAAACACATCAGCCACATGGAAAATTTAAAACACTCTTACAATGATCACACCATTAAGTTCATAACGTTAGAATCAAGTTTCAGATTAGGTGCCATTGATAGTGTTTTTGCTATTGAAATGTGTGGTGTCATCATGTCAAGATCTAAAGACCGATCTAAGAAAAAAAAAAGTTTTGGACATCCATGACAATACAGTGGTCCAGGACCTGTTGCCTCAGTAAATTCAGCTAATAGCAAACAGTTTGATGGAAAATAAGTCTCCAACCCCAGACCGTCATCACATGATTGGCAGGTAACTTTTGCAGCTTCTGGTGTAAAAGTGCATATGTCTACAACCAGAAAGAGCCTGGACGTTGACCAGCTTGGGAGGCATGTTAGGAAAAATCTTTGTAGAGCAAGACAACAGATTGCCAAAGAACATATAGGCAAAGACTGAGTATTTGGAAATAATGTAGCTAATAATTAAATAATGTAGAGTGGTGTAGACCAATGTCAGCTTTTCAGAAGAACCACATAACAACTGTGAAGCATAATGGTGGAAATGTGATGATCTGGAGTTGCTTTGCTTCTTCAAATTCTGGACGGCTTGCAGTCATTGTTTCTGCTATGAAGTCTGCATCATATCAAAGAGTGTTTGTTCAAGTCTGTCATCTTTATCTCTAGGCACTGTTTCTAAGAGGGTGAATTGTTTCTTTGTTCAAATATCTTGACAATATCAGTTAACAGTTTTTATGGGGTGTCCTTTTTTTTCACATAATTGTACCCTTAATCTGATTCCGTTCTCTTTTTATTTGCACATGCACAGACACAGAACCAGACAGAAATGAGCTGTCTGTGAAACAATAAATAGTAAAAAAAAAAATTCCATGCTACAATCAAGAAAGAGCATCAAATGACCACATTATGTGCATTTTGGAGCCATTTAATCTCCCGTTTATAAGTAAAAAAAAAACTATATGTTAATAAGAAATGTGCAAGAGAGGGTAAGCTATGGTCACTACTTCTGCTCAATTCCAAATACTGAAACCAAACAAAAATGAAATTATGAACAGTGCCAGCTATGCTGTTTTTTTTAAAAGCAATTAAAAGCATGATGATGATTTCTGCCAATTTTATGTTAGGATTAAGTTAATAGTGTGGTTCATAAAGGTTTTAATATTTCTTATGGCTGCTGTACTGGTATTTGAACCTTTGAAAACATGCATTTATTACTTGTATTTTGCCGGGATTTTAAAAAGGAATCATTTAGTAAATAGTTAAGAAAAACATAAAGCCTTACTCTGAAAATTATTGTAGGAGCCTGTTAAACTGAATCTAGGGCTATTAAAGCATTTTTTATAAAGGGTATATTTATACGTTTTTTATTTATTTCTAAAACAAGTGCGGAAATGTGTATAATCAATATATTATGTTATTTTTATATTATATTATTACTAGTGAACCTATGGATCCAAGTGATATTGTACCATCTGGAAGACTAGTATAAACCTACCGCTTACCTTAGCTGTAGCTGTCACCTCTGAGCTGGTTATCACAAGTGCCCATAACTGAACCAAGAAAACATCTGCTATTTTCATTGAATGGGAGGTTCAATAAAGACAGCAGTATTTATAAAACTGTATGCTTTATGTTGGTTTTATAACCAACACTGATGTTTCTTGCTTTATTTCCTGCCTTACCTGTCTGGGGCTTAAATATGAAGCTAGCCTTTCACAAGGTGCCTTGTAACATGTGTCATAGGAAGACAACTGACATCACTTTGTGGCTTCTAAAGCAATACATTTAAACATCTTTGTTGGGTAGAATTAAACAGATGATTTGGTTATGAATCACCCACCCAAGTAAAAAACTCAAAAAAGAGGTCAGCATTACAAGTCCAACTGATAGTTTGACCCCTGATCCCAGCAGTGCACCACACTGTTTATATGCTGACAATGTTTATATAATGCATACTTCAAAAAGAGTTCAAAGGAAGCTCTTATAGCAATGAGAGATACGTGAGAGACAGAAGGCTTTCCAATCACTGTTCAGGCTGGAGGCCAAAGTGGAACATTATATGCATGAAGAATTTGCGAGACCCATAAACAAAACCTTACTAACGCTAATGCTCTAAAAAGCCCCTTTCAGGAGCCAAGGACACCAACTACCAATAAAGTGCCAACATCAGAGGTAGAAACAATGGCAACATCCCCCCACAAAAAATGACACCTTGCATGAACTCTGCTCTGTATTTTTCCCTTTGATTTACATGCCTTTATTTTTCCTCTCTCTTTGCCCTTTTCCTGCTGCATAGCTGATGTGCCCGGTCTTGTCCTCAGCAATGGTTTCGGAGACAACGAAGAAGGAAGGAAATCAAAGGGCCCTATTGCATGCGATTGCACAATGAGGACAAATGTGTAAACAAGCGAAGGAGCTTGAGAGCACTTACCCACATGGGGTGGGGCACTACTGGGTGCTGAGCTGATGCCTGGGACTGTTGTGGGGCTGGAGGCTGGCAGGGAAGAGGAAGTTCTTAAGCCTGGTGTAAGCAAATCTGAAATTTCCCAGAGCAAGGACGTGGAAGCAACAGAACTGGAGATGACAGTAGGTGTGATTGGTGTCCAAGGAGGAGCTCTGTCATCTACAAGCCCTACCACTTCATCCTCACCTCTGAGAAGGTCCAGCTGGTCATGCTCTTTTTTGTTAGAAGAGTCCTGAGTAAGAGCACGATACAGAAGAACCAGACAGATGCTCAGTCCCAGCAACAGCAGCAGCAAGGTGGGCAATAGTAGCCTCCTGCAGCCTTGTTTGTACCCATGCCAACGGGACAAGGGGTAATCCTGGAGCGCCTGACTTCTCTGAGTTTCAGGCCCAGCTCCAGCCACAGAAATTGCTGCCACTCTCTGGCCCTCACACAGCGACACCAGGAACACAGGCAAAGGATATATGGGCATATCTGGGTCCATCTGGGGCTTCAAATCCTTCTTGTTCTGAGGACTCTCACAGACGTAGCCCCAATCCAGAATAAAATCTCCATAATTGCTTCTTCATCCTAGTATGTTTGTCTCTTTAACTGCTCCACCAACACACACACTCTTAATGCTGGTGTGGAGTTACAGTGCCTGTGGTCTTCTCCCAGCCCAGGCATCAGACCTCCAACGCTCATAGACACCCACACACGTATGCACAGGCCACAGCCTTCATACTGTGGTAGGCGTGAAATGGTGGTGTCAGGGTCCTAGCTGGCAGCCTTATGGGAGAACTGCATCTGACCCCACCCATCCGCCCCAGAACCAGCCTGCAGCCCCCTAACAGCTGCCCTGCCTGTCACGGCTACAGCTGCAGCTCCGCCAATGTACAGACACACATACATGCACACAATTACACAAAAATGTCCAGCCTGATGGGGAAAACAGGTCTCCCCACCAACAAGCTTAATGAAGTAATGAATACTTGGTGGGCAAGACCACCAGCAGCATCAGAATGTACAGGAGCTAATATTTCTTAAAAGATGGGTAAGTGGGTGGAAGTGGTTCAGATTTCATATTCCTCATAATTCGTTTCACACTTTTCACAAATTTTTAGATTCTGGTCTAGAATGGCATGATGGAGAAAAAATGTATATATATATATATATATTATTTTGCTTCTAAGTTAGCAGGGACTGTCATTAAGAACAGCACATTTCACTTCAATCTCCAGTTGCTGATGCATAGTAGGGTTCAAATTATATATATATATATATATGATTAGTATGTCTTATTATTATTATGTCTTATGGCAAGGTCACCACTAGGACACATGGAAGTGAGAAAGAGAACTGAGAGAGAGAGAGCGAGAGATGCCTACAACAAACAAAAGGTATCACCTTTCTGAGCAGGAACAGAGAATACATGTATTCTATATGTACAAAAGCTGAAGTGCAGGCAGGGCAAACCTTACCCTTCCAGCCAACTATGTCAAAAATCGGCCCCATAGATCAAACATCAAACAAGCCCCACAATAATAAGTCTAAGCCCAATGGATCTTCAGGGGGCATCACAATCTAAAACACACACACACACAATTGTTTGACAGATCAGGCCAGGGACCAGTGGTTTCGGTCAGTAAATAATTTCAGTGACCAACTGGTGCAAATCAGCATAAGACTTTGCCAATAATAAGAAAGCAGAGCAGTGTAATTTCTCTGTTTTGACTGTGTTAAATGTAGACACAGAAGTCCTTTAAGTCACCTCCTCTGCAGGGAACAACACTAAATATAATTATTTTGGTTTCAATTAATAGTTTCAAATAGAAGACAAATTCCCAAAATACTAATTGTGCTTTTTTGTTTTGTACAGGCCACATTTTACACTTTTACATTTTTTAATTGTTAATGATAATTCAGCAAGCAAACACTAACTGTGCATTGAAATGTGCAGAGGTGTGCCCTCTGTATGAGGTGTGCATTTCAAAAAAAAAAAAGGGGAAATATCTACATTTTATGTACTGACAGGCTAGTGAAGTTAGGTCATGGCCTGAGAGACCTCAGCCTCGTTGCATAGTCCATATGCCCAGTACAAAACACTCTATCCACCCAAACAAGTCTTCTCGTGTAAAGTGAGTGGAAAAACAGCGTGCTTACCAGAGTACCTGGCACTGTTTGTCTTGTTGACGTATTTATGTAAAGTGGCCGGTTGGTACTGAATTAGGGCACCTGTCAGTAAGCCTTCGCTCCGGACAGTAAATACAGAAGCACTTGGCATGAATTTCTTTGAGTGAAGGCCTCGCTTCGTGCCTGCCCATGGCCCCCTGTTGCTCTGCCATCACAATCAATGCTATTGATCTGCTTACAGGTTCTTCACATTCAGCCTCCGCCATCGCCATATGGCCAGAGACAATTTCTAATGTCATTTCAGCTCAGTTAATCTCGTCATTTGTGCTGTCAGGGAAAGTGAAATGTCTGTTGTTGATTTTTTAAAGCAAAAGTGAGGAGGAGGTAGAGGAATGGAGAGAGGAGAATGAAAGGAAGTGTGTGTGTGTGTGTGTGTGTGTGTGTGTGTGTGTAAGAGAGAGAGAGAGAGACATAGAAGGAGAGCGAGAACATGGGGGTGTTGGCTTGTTATGTAAAAGCTGTCATGCCTGTATGCAGTGTACGGAAACTGACAGAAGAGAGGTGGCATTGTTTTTCCAGATGAAAAACCTGGACTTGGGGGAAAGTGACGACAAAAACAAGAGCAGAAAGATGACTGGCATGAATGTCAGAGCTTGAATGTTAGCACTTACTCTGCAGCTGAAGGTTAAAAACATGTATTAGAGGTAAGTGATGGTGTACACTAGACGCATTAGGCAGAAATGGATTAGCTTTCATCATAAAGGCAGGTGTAGTGTGCATAGTTTCATAGCAGTGTGAGTGTGTATTCTTGTGTGTGTGTGTGTGTCTGTCTGTCTGTCTGCCTGTGTGTAGAGAGAGAGAGAGAGAGGGGGGGGGGGGGGGGGGGGGGGGGGGGGGGGGGGGGGGGGGGGGGGGGGGGGGGG
>JBBPDA010000025.1:8580239-8607055 GCA_037974385.1 Arnoldichthys spilopterus | reverse complement strand
CTCTCTCTCTCTCTCTCTCTCTCTCTCTCTCTCTCTCTCTCTCTCTCTCTCTCTCTCTCTTTCTCTTTATCTCCCTCCAGTTCTCACTCTGTCTCTCTCTACCTCCATACCCCCCCCCCCCGTTTCATAGAGACACATCCTCAGACAGCACTGCAGCTCTGTGCTGCAGCAACAGCCTCCCAGCACTGCAGCCTCTCGCACAGCAGTAGCCATTTCACTGATGACCTTAGGATGGAAATCAACCGAGTCAGTGTGCCGAATAAATTAAGGCATCTGCTTCCTTGCTGTTCAGCAGAACAGGAGAAAAATGCAAACAATAAGAGCTTGCTTCTTCTATTCACCACCATCCCCAGCACCCCCACCATTCCCTTGCAGCTGGCTGGGGTAAGCTGGGAAAACATTTTATCATACACTGTCAGTTCAAGGTGTTTCCCGGGCTGTTATATTAATCTGTTGCTACCCCAGGCTGCTGTGTTGATTCTCTTACTCTGAATTTCCTCTCTACAGGTGTAGTTTTTGCATGGCTGAGAGGCAGTGGGGGTATGTCTTAACTTCCTTTACCCCATGCCCACCACAGCCAAGCAGGAAGCGTGTTGTTGTGAGGAAGCTAAAACTGACAAGTGCCCACAGGTTTGTTTTTATTACTGTCACCTCATCTAAGACGTGAAAATAATATCATGGTCCTTTTTTTGTACTGGCCACTTGAAGTCACCCACACATTCCCACAACACATGAAACAACCAGATAATTCATAGAAAATACTGGGAGTGTAAGATTACCTACTAAGAAAACCAAGTCATATATATATATATATATATATAAATATAAGCAAATTCTCTATTTTTTGCCATAATTTAAAAATGACACCTGCTGCTCACTCTAAGATTTCACTAACAGAAATGATTTAAGATATATAGAATATATTTTAAAATTCTTAACTTTGAAAGAACTTTTGGAAGAATGTTTTCCCTTATCATCAGAAGATTGCAAGTTCAGTTCCCACACGTATATGTGGCTAGTCCAGTCAGTAACCTAACCTAACATAACTGGCAGTTAGTATTCTCTTCCAACTGCATCGAGCTGTCCAATAATGTTTTATTAGGGGATATTCGAAACAGATACAGCTTCCTGGCTCTCTGCGTTGGCCTTTTCTCTCCCAGCAACAGTAGCTTTGTGTAATAAGATGACTTCTAGTTAGTCTAGACACTCCTACATTGGGAGAAAATGTAAAAGTTGATCCTGAAAAGTTATCATTTTGGTAATATAAAAGGTTTTGTTCTGACAAACCTCACATTAGCTATATGTCATTTTCTAAGTTGACTCAAAACCTACAAATAACTGCAGTAACCCAAATAAATGATTTTGTCTTATCAATTAAATAAAGATACAATTTCTTGTGTCTTTCATCTAGGGTAGATAAAACAAATTAATTGACAAACTTGGGACAATTTTGTTTCTTCTGACACTGACATTTTTTCGCTATCTGAAGCAATTCCCAATTCTGTGCACATGACAGCAAAGGCAAGAGAAGGTGCTAACACTGTCAGACTCACCTGGAGTAAAAGATACCTGGGGTAGCACTGTGGAAAAGCAGCCAACTATGCATTTACAGCTGTAAGGCAAGCCCTACATAAACACAATGGCGCACACATCCACAGCCACCCACGCATGCACGCATACACATCCACATCTACACCCATACCCACACACCCAGTTTTGCGCACACATAAACATAAATGCTCTCATACTCGCACAGACTGGTTTATTTGGATTTTCTATCATTGTTTTGGTAGGAACCATAGCCTTCAACCCTCACCAGAATATGAAGTCTCTCCGCATATCTGCACGCCTGTATCAGACATAATATAACAACACATGGGCCAAAATCAGCCCATCAGATAAGACTCATAAGCCCCTAGAAATTCAAGCTCTTAGGTATCATTAAGCACTTTGCCCCGTGTCCAACAGAAACCTGGCCATTCAGACTCACAGTTAAGCCAGGGAAGGCGCAAGCAAAATAAACCTTTTTACCTCATTAGTTCAAATCCTTTTCAGTCAAGTCTTTGGACAGGTAGCAGTAGCAATGAGTACCATGAGTAAATCTACCCATAAAAGTTTGTAGTACCAAGTTAATCTATACCTTAACTTCAGATGTTTTTATAGAAGTACCAAGTAAAGCAAAATTGGTATTTGGCTTGTCAAAATGAAGTAAATAATAAATTATTTTCTGTAAGCAATTGAGTTATATAATACAAACAAGGGTAAACACTTTTTTCTTAGTAGTCATAAAATGCCATTTTAGCCTGTTGTTATTTTAGCCTGTAGTCATTCAGATTTAGGCTAGTTTTTCTCTTTTTTTTGATTTAGCCTCATTTTGTTCTATTGAGGAAAACAAATGGTAAACTTAGCTAACACAGGCTAAAATAGCACAGACTGGAAGAATAGCACCTATCAAATGTCAGATGCTGGATATAATGCTGAAAATGCAGCATGGTTCATTGATTTTTACAAGCCTAAGAAGCTGATAAGTTTTCAGTGACCTCTTACTCCTGCTCAATTTTGCTTGTAGAGAGTGATAACTCTATGTAAGTCATTATTTCATTAAAATGAGGATGACTTTAGACTACTCAATCCACCTCTGCCTGTCCCAACACTGAGAACAGACCTCCCACTCCAGCCTCTGATATTTTTTTTACTGTGAAATCTATCAGAAAATGGTTTGTGTGTGTGTCTTAAAATATGAAAGTTCTTGGCTTAAAAAAACTTTACATTATGCTGAGATTCTTAAAACTTTAAAAGACTGCTGTCCACAGAATAGTAGGTTTTTAAAAATATCAATTAAAAGGCTCTTCAGTGAACTTAAGGGGATGACTTCAAAGAATCTTTTTTGACACTTTTATTTTTAAGAATGTATAGGCACCCATATCCTAACAAGAGAAGACAAAATACAGGCACTTCAACAAGGTAAGTGAAGAAGCGGCTACCAGCAGCTGCACAGAAATCCCAGACAGGGACACCCTGAAATAAAAGCCAAAGGTTGCCCAACTGCTGGTGGAGTAGGTGTGCACCTGGACAGAGACTGCTAATCCATTTCCAAAAGACAACTTAATCAGCCCTGCAATTGGTAGTGCTTAGACAGGGCACAACCTGTGGCTTTGTGGTAAGACAAAGAAATTGAGTACATCTCATCAAGAACTCACAAAAGACAAAAGAAAAAATCCAGTACAATATTCAAAAATCTCAGATGGAAACCCAGTGCCTCGCAACTGGAAAAGCGCTCAAGAACAAAACAAACACAAGCAGAATACACCCTCAAGGAAACAAATAGTCAATGGGTGTGTCCATGGCGAGACTCCATCAACACCAATGTGCCAGCCAAACTGTCTTTCAGAGTGCAGTATAATCTGTCTTGCTCAAACAACCCCAGTACAAAAGAAGAGAAGGCAATAGTGCATGGAAATGGCAGAAAACCATATCTCAGAAAAATATAATCTCAGTTCATTCTTGTTCACCTTGGCACCTAGCAAAGTTGTTACCTAAGAGAGAGTCAAATCACTCTGTGACATGCCACTCAAGAACTCTATAGCCTCCACGAATTAAGGCTTCCTGACTATGTGGCAAGATGATCTAAAACATCTGCACATCTTGTACAAACCTATCTGGTCAATGGTAGAACCACAGGAGTTAGCACATGGAGCAATCTGCAATTATACCAAAGACTGAACATATGGAATAATAAGTTCAGCCTTTATATGATATAAATTAACTGGACAACAATGTAAAGAAAAAAAAGGAAAAAAAGTAAATGCAAAAAGTCATAATATCTTCATTCAAAAATAATAATATAATTATTTGTATAGTCCTTTTCAAACCAAGCAACACAAGGTACTTTAATTCATGACAAAATGAAATACAAGAAAAGGCACTTAAAAAATAAATAAATAAAATAATATAGAAAGCATTAAGAACAAAAAAAAAACACACGTGGCATTACAGAGAAAAAAAAACATAAAACTAAAATTAAAAGTTTAACAAATTTATATTTCAATTTATAAAAGCCAGTATGAACCAGTACACTGACCCTAAGATTACTCCTTTATTTCTAGCCACAGGGGTTAATATGCTGTGTCAATGAGCCCAAGGCCTGCCTAACATGACCTCTCTCTGTCACCATTGGCTTAGACCCAAATTCTATAAAGCTGTTTTGTTACAATGTCATTTGTAAAAAGCGATATAGAAATAAAATGGACTTGACTTGACTAATAGATTAGCCACATCTGTTGGATCCAGAGACTGATCCAGAGACCAAAGCTGTAAATGATCAGCATAACAGTGAAATTTAATATCATATCACTGGATGACATGTTCAAGAGGAAGCAGACAAAATAAAACAGACCTAAAACTGAACTTTGAGGTACCCCACATTTAAGCACAGATGATGAACATCTTCTTTTCCCACAGCAGTTGCAAAAGTTCTATTACTGTAGATAATTATGAGGGCAAAACCAGGCCAGCACAGCTCTTAATATTCCCACCCACTATTTTAATTTACTGATCATGATGGCATGATCAATAGTATCAAAGCAGCTATTAAATCTAGGAGGATTAACACTGAGATATTACCAGCAACATCATTCATTAAAATGTCCTTTACCCCAAGGAGCACTGTTTCTGAACTGTGTTTATTTCTACAACTTGAATGAAACTTGAAATGAAAAAAAATACCTTCTTACTACCTTCAGTAGCTGCGTTGCTATACAGTTTGAAAGAAAGTCTGTTTGTCTGTAATTCTGTGGCAAAAATGTAAATCTATACATTTTAGTTATGTGTCCTTTTTACCAAAGCCATGCTGTTGCCCCATATGCGTAAGCTAGACATGTCAAAGTGAATCATTAGGATACCTGTTGAAAGACTAACAGAAATTAGTGGAGCTAATTGCCAGCAGACTCTGAAAAAAATGAATGATTTTTCTGTAAACACTGCACATTAAACAACTTATATAAATTAAAATTTTATACATTAAATGTAGCAATGTAAGTTGTTACAGGCATTATTTTATGCTGTTACAGTTCTTCAATTACAGTACTTATGTACTTATCCACTGAGTATGTATAATCACAATTTTATTCGTAACTGCTTTACTGCTAACCAAAAAACAATCTGATTATTTTAGTGTGTCAGTGGAGGTTGGCTTTTATGTGTTCATAATGATCAGATTCGTCTCCTTATCTCTAGCTGCTGGACTGTCTTTGCATTCCCCATTAACAAAGCCCTAAGCATACGTTATGTCTGATGATGTCTACAGGACGATCCTAGAGCTATTTTTAATTCAGATCTTTTATAGTGGTGTCAAAGTATGATATAAATAAATATCATTTTCAAGCCTTTCACAGTCCATCTCAGTAGTGGAGAACAAAAAACTCGGTGTCCAAAATCACTTGAGGAATAAAAGTGAAGCAACTTGGTGGTTGATGGTTAATGGCATACAGACAGTAAAAAAAAAAGTCCCTCTAGCCAGCTTACAGTTAAATGAAGCTCCAGAGAGGCCAAAAGGGAGCTTTTAAATCCTTCAAAATAAAGGAACTCAACTTTTTTTTTCAAAATTTTAAGACAATAATATTGTTTCACTTTGTAGTGAAGAGTATGAAGTAAAAAATATCGAAACAAATAACAGAAGATATTAGCCAGTGGATTGGGGCTTCAGAATCAGTGTTGCAATGACATCAGTAAAACAGATATTTCCCTTAGGCAGCAAGCTACGCTAAACAATGATAGAGACCCATGAAATTGAATAATTATAATAAAGTGATAGTCTGCAACTTACTGCTTTGGACATGAACGGTGCTTGTGCTGTTGCTGCTCCCCCCTTCGTTTTCCACCACACACATGTAATTCCCAGAGTCCTCAAGCCTTGCACTGGCAATCTGGACCTTTGAGTTTTTCCTGTAATAGAGAGACAGCAGAGTCATGGGACTTTATGACGAAAACAGAAGTGAAATCCTCTAGATGGCCTGAGCCCAAAAACATGAACACCTAGCAACACTAGATTAGAGATCAAAACAGAGCTCTCTGAAGCAGACTCAAAAGGATCATAATGTACCACTTTACACTGTAGATGGCCATTATATTGCTGCAATGCAGCCAAGAGTGATTTCAGTGACGATCATGACCAATAATTTCTTACGATGTGGAACACTCTATAAGGATGCAACCCATCCATGTCCATTAATTCAGTATGCTCATAGCATCTATTAGAAAGGACTACGTTATACTTGTGTAAGCGGATTTCGTTTATTTTTTTCTCTTTTCATTCTATCTACAACTCCAAGAACTACCTATATTTGCAATGCATCTTCAGTCTCGATTTCTTGTGTAACCATCACAATCCAGGAGATTCATTGCCACATCATTATATGCATTGGCTTACTTGCTTCCTTTGATCTTGACTTCTTTGCTCTTTTTTAGAACAGTGCCATCTTTGTACCACTTGTAGGAAAGGGGAGGGCTACCCGAGGCTTCGCACTTCATCGTTAGTCTGCTTCCCTCCTCCACCACCACGGGGTTCCTCATAGGCTTTAGTGTAGGAGCACCTAGAAAAAGAGATGAGGAATCATATTACCATTAGCACAAATATATCATGCTGTTCCTCATTTATTATGTTTGGCTGGACAGAAAAAAAGTCTTATATAGAAAAAAGGCAATGGACAGCCAGGGGCCAGATCTCTCAGCTGGCCAGATGATGTCACCAGAGACACTGGCAGCATGGAACTGTATTGTTGCAACAAGTCCAGCAGTGAATTCTCTGGAGTCTTTGCTGTCAGTGAATTTGCTTTTGAACTTAAGCCCATGCAGCCCAGCTGTCCCCATCATCATCTCCCTGGACATGACTTAATCTAGACGATAAGTTGGAACCTATTCATATAATTACACTGGACGAGAAATGAGCTCAACTAACTTTAGTGCTATTAGATTATACACACACATATGTACAGGGGGAAAAACAACCTGAGGCT
Organism: Arnoldichthys spilopterus; assembly: GCA_037974385.1. Classification (NCBI taxonomy): domain Eukaryota; kingdom Metazoa; phylum Chordata; class Actinopteri; order Characiformes; family Lepidarchidae; genus Arnoldichthys; species Arnoldichthys spilopterus. Next base: position 8,600,042 of record JBBPDA010000025.1, on the reverse strand, counting down.
AATAGGGCAAATGCACACCGGATTTAAAGGAGTAAACACTGACATTACAGTCTGCCATGCCATAAAAAACACAACACTGAGAGCTGAGACTAACAGGGCACATGCTAGCAAATGGAGGCTAACATTAAGTATGGAAGCACCCTGAATATTGAGCCAAAATGAGCTAAAGTGGGGCGAGGCAGCTACATGTGTCCATTAAGACACCACATGCCCAGACTGGGCTCAGGACGCTCATTCTTTGGGAGGCAGTTTTACAAACCTGGTGATGAGGAAAGCAAAAGCTAGTTTTCTGTAACCAAGCTGCAGCTGCTGTACTTGCTGTCACAATAGGTAGCAGAGCGCACTAACATGCTAAGTGCTCCCTCAGGGCCTGAACAGGGGTCAGCGCAGAGCTGTGACCTTTTTCAAGGTGAGGTCACCTGAGCAAGTAGTCTTTGCCTTCCACTGCATATGTTGTAGTCATTTGCTCCAATAAAGTAGTGCACTGAAATAAAGTTGATTTGAATGTGCTTATCATCAGCTCCACATGACTAAGCAGATTACACTCACACAGGTACTAACTTTTGGAAATAACTGTTGATGTAATATATTTTATTCATGTGGAAATGACATATACATTTGAATCAAATAAATAGAAGCATTATTACTTTTTTAAAGGCTGCTACGAAGCGATAACATCTGAGTCAGTGCTGCAGAAGAGACAGAGAAAATAAACAGCCACACAAGTAATGAGTTCAATTAAAATTCTAGACGGAGGTGTGCTAAAACAGTCAGCAGTCAAACTAATTTTGGAACGACTGGCCCACTTCCCTGTCCCAGTATAGACAGCCCTTTTATCAGTGCTACTAAATTTTATTAGTTGGAATGACTCTGGCATTCCTGATCTAGCTTCGAGGTCAGCGAAGCTTGCTACGCTAATGTAACAAAAGTGGTGTGACGTTCCCTGCCGCAATGTTTGGAGTACAGTGACAGTGTTATTACTTCTTGGGTTTCTACTGACAACGTGAAGCTATACAGCCTACATTCTTCGAAAAGCCTGCAGAGCTTACTGCTTAACACTTCAGAGAGTCAGCTGGATGAACAAAGGCCTGTGGTTCTCCTTGCTACACGGTGGTTACTGTGATAGGAAACGCTAGCTTTAGCTAAGTCACAGATGTGTATCAGTGCCTAGCATGCTTTAAGGGTGAGCAGGTCCCTTAGGGGCGCGGTGTGCCCATTGCCTCTCATGCAGTGAGTAAGACGCATCTCAGCTGAGTCAGTGAGCAGATCAGAGACAGCACACAATAGCCAAAGTCCTGCCATAAACACACACACAGCCAGGGTGGCTGGGTCAGATTTAATAGTTGCGGTGCGAAGCTTTGAGGTAACGTGCACTAGGCTGAGTAATTATGAAAGTTTCTAGAAATAATGACACTTTTTAAAAAAAGTTTCCTGCACATCCAGGTTTGTACTTGCCCTTGTTCAAACAAAACGACCGATACCTGACTCTATGTCATGTTCCGAAACACGCCTTTGTAGAAAAACAAATAGCTAGTGATGGTGTGTTTTTCAGTCTACAAAAAGTAAACTAATACAGAATGAAGGAATGTGAACTTTGCAATGTGTAATTAGCAACACACTCATAATTCAATCTTCTGTTAAAATGTGCATAAACAAAGAACATAAGATATATATATAAAGATCATAATAACAAAAAAAAAAACAGAATTATGAACATCATGTGAACATTACATGTGTCCATAACAAAGTACTGTTCAATAAAAAAAGAGATGTTTCCCCTTTCTCCAGCAAAATGAACAGATGGTTTTCTGTGATGGCAACAATATTAATTTGGATCATTTAATGAAACAAAATGCCATTTTTGTCAGATATGGGTAGAAAAAACCACCATGCACTGACTACACAGTTGCTGATTTTATTGCTAGTTCGTAACTGCCTTTGCCTCCAAACATAGCTAAGGAGGCTTTCACAGCTCAGAATGGTACAGAGGATTGGTGCAGCTGCATGTGCTACCTGCGTACTGTAGATCACTGGTCCACAGATGCCAACAGGTCGCATATTTCACCAGCCCTTTAACACAACCGTCACACTTTACGAGACGCATGACACTCTCTCTGTGGCCCTGCCCATAATTTAAAAACGACTTGGAAATACATAACCTCAGGGCTGGTGCCAAGGTTCAGTCTGAACACTCTAAATCACTGTGTGGTTTAGGCAAAGAGGAGGATGGTGGGAGAAAAAATGCAAAGACCTCACAGTCCTTGATGTTTAGATGCAACATAAATTGCCTTCTCATTTCACAAGATCACTTTTACAAGGAACCTACCCCTGCATTACAGGAACATGGTATGGCACACTGTGAAGAGGGTATTCCAAGGAATCAATTGGTCGCAATTAAAAGCTCTGTGAGGCAAGATCGCTCTAGAGCTTCAGGTTTTTTAGAAACACAGAGTGTTTTTTCACTCAAGCTAGAGAAAGGGAACTGCAGAAGGCAATTGTAAATTACTTTGGTTGTCATGGGGTTTCACCAATTCACTAAGAATCAATCAACTCAGAGAGAACTAGGGTCTGCTGTAACTTTTGTTGTACCTTACCAAGGGGAGATTCTATCACTCATGAAAACTATAAACCACAGCACATAAATTGTATAATTTATATTTAAATATGTAAAACATTTTGGCTCATTATCTTACTGTCTGTCTTTGCTTCCTGTCTTTTCCTCCCCATTCTGTTAGTGATATACAGTACTACTTCCTGCACTACAGTACTGTGCTAATAATGCATCAGGGGGTGTAGGAACAATGTGTTTCAGCTTTGCTTTTGTTCAGACAGGGGGGTTTGAAGGTCATCAGCAGAAGTTGGGGAACCTGTGTGAATTGTCTGCATTAACCTTCAAGGCTTTATTTACTTCCATTGCTGCAGGAAAGCTTTAAGTTCACCAGATTCTTAAGGCTTGTGGAAAAGCCTGTTTTCTATGAAATCTACATGATTTTTCATACTTGGACCCAAACTTTTTATTTATGATGTATGTATTTTTTGCAGCCACTTAACTTTGTACAATTTAAGGTTATTCACTGTAACTGAACTGCTTAAATGTACAGTAAAAACTGGAAAACAGGGTGTTCTAAAACTTTTGACTGGTAGTATATGTATATAAAGTTGTATTAATATGATTTTAGTATACATTATAACAAAAATACTTAGTCAAAACTTTTAGTTTCTTTTTTTTACTATTTACAAATTGTGTGGTATAACCACCTATATACTGGTTAAAAACTCTTTTTGATACAATACCTACAACTAAATGGGGCATAATCCAATAAATTACACATAAAATTGACTTTGTAGTGATTTTCATAATTTAGATAAACAAAAAACAGGCCAGTCACATCGAATAATTAAGCACTCCCTGCCACTGATTAGAACTTCCTGCATCTGGAACCTGTCTTATTTAAACCTGACATCTAGAATCTGTTGTTCTCTTTGCTATTGAAGTGTGTGGTGCCATCATGCCAAGATCTTAACAACAGGTTGTAGATGCAAATTAGTCTGGCAAAGGATTTAAAAAGCTCTAATTAAAAAAAAATAATTCCACTGTTGGGAAAATCATATACAAGTGGCCTAGATTTTAAATGACTGCACATTTTCCAGGACCTGCCCTCTCGGCAAGTTTTCCTCACGGAATCAGTAGGGAACTTTTACAACTGTTGGTGTAAAAGTGCATATGTCTGCAATCAGAAAGAAATTTCACATGCATAAGAGGCACATGCTTTTACATGCATGTAGGGAAAAAACCTCTCTAAAAAGAAAACTGCCAAAGAACATATAGTTGTTTGGCCACAGTAACAGTACTAACAGGGTTAGGCAGTTTGCAATCATTGATTCAGCTATGAGTTCTGTTCTGCATCATATCAAAGAGTGCTTTAAGATATTTTGTAAGGCCATCTGTCAAAAAGTTAAAGATGAATTGTATGTAGACCTTCCACCAGGAAATGAGGCTGAGCACACTAGCAAATCCACCCAAAAATGGGTCAATAAGAAGAAAAGAGAGTCTTCTTTTTAACCCTATTAAAATGCTTGAAAATTGTGACTACAGTACATGCAAGAAAACACCTCAAACACTTTTGACTCTGCATAGAAGAATGGTTAAAAAATTTCAGCAAGCTGACATCAGACAAAAATGACCTAATGCCTAAAAATGCCTAAAAAGACCACAGCCACCCAGCACGCAGTCTGTTCTCCCTGTTACTGTCTGGCAGATGCTACAGAAGCATGACTGTCTGCACCACACAGCTAAAGGACAGTTTTTATTTTTTATTAAATTTTATATTCATTCTCATCTATCATGTTCTTCTGCTGAGTTTACTGGTTGTTCTTGTCCAACACATGTCATTGTACTGTTAACCCACGTTAACATACATATGATCAATAAACTGAACTTGAACTTAAAAAGGTTTCTATCAGAAAATTCCTACTAATGCCAAATGTGTACTTTCATTTTTAAAAGCTACTTTGTAGTTTTGTTTTTTTGTTAAAGGATATCACCTTTGTCTGTAGGCACTGTATGAAAGAGGATGAAATGTTTGCTTATTCAAATATGTTAAAAAAAAAAACTCAGCCGTTTCCTTGGGGTGTACTTATTTCTTCACATAACTGCACACTAAGCTTTCTGGTTTACACATAGAATACAATGGAACATAAGTGTCTATGTAATTTGTCCAGAAATGAATAAACCACTTGGTCAGCCACACATTCCTTGAATAACAAGGAACAGAATAATTCACTACAGAAACTGGAGAAAATAACCCAGCATAGAATTTATGAAGACATGCCAGGACAAATACACACACATACACCAAACTTGTTTTAAAACAATGTTAATATGTAACTACATATACTTACATGCACATATATCCACAGACTAGCTACTTCATTAGGTACAACTACCTTATCTACACTAATTGCCCAGTTTAGGAGCTTGACGTACTATATTGGTGCTTTTTAGCACATCTGTTTATCTGCATCATTTCTCAGCCACACTATAAATCCTCAGAAATTAACCTACAGAACTACTTTAAAAAATCGGGAAACAAAGAAAATGAAAAAAAGGAAAGGAACTTATCTTTATTATGTTATACTTAGTGACATTTTTGTTTTAAATGAACTAGCATGCTTTGTGCAAGTAATGGTTCAGTTGTGAAACCTTAACATGTAGTGTTCCTTACTACTGGAAAAGTGCATCAAGTAATATTACTTACAAAGTATGAGTTGAATGTGGAGAAGAGATGTATTAATGACTAATATTTCTAAAGTTGAGTGTTTATTAGATAATCGTTTTTTCACAAGTTCACAGAAATACAGGTCTCTGGTCATTTGAGTACCCTTGACATTTAGAAAAAAAAAAATTTGTTTGTACTCATGCAACTGAGTTGTGATGACTCATTCTTTGTGTTATTACTTGAGGCAGTTTCAGTACTAAGGTCTTCTCAAATTTTGTTTTTATCACCAAACCTGTTTTACTCACCTACAGCATGCTATTTTACTTTCAGCTCCAGCTTATCCAAAATGCCACTGCAAGAATTCTTACTAAAACCAATAAAATAAAGAACAATACTCCAGTCCTCAAGACCTTAGATAGATAGATAGATAGATAGATAGATAGATAGATAGATAGATAGATAGATAGATAGATAGATAGATAGATAGATACTTTTATGATCCAGAGGGACATTTTTTATACACTTACACTGGCTTCCAATCAGTTCCAGAATTGAGTTCAAACTCTTACTCATTGTCTATAAGTCACTCAATGTTTTGGGCACCAAATATTTATTGGAGATGTTAGATAGATACCAGCCTGGAGGAGCTCTTAGATCAGCAGGAGATGCTCAGCTGGTGGTGCGGAGGGTTGCAAGCAAACAGGGTGAAATGGCAGTTAGTCATTATGCAGCCCATTGCTGGAACCAGCTGTCCATGGAAATTTAAATTAAAATTTTTAAAGACTTCAATTTTAATGCATATCACTGTAAAGCACATTTAATGACCTCTGTGTATGATAATGTGCTATATAAATAAACTTGCCTTGCCATGCCTTGTCTTGCCTTTGGACACAATGAGTAAAAATTAATAAAGATACATTTCTTTCTTTTTTTTATTCCTGGCAATCAGTTTCCTGATTATTATTATTGTTTTTTTAAGTAAAGTTAACTTACTGGGTTTTACGAGCATTAATTTAAAATTAATGAATTAATGTTTTTAAATATATTAAAGTTTATATTATATTATAATATATTAAAATATATTAAGTTATAAAGATTAATATGTGCAGCAAAAATAAATCACAAAATCCAAATGTTATGGTACCATGTTATGGTAGCACACAGCACTACTTCCAGGTAACAAGGCCTGATTATGCTGTCTTTTAATGACATACACAGTTGTTCATTGCTCTTTAAGCACTGATGATGTCCATAATTAGTTCATTGTTACATAATGTGACAGTGATAAATATTGTCATGTTGCACTGCCCTACCTCACAGTGAATACATTTTAAGTATACAAGTAACAGCATGTTCTATAGCAGCTGAAACTGAGCAGTACTTTGCTATTTGCTTTTCTTTTCTCACACCCAGCACATACAACTATGCAAATTACATGCACACATTGTGCCCAAAACTACTTAAGACTTGCAAACATATGCATTCAGAAATCAGATAGAGGTTGATGCTTTAAAAGTACTACACGCACACAAACTTAAAAGGCAAACTGATGGGCACCTATCAGCTCATTCTGTAGGTAGAGTGTGTGTTTGAGGAACAGTGGATTTGCTTAGCCTAAGGGGTTTCTGCGCTGGGAGGCACAGTGATTAAGCTGTGTGGGCCAGCATGGATTACTTCACCCACAGCATGTCAATCAGCATCTCCCATCAACCACTGTGGAGGAGATCCTAAACAGCACTACAGCCTCAAGATCATCACAGTGATCATGGCTTTACTATCTTAGACTTTTTTCTGCACTTCGATGCTACAGGAAAACTCACCCCTCATCTATAACATCTGAAAGCACAAAATTCAAAAATGATAAATGTTCTCATAGCTTTCAGTACTGCTGGAGACATCTAAGCCATGTTATTTCAGTTCTCTTTTTTCCATCTTGCACACATTGCTAAATCTGAACAAGAATAATTCAGCAGAGAAAAATAATTTTAAAACTTGTAATTAAATATGATCATCGTGAACCTTGAAGGGGCATGTCTCTCTTATCACTGGTCAGCAAAGAAAACTTGGATCACATTTCACTCTTAAAAGTGCCAAACCAGCTCTACTCTGTCTCTTCAGACAAGACCTAATATCTGCTCATTTAATGTAAAGAATCATTAAAGATCAACCCCCCCCCCAAAAAAAAAAAACCACAATAAGGCTTTAGATACCATACCATAAAAGCAGAAGAACACGAATGAGGAAAATTAACAACAGTGACTGGCTTGCTGCTCCTCTTTCACGTCACAACCTGCAACTTCAAATGTGATCGAAAAAGAAAAAATATACTGCCGGAAAACAAAAATGGATTAAAAATAGTTAATCATTTGCTAAGCATAAGCCTGATATGACTGATGTTTCACTGGGCATTTCAGCCCCAACACAACATCACACAAGTTTCACCAAGAATCTTATTTAGGACACAGCGTCACTAGAGCACATCTTTTTCTCTCTTCTCCTGCACTTTTGTAGACAAAACAAGTCAATCACTGTGATTTAGCACTTGAGATCCTTGTTCTTCTACTAACTTCAAATGAGCTAAATTTAGCTGCATGTCAGTGTGAAGAAACAGAAGTTAGAAAGCAAAACTAGACACAGGGTTAACATTAGCCTCCCCAGGAGACAGTTTAAAAAACTCCCAGGCGCTCTTTTCTTCCAGGCTTTGCTTTGTTTCAGTAGACAAAGCAGAGGAGATTAGCATCGTGTGAAGATACTGCATACCACTTTGCCTCTCCCCAAAGACTCAGACCAACATATAGAAACAGTTACTAACCGGCACGGTCACTGGATATTGTGTCTCACACTGACTTGTGTTATATTATACTTATGTGTAAGGAGGTCATACGTTGTTGCAAAATTCGGGGAGAAAGTAACGGAAGAAGTGTAATGAATGACAAAAGGAATCTCTGAGAGACTGCATAAACCACAGCCTGAGGGTGACAGAGCAAAAAGAAACTTCCCAAGAGGAAAGCCACGGACGGGCCTAGAAATGAATAGGGTGTGGGGGAGGAGGTGAATGAGAGACAATACAATCCTCTGCCTTGTCTCTCTGAGCCACCAATTTAATAGGTCTATCTTAGATCAAGGTGAATTCTCAGAGGACTATGATGCCTATCCCAAAAACCTGACCTCAACACCCTTTATTAAAAAATAAAGTTGCTTTATTTGTATTAATTACTTGCATGTAGATTTTTAGGAAAAATAACCTTAACTCAAGTTTTTGTACAATTTTTAAACAGTTCTCTCTTTGTGCATCTTATTTATTAAAAATGGTTCTTTAAACAGCCATCCATTAATGTTTTTTTCAGGAATCAATAGTTGTTATTTTATTGCGCTGGGTCTCAAATTTGACCTCAGGTTCCTATGTGTTGGACACAGCAAAATTGTGCTACCTAGGAGGCTCCAGGTCTAGTTTAAAAAGCTTTCTATAGAATCCACAGAAGCATTTCAGACCTATTATTACACCCTATTTAATATGCTTTTACCCATCAGTAGTAGTTCACTCATTAAGAGTTTGTCTTCACTCAGAAAGTTGAAAGATAAAAAATAAAAGTGTCAGGGACGGGAAAACTCAGTACACATGACAATGCAAATTAAGAGTTACCAGCATAGAGTTAAAGAGCATTGGATCTCCATGTATGTAAAGCAGGAGCTTTTTCTTCCTCCACAACCCTAAGGTGAGACTGCAATGACAAGTTATGGCTTGCAGAAATCTAGAGAGAGAGAGAGAGAGAGAGAGAGAGAGAGAGAGAGAGAGAGAAAGAGAGAGGGCGCACACGCACGTCACACCCCCCTATCTGTGCAGGAGTTTCCTGCTAACCAAAACCGATTCAGACAGCTGTGGCAATGACGCTGCAACAGTAAAGGAGTAGTAAAGGCTTCCCTGCAGTAAGTGCCCCTTGAGCCCAGCAGTGCAGCCTCCTTCACCAGCAGCAAGAGTATGCTGCACTGTGTTTCTGCGATTGCACAGTTAGCTGCTTCAATGAATGAATCAATAGGAGCATTTGCTAAGTGGCCAGACACAAGTAACTGTAACCACAAAGGGAAATACACTAGCACTCGAGAGCCAACAACAATAGCACTCATCAGGCTACACTTACAAAGGCAGAAATCGAGTGAATGGCTGCAAAAAAGTGCTTGGCGTGAGAGCAGAGAGGACCAAGCACAAAAAAACTCAGGCTGAGGCTCACAAAATTCATGCACAATTACACAGCTACACCACAGCAGCCAGATGTGCCACTACATGCTGCTTGCTTTAGGAAGTCCTCCCTAGTGACAAAGCAGCCAGCAAGCTTTGACAAGACAAGGTGAGAGATTCTTCCCTGAGCCTCGCACTCCACGCCTTATACTCCTCACACAAGCATACACTCACACACCTTCACTCTGTGTGGGACTGCTGTTCTTGTCCTTGCGCTCCTTCTTTCCTCCTTTTCTCTTCCCGTTTCTCTCCTTCTTCTTGCCCTCTGACATTTTTGGTATCAGCGCAAAAAAAATTGTAAATCCACTCAGGGGAAAAAGTTCAACCACAGATAGTCCTAGGGGTACTGTGTGGCAGGCACACTCAAGACTCTGAACTTGTCAGAGCACTTGTGCCCTATATACACATCACAGAGGGAAACACCTACAGCATGAGAGAGAGAGAGAGAGAGAGAGAGAGAGAGAGAGAGAGAGAGAGAGAGAGAGAGAGAATAGATAGGGGAAGAGAGAGAAGAAGGGGAGGGATAGAAAGGGATGAGAGACAGGAGGGGAGGGATAGAAAGAGATAGGCAGAGAGAGAGGAAAGAAGAGGTGGGAGGGGAAGAAAGAGAAGGAGGGAGCAAGGGAGGCATTTCCCATTGCTGTCAGACAATTAACTATTCCCTCCCTGAAACCTCCAGATAAACACAGCGTCCTCCAGGCCCTGAGGCTGGAGTTGATATCCCTGAAAGCAAGGTAACATGCAACTGAGAGAGAGGTAACAAGGAACTGGTGCCATTAAGACAGAGGCAACAGGGTTAATCAAGAGAAAGGACTGGTACTTCTTAAAGAGCTAATTGGTGCCACTGAGAAAGAAGGATACCTGGTACTACTGAAATGGGACTACTGAAACCACTAAGGTAACGGTAACTGAAACCACTGAGAGAGAAGGTTAACAGGGCCCACTGAGGGAGGTACCAGGTACTGTTGTAAGTGGTAATACTGAAAGAGGTAAATGGTACCACTCAGAGTATTACTGAGGCACAGAGCTGGTACCAGGGAGAGAGGGATAACTAATACCACTGAAATAAGGGCAGAAAGTGATCCACTAAACTCAGAGCTCTCCTGCTCTCCTGCCCTTATGCGACCGCAAGTCAAAGGTCTAACATGAATGAGAAACCTTCATTCTGTTCAAGCTACAGATCACCCTTGCGCATGCCTTCCTACCACCTCCTACAAAGTAGAGTCCAAAGTAACAATGCATCGAAATACAAAACTTCATAATAATAAGATAGTTTTAAACAAAATTCACAGTATTCACATTTCTCTTGTTTGACCAAATGAGTTAAATCATTATTTGAATAAAGTTTACTATAACAATAATATCAGTCTTATAGGATATATGCAACTAGCAACTAGCATGGGATGGATAGGCTATTCATTCACAGATTTATTGATTACAGTAAACTTTGGTTGTGCAGTGTTACTTAACATGTTAAAATCCCCACTATCTCTTCCCAGGAAGGTTGTTGCACTGTGTATCCAGTGCAGAACTCCCAGTCTCTATCAGAAAAGTCATTGTGAAAGTATCCACATTTGCAGATATATTTGTTTTAGCACTCAACAGATACAGATAGTAGTGCTCATTTACTTATTAAAAGATTAAGCATCACTTGCACAACTACAATCTAAGCCACTCACAGAACTGTCCCAAGAAAACTGAACTAAACAAACTTCCCTTTGTGACGCAGCAGCAAAACCAGAATCTGCATCTAGCAATTCTGCCAGTCTATTTAGATTGCCAGATAAGAGTCCCAATAAAATGATGCAGCTATGAGTAGAGCCTGCAACATCTCCTCTTCTGATTACCTTTTTTACTCTGTTTCCCCTTTTTGCCCCTCAACCCCTACCCTCCACCCTTAGGCTTTGTGTTCAGTCTCCCACCCTTTACTGTAAGCGAGTCCTAACGTGTCTCTCCTGGTAGTTTTCCCTGCTAGAGTGTCAGTAGTAATTTCAGCAGAGAACTTACACACACACAGACATGCATAGACACACACACACACACACACACAATTCAGGAACTTAAGTTGACAGACTCTTTTTTTTGCACACACATAGCCCTTCTAGCTAACTACTCAGCATTCAGCAGTATACAGACAGAGCTTTACCGCAGCACCTAGGACAGTAAAAGCCAGCAAAACTCAAACGTCCATGCATACATGTCATACATGTCCCCTGGGGAATTGGAGTACAAACAAGTTTTAGTTGTATCAGAGTCTTTACTGCCTTGTCAGCTTGAATATAACATGGTTCAATGCAAGTCATCCAATGTTACCATGCCATTGCGACATCATGTCATGCTTTGTCATCCGTTAACAACTAACACTTTTAAGAATAAAAGTTCTGGCTCCCGAGTGGTGCAACTATAGTAACCCTAGTACTTGCCCTATCATTGGGGCAAGTTCAGTTACAGTTAGGATGGCACCAAGTAGGATGGCATTCTCCCTCTCTCATCACCCAGTACAATGCTAGCCAGAGCAGGTGTCTGCTACTGGACCTGAAAGAGCAAGTGTGTTAAGCTGTCCAGGGGATGTTGAGTCAGCAGTTTGAAAAGATTCTTGGGTTTCACATGGCTCAGAGGAAGTATGTGCTAGCCTTTGCTGTTCCAGTGTTGGTGGTATCATGTGAAATAGGGGTGTCCTCACTAGTGGGTGGAATTGAAGATAACTTTTTTTATTCCCCCCCAAAAGGGAATAAAAGTTCCGAAAGCAGGTGTCAACAGGTGTTTCAGTTTTTCCAAAGAACAAGGAAATGTTTCAAAATTGTTGTCCATGTCTGCGCACTCGTGTGCTATAGATGTAGAGTGTATGTTTTTTTTGGGAAAACCTAGAGTATTCCCATAAAAAACCATCCATTCAAAGGTTGAGAACCAAAAGTAGTTGTTCTTTAGCACCACTCCAGAAAGTGTTTTTGAGAATGTACAAACTCATGGTTATTAGTTAACTGATTTATCTGATTGAAGACACACATGGACTGAAAGATTAAATTACTCATGTCTTCCCATGTATTCTCACTCACATGTTCCTTTTCATTTGAGCGTGCCACTTCCACCATAGTATCACTCATCCTAGCATATCCAGACTAGCTAGGGGCTCCCACCTCAGTGCAGGAAGTATGAGAAAAGAAAGATAAGACATGAGAGAAAAAAAGGAAAACAAGGAATAAAGCATGGGTAAAGACCAGAATAAAACCAAGCAAGGGCACAAGAAAGAAAGCTAGAAATCAATAAAGAATCAAAGAAAGAAGAAGAGATAGAGCTAAGAAAGAAGAAAGAAAACAGACTGCAGTGATAATGGCAAATTGAAAAGAAAAAAAAATAGCTCTCCCACGTGGGTGATTTTAAAAGCTTTATCCCAGAGCTTGACAGCTGGCCATCAGCCAGTTAAATGATGCTTTTGATGATGATATCCATGTTTATCATGCATCATCGCTCTGTCCCCAAAATCCAGCTATGTGCAGTGCACAACAGAGATAGCCTGCACAAAAATGCATATAATTTTACATAATAATAAATGACCAAAGCACTGTTATAGGAAAAGGATGTTTTTCCTTCTGCAAAACCTTCAAATCTAATTCAAATGCAATATTGATTCTTCTTTTTCCAAACACACTGTAACAGGGTATCCACTTAAAATGAAGATTACACATTGTCAACAGGATTTCTCTTTTTTTCTTCGGTGAGGTAAAAAAGAGAAATAATTGTTAAACAAATTGCAAGCAGATGTGTTTTAAAGCATACATGCCCTGAGGAACATAGCAGAGATAGCTTCAATCATAAATCAAATGATTATATGGTCCAAAATGGCTACATCTAAAGTAGTGTTCTTTAACAAAGTTTTTATGCCAAAAAATGCACCTTTGAAAATAAAAACTATGGTGATTATATGATTATAAAATATATGATGATAATGTCAGACAGATGCACAACGAGGCAGAGGCATCAAAAAATCTTTAAATTTTGATTTTTAATAAAAAGTTTCCTTGACAAAACATGATCTAAAGAAAAAACATCCCTGTCTTATTTTCACACTTGTAACTTATTAAGGAAGTGCTGAGTCCAGATAAGAATGAATAGTTCATAGGTTCAAATCTCTCTGATGGACCCCACTATTGTTGTACCCTTAAGCCAGGCACCTCAGTTCAGATAAAAAGCACCAGATACAGGATCATAACAGTGTGTGCATAAGGGTTTCCTTAAAAAAATCAAGATGTTTCTGTGTGCTCAAGATGAGTTGATAGTAGTGTCTCTGCTAGCGACATGATGTCATTCTGTAAACATCTATTATCTGACCAGAACAAAAGTATATATAGCATTTTTGGGCATGTGGTGTGTGTTATATAGCAACACCATTTATAATAGTACCTTTTTTCTAATTAAATTCTTTTTAGTGAACAGACTAACACAAAAAAAAGAAACTATAGGGTGACTTGGTCCTCAATATAGATACTGACAATCACTATAAACACATGACTCCAAGAAATATTCAGTATTTCATAGCTTCATAAACACCATACACTATGTGCCATAAGAAGCATATGCTCATCTAAACAAGCAGATAAACCTAATATCACTCACCACTTAGGATCCATCAATAATACACACTGTCAATACTTTCTGTTTATCGCCCTCTTATTCATTGTAAAATCTTCACAGCCTGCAACATGATATATCAATAAAATATCATTATATTATATTTAAATATTCACATTTTAATTGAGTAAATACAGTGCATCACCTTTTTCAGTGTACTTGGCTATAATGCTGTAGTACAACCAGAACTGGTCTGGCTTCGCCCCAACACCTACACATAACAGAAACTAGAAAACAAAGCTGGGAGAGAGGTAGAGAAGGCTGGCGAAAAAAGCTGCAGTGAGCGGAGGACTGCGCATTGTTTCTTATGAGTCATGGTGCTGTGCTATAGGGGGCCCTCCTGGCTCTTGCCCTCTCCAAACTCACGTCACCATTCAGAAGAAAAGTGTGTAAGTATGTGTGGAGGAGGGTCATGTCCCAGCAGGCCAGGCCACAAAGTCCAATCCCCCACTCAGACAACTTCAAAGGTAATGTAACAGCTAAATATCTATTGTATGTGTGCACGTGTACGTGTGCGTGTGTGGGGAGATGGGGGTGGGAAATGTGTGGATGTGTCTGACAGTTTCCGTGTGGTGAGCGAACCTGTCAGTGGTAATGACTGAGCAGTGCAGCTACTCCGGGTGTGGGTCAGAGAACACCCAGGCAAGACGTGGCTTGTTATCTACTTGTGTTCTTGTCTTTGGCACCTGCATGTGTGTGTGTGTGTGTGTGCGTGCATCCTTGCATGCATGACGACTTGGTCAAATAATAAGGGAAGTAACTGAAAGTAGTTTATTAATATAAAATTATCACTAATAATCAAACAAATAATGCAGCTGAGGAAGTATTAATCTTAGGCCTATTATCCATATATTAACTATACAGTTAAAGAACTGGAGTTTGGACCTACTAATGGTTCATCAGAAGTAGGGATGAGAATACTACACAGGTATGTTTTATATTTAGAAGTTGTATTTGCATGGGCAGCGCTTTGGAAAATCTCCTGATTGGCAGCAACTTGGGAAAAAAAAGATGTGTTGCAATACACGATGGTACAGAATAGCATAACATAACAGCAGGGGTGGATCTCTTTCACTTTTCATGTTCAACCACCCCCCTGGCCCTTAAGGTCTATGCCTGAGAGAAATGTTTAAGGTGAACAAATGGAAAACTGGTGAACAATGAACAAAATTGATGCCCCATTTTAACAAATGTTTTGGGAACATTTCATAAAGCAAGATTCCTCAGTGAGCCAGGTAACCTAACCCATAAAACATTAAGGCTGCATCCAAATAACAGAATAAAGCTTCCTTTCTTGTCTGCATGCCCTGATTATGCCTGATCTGTAGCCCATGGCCTAACTACGAAATATTGGTAAAGCTGACTTGCATGTTGATCCTCTTGACTACCAGTCAGGAAAGTTGATAGAAAAAGGAAGTTTTATTTAACAATTTGGAAACAGAATAAAGTCTTGGTCACATTAGGAACACAGAAGAGTGACAGTGCAATCAGTTGCTATTCATTTTCAGTCAAGTGACCATTATGTTGACAACTGTTTGGGATGAAAATACTTAACTTAGATAAATACAGAATGATGTGACATGGCAACTACCAATTGGTGTCAAGACAAAACAATTTCTTTAGTACTGTAACCTGGTAATCAATAGCTAGGAATGCCCCCAGTGAAAAATAACAAGGCATCTGTCTCCCTCCTTGTTGTTGTAGCATTCAATAGAGGTTTTCAAAATGTGGGTCACAACATGGAGTTAAATAGTTTGTCAGGAAGCAGCCAATTATTTTTTTCTCCAAAACTAAGATGCAACAGTCTCTCTGTTTGTACATCACACCACTACCAGGTCCAAAACCCATTTATGTTGTGAATGTGTGCTTTTATACCAGTCATGCATGGCTGGGAAGTTCTGCAAGAATGATGGTGGCACACTCAAAGCCTTAAATCAAATTTTTTATTTTATTGTGAGCTACATGTCAATAGAAACATGTCCAAAATAATTGGATTTGTCATTAGCTACAGGTTATTTTCTGGTGAAGCACCAGTTATCTTTATGCTAAGAGCAACGTTGATCAAAGATGTAGATTTAAATATTAATGACCTGCACTAATGTGTTCAAATTAAAATTAGGGCTGGAGGAGATTCCATTTACAAACCAATAATTTCCGTCACTATTTTGTAGATTCCATTAATTTCTACCACAAATTATTCTATTATTCCACCATTTCATCATTTCTCAAGTATATAATAGGCATTTGCATATTTCATTATTTTATCATGGTATGCCTTTGTGTTTGTTGAGGGAAAGGACCAAAATATTAAATAAAAATGGACAGAAATTTAAAGGATCTAAGGAATTTTGGTGACTTTGTCTTATTCTACCTCATAAAATGTTTGGTGGGTCTTGAAACACTACTTCTAGATGTGGGTCATGGCATGAAAAAACAATGGGGTGCCCCTGTGTTTAATTAACCTTTTGGTAGGATTTGATTTTCATTCCTCACACTCGTACCATGAAAGTGTTCAAGGCTTTATTTAATTGGTTTACACAATTTTCGCTGGCACTAGATTCTGTGGGCAGTGATGGCCTAGTGGTTAGGACATTGCCCTTGTGAACTGAAGGTTCAAGTCCCAGCCCGCGCACCACTGAGGTACCCTTGAGCAAGGTACTGCCCGGTACACTGCTCACTGGGCACTGTTAATAGCTGCCTGCTGCTCTACGTGTGCAGTGTGTTCACAATGACACATTTTTCTTTGACCTTTCACCTCACTTCACTCACCAGAGAAGAATGAAGAGGTCAGCAAATAGCTAACAGGCTAAAGGGCTGTCTCAGTAAAGTGCAGAAGAAGTCATGGTAAAACTGCATAGAGAATCAAGAATATGGTAACATTTATATGCTTGTGACAAGCTTCCCAACTGTGTTTAAGCAAGAATTGGCATCAAATGTGGTTATACAGTACTAGCTAGCTTGGTACTTACAACATTGCAAATGTGCATTAGGGTGCACATAGCATTGTACTAGATGCAATTGACAAAGTTTTGCATTAAACATTGCTATGCAGTAGCACACAACTTACAGGCATTTATGAGTTTAAAATTGCATTGTGGTTTTAGCATGAAAAATAATAAAAGTTAATGAGATGACTGAAATAGATGGTGCTATATTTTTAATTCTTTTCACACCCTTTTTATTAAAATCAGTGCCTAAATGATTATACATGCTTATGATTTAGAAATATTTAAATTACCAGTCATAACATAATACTGTAATGCGCATAGGCCGCACCTCCACATCTTGTGAAAACTCAAATGATGTCATGCATCATTCAAGTATTTGCCACTGGAGGGCATCTTTAAGAACTTTTCAAATACGATTCTTAAAAAGAGAAATCCAGTCTAATCTCTGTCAGCTGCTTTTTTCTGCTTAAAAAACACATTTACAATGGAAGCCAATGGGAAGTGCATTCTGAATCATGGGTTTTAGTAAAGTTTAAATACTGTTCACTGAGAGGTTATTTAGGAAAACGGAAGTGCTTTTGTCACAACATTTCTCCAAAGAAATCTTTATGGCACCATGATCATTTAGAATGACACTTTGCCGTACATGCTAGTTTCTGAGTAATTATTAAAGGTTACTGATTAATAAGCATCCAGATAAATAAATGATGTTTAAGGGCTTAAGCCAAAAGATAAGCCCATTCAGTACGAGAAAAGGTAAGGGAAACCTCTATTGTACTATTGGTGTCTTCACTTTGGGCTGAAGTTATCTAGTTTTACTCAGAAACAGTGCTTTGTGAACCCCCCTTTAAGATTATTTTACCAAAACAACATTCAAACTGCTTGCTTTGCCCCTCCATTAAGAAGCATCTGTTGTTTCTCAGCTGCTGCTGCCCCGAGCACTCTCGGCTGGGATCAGCTGGGTGGGGACGCTTGACATTAAGAGTAAATAAAAAGAATATGGAGCCACCTCCTTACAAGTCATGCACTTGTATTCCCTGAATCACTCGTTCTTCCCAGGCTCCATCTCTGCATCCACCACTCACCACCCCCCACCCCAAACTCTCCCCCTTAACCCCCTACCACAACACTTCCTCCCAGATGGAAGAAGATAAGTGCCCTGCCCCCCCTCACCCCCAGCCTCCCACTGAACCTGCACATCATCACACGCACTGCCCCGAGACACTGCTGCCATTTCACGAGCATGAGAGTTTATCTTAGGAGACATAATGGTTTTAAACACCCATCTGCTTGTTTAGATGGGTGTACGGTTCTCAGAGCACAGCAAATGGTGTTGGGAAGAAAAAGAGTAAAGTTTGGGCTCACACATCTTTCCGCCTAACATTCGCCAGCTGATGTGACAGGAGACAGAGAGAGAGAGAAAGAGAGAGAAAGAGAAATAAGCCAAGAAATAAGAAATAAACTATTTTCCCTATTTTCTCCATCCAGCTAATACAGAGTGTGGGTAAGGAGGAGAGACAGAGAGAGAGAGAGAGAGAGAGAGAGAGAGAGAGAGAGAGAGAGAGAGAGAAATAAACCAAGAGATCTATTTTCTTCACACACCCAGGTAATACGCAGCAACGGCAGCCAAAACATGCTGTCAGCTTGATCTACTGACCCTGCTTATTCACAAAAGAAGTATCGGGCCTAATGAGAACTATGACTAAAATGTCCAAACACAGCTAGTCAAAACCCAGCCCACCTCTCTGAACTCCCCTTTAAATATCCCCTAAAAAATTCTGGTGCTAGCTGCCGGCCGTGTATCTGCAAATAATCAAGGGTACTCTGTTCTGGCCCTGGACCAGCCATCAGGGCATGTTTCTCATAGAGACCCCCAGGGGAGCCAAACTATCAGCATAACTGCTGTTTTAAAAAAAACGAAAACATGGCTGAAGTTAACATGTGTCTGCATCGATTGAGGCGGTGGAGTGTATTTCGAGAGTGTTCAGGATCTGCACGCTGGCAGCTGAGCCTCAGACAGCTGTCCTCTCAGATGTGACTGACATCTTGAGGCTTTGATGAAAGCTTCTTCCTTCAAGGTCAGCACAGGATCTTTCGTTCTCAAACACACACATGCAAACACACACACACACAAACAACAACTACCACTGACACCGCAGGGATAACATCTCCATAGAGAGACAGCCCACATGCGTTGCACAAAGCTGGAGAGCGGATGTGCAGTGGGTAAAGGAAGCAAAAGGAAAGAGGCATAGATGTGCAACACACACCACTTTATGAGATGAGTATCGCTACCAAGAAAAAGGCTTAAAAAAGGCATGCAAATCATACATTTGCAAATTTCCTGAATGAACAGATGAATATATGTTAGAACGGTTCCTGATATCCTGATTGTAAATAACTATAGTACACGTGCATAGCAATGTCCAAATGTGTAAAAGGTGAGTATCGTTTTGGTGGCTGTTGTGAGGGTGTGTGTGTGTGTGTGTGTGTGTGTGTGTGTGTGCCTAAGTGCTTAATGGAAAGCTGCTCCAGCAAGGACCAAGCTCTGCCGTTTCCGCAGAGCACAGCTGTCACCATGGAAACCATTCAGGACAAGGGAGGGGAGAGAGAGGAAGAGAGAGAGAGAGAGAGAGAGAGAGCAAGACAGACAGAGAGAGAGAGAGAGAGAGAGAGAGAGAGAGAGAGAGAGAGAGAGAGAGAGAGAAAGAGCGAGCGAGAAGCGTTCCACCACACAAAAACCCATATGTCCATGCGATAGCCTCTACCT